>OZ005656.1:46736815-47161815 GCA_963930645.1 Salticus scenicus | reverse complement strand
ATATATATACTAAATGTCGCCGGTAGGGAAGGTGTTGGCTCTGTTGCCATGTATGCGCTATCGAATTTGTCCACAATCGGTTTAAATTATTCAATTTATTTATAATATTTATTTATTTATTTTTCATTATAAAATACCAATGAACACTTGTTTATTACTATTATTATTATTATTATTATTATTATTTATCTTTAACTTGGAATTATAAAAATAATTTACTCACAACAACTAGAATCCTGCTTAAATTTATACATATTTTTAAACAAAATTTATAGATTAGATATATGATTAAAAAAAAAAAAAAATTAAGCAATTGATACATAGAACAAAATATAAATAAATGTAAAAATAACATTTTTTATTTTTTATTTTTATTTTTATTTTTTATTTTTTTTTTTTTTTTACTGACAATAATATTTAATATAAATTCAAAGTTACCTTTTATATTTAACTTTCTATCGTAAGAGTTGTCTTTCAATTTAAGAAAAAAAAACTTTATTTAATAGAAATGTGTTTAAAATAATTTGTTACAGCTTATTTAAAATGTGATTTCTTGTTTATATATTTAATTTCGTGACCTTTTTTCCTTTATTAGTATTTTGAAAATCCCGTTCTCATTTGTATTTATTTTGCTATTTTTTTCCTTTAAAATAAACTGAATAGATTTACTAGAAATTCTGTTACAGTTTTAAAAATAAATACATTGTAAACAAAATCAAATAATAATTTTATGATCATCTATGTCATAAAATAAACAATTAAATGAAAATATTAAAAGTTATTTTTCGGTATTGAATATTTCTGTTCTTCATGGATATGTAGATAAAATATGTAAAGTATGAGGCAAGGATAAAAAAGAATTAATTTTTAATTGGAAAGTTAAACAACAAACATTACAATTTAATAAGCATTATGGATAATCACTTCTTTTTATATACCAAGTCTACCATAAGCCTGTAAACATTTCAGAAATTTACAAAAATTGCAGTAATTGGTAGAATTAAACGTCATTTTCGGTAAAAATATTCTCGTAAATTATATATATATACATATATATATATATTATTTATTTATTTTTTAATGAAAAAATAATAGCTAAAATTTTCTTCGATAGAGGGACCTGTACGTGAGGCAATCACACATTTTTGGGAAAAAACTATATTTATTTACATGCAAACATTTTCAAGCATATAACTCATATTTTATGTGTCCGCCATCACCACAAATTACTGTTTGCAAATAAGTTACTACATCACATACTACAGCTTCAGTGGACAATTCTTAGCTATAGTAATGCATCTTCACCAATAATTTTTTGTCCGCCAAGTCAACATCACAATTAAAACTTTATATATGCATATGTAGGATAGAAAAAAAAAAAAAATCAGCTGTTAATCGTAAAACCATGCAATTTATAGGCATCTGATATACCAGGTGATCCAAAAGTCAGGACAAACTTTAAAAATGAATAATTCGAAAACGAATCAAGATACAAAGATACGGTTTGCACCAAACGGATGAAAAAGGAACCGGGTTTTGTGTGGCAAAGGAAAAAAATTAGTTCTGTTGGCGACCAACAAATGGCGCTATAGTGTTTTATTTCACCAAAAGATGATTTACGAATGAAAAAAAATGTTGACAACTTACAAGTCAGCTTAATTACAGTTAATTAGTACTACTACAGTAACTGTTCAATGTTCATCATTCAGAAGTACAGCTGTGAGATGATTCACCACATCGTTCACAGCATTTAGTAGCATTTCTTGCGTTATGGCAGACACATTTTGGCGGATGGCATCTTTCAGTGCTGCTAGTGATACCGGTTGGTCGCGGTACACTTTTGACTTCCAAGAATCCCCACAGACAAAATTCACAGGGTGTCAGATCGGGAGATCTTGGAGGCCATGCGTGATCAAAGTAGCGACTGAGAATGCGATATTTCGATGCATATAAGCTTCTACTACAATTACCTGCTGTAGTTGTTTTTTTATATCGTTTGTTGCTTTGCATAATCCTACATCAGAAATACGACAGCGCCATCTGTTGGTCGCCAACAGAACTATTTTTTTTCTTTGCCACACAAAACCCAGCTGCTTTTCCATCCGTTTGGTGCAAACCGTATCTTTGTATCTTGATTCGTTTTCGAATTATTCATTTTTAAAGTTTGTCCTGACTTTTGGATCACCCGGTACATATTTCTTATTGCGCGTTTATGGTGCGCTATCTGTCGACGAAAATTTTGACTATTATTTTTCTTTACACACCACAAAAAAAAAAAAAAAAAAACTCTACGCGAGAATAACTTTTTTTCCGAACAGCGGTCTTTTCTATCAATTCCTTCAAATTTTATGAATTTTATTAATTGTTTAAAGAAACTAAAACACAACACTGATTGATTGGAATGATTACAATAGAATGCTACTGGAGAAGAAAACTAGTATGCATACTGGAGAAGAAAACTAGTATGTTGAGTGTTATCTGTAGAGCAGCGGAGTAGAAAGATTGAAACAAAACTTGATTGCCAAACATTCATGGTAGAAAAACTCGATTCTACCGTATATGTAGGTCGTAATTTATAAATATTTTCGCAAAACATTACATTAAGTTTTATGCATGTAATGTAACGCATTTAATTCATTAAATATTAAGTTTAATATCTTCTAATTCGATATTTATCCTTACTTTAATCTACAATACTTTGTATAAGAATCTTCAATAAATTTATTAATAATTTAAAAATACAATTATAATTTTTATATAGATAAAAATGAAAAATAAAAGTACATTTTAATATTTTACCGAATTTTGTAGTAACTACAGCACTGCAATTTTTTGTACTTATTAATAATTTTAAGCAAATATCATTTTTATGTTGAATACATATCACGTTAAAAATGTTTGTAAATATAAATTGTAGTATCACTTGCAATATGTCAGAAGATGCATGTAAAACAACATAACTTTTAAAAAAATAAATTTATGAACTTTATTATTCATTTAATTTTCTTTTACATTTGAAATTATTTGGAAATCGTAGAAGAATTTTATTTTATTTATTTATTTTTATTCTAATTAAAAATGCAAACAATGTAAAAGCTAACAGCTGCACTTAATATAGAAGAAAAGAAGAATGCAATTTTTAAAATGGAGCTAATATTAATAATGAAATAATAATAATAAATAATTTAAAAATCTATTAGGAAATGTTTAAAAAATATATTTCAGGAACATAATACGTATAGAAATATAGATGCTTATTATAACGTTATAGTTATGTATTTTACAGAGAAAATGATTTATGTGTATATTTACTAACAAATGAACACATAGTGAATAAAATATTTTTTGTTTTTAGTTTATGTCATAAGGACTTGCATATAAATTCATTTAAAACTAAGTTTCGTGTCTATAATTTTATCATTTATGTGAAATATGTTTTTAATGTAAAGGAAGACGTTTCCTCACGTGAAACTAAAAATTATAACGATTTACTTATTTATTTAAGGATAAAATTGTAGGATATAAATATGCAGATCTTCGGAATAGACATTTTATAAAAGAATGTTTTATATATATATATATGTGTGTGTGTGTGTGTGTGTGTGAAATACAAAATTTCATGTATAAGAGTTAATATTTTTAGTTTTTTCCGATTAGAGTTAGTACCCGCCACTTTTCACACCAGTAATTTTTAAAGAGCGTTCTTTTTTTTTTTTTTTTTTTCTAAAGTAAGTATATATTGGAAAAAATAAATAATATATTGGTATAAAGTCCAAATATTATAAGGTACACTGCAAATAAAGCATTCTTAAAGTAAGACAAAGAAAAAAAAAGTAACTGAAACAGCATTTAGGAAACATAAATGTCTTAATGTAGAGCTTAACATAATAGATATCTTAAGACACTTTTTGTATCTTAATAAACTGGTGGGGCAGATGAACAAATATAAAATGTCTTAATACAGTGATATGTCTTAAAATAAAATATTTTAGACGAAATACTTAATTTTAAGGCAATCACATTGCGTCATTGGCTATTGGGCAGAAGAGTAGTGGCGCCATCTATTGATAATTATATTAAGATAAAGTTTTATTTAAATGATAACACGAATAATAATAATATCATATAATTATAAGAATTTTTAACTTAGCAGCGAAAAAAAAATATTTTCTAAAATTGAAATTATAGTGAAAATATCAAATATTTAAATCTGTTTTAGCGAGGGGGAAGGGGGGAAAGAAAGAAAAAAAAAACTGAAAATTTTCAGTAAGTGAATTTATAATGAGATTTTTATGAAAATCATATTATCCAAACACCGAAGGCTGGTATTTTCCCATATATGTTATGCAATTTTCAAAAATTATAAATCTCTAGATATGAAATTTAAGATATTAATATATTTTAACTTTCAAATACCATACTATCAGTCCTTTTATAGCAAAAATATGGATATCCTTTGACATCGACCAAGTGAAGAATTTTTTCTTCTCTCTTTGTTTTCTTTTAATGGTAGAACTTGAAAAAATCTTATTAAAATTTACTGTTCTCTCTCTCTCTCTCTCTCTTTTTTTTAAAGACACATAATTATACAATTTTATTTTTTATTTTTTATTTTCTAAATTCGATTTTAAGTTCATTCAGATTGAGAGCATATTAATTTAATTTAAAATAAATATCAATATTAACACATGAGAATATAAAAATGCTCATTTCTTTTGGCGTATCGTTAAATAATCTTCATATTTTATGAAATGGGAGCAGTAACTTTTAGTTCAGCATCAAAAGAATTTGTATTTTTCGTACAAAAAGTAAAGATCTAATAGCACATTCTTTTAAAAAAGAAGGGAAAAAAAAAAAAAAAAAAACACTTATGCATAAATTCTATATTCACGGAAGAAACATACCGTATGTAATAAAAGTAGAACGTATTGGTTTTTTGAAAGGATTTACAACAGCCATTTTTGACAGACTACTTTAAAGAAGAAAACAGTGCAAATCTTTTATGTCGCTTTGGCATATTCCAACATATAAAATAGGATCTTTCAAATACGCTTTTCAATTGTAACTACATATGTGCTGTAAAAGAAATTGCATTTTTCTGATATGTTTGCTGATGTATGAAGATTTATATTCAAAATAGTTGTAAATTTCTTAAATATTTCTAAAATAAAAATACTTTCATATTCGTTGTTTTTCTCTGATGATCATATGTTAATTGTTTGTATCATATAGCTGTAATCTTTTGTTTAAAGTAGTATTTGTTACATGCGTGTGCAGTCACTGTCCGTGAAAAACATCCTATCTCGTTAAAATATTTTACAATTTTAATATTGTATCCACTGCAGTGCTGAAATTCAGTTAAATGTAGCAATAAGTTCCAACAGCATGGAAGAATATGCATTTTCGCAACACATATGCTTAACATAACAATAAGTTATGATTTTAACATATTTGATATTACTTAAATAATATATTTCAAGAAACTGACTTCAATACCTTTATAAATTGTGTATTTATTTTCAATATCTTTGTGAATTTTGTATTAAAAAATGCAGCGTAATTTTTAAATGTATGTACCATATTTTGTTGAAGAAAAAGATACGTATAATGTCTTGAATAAAAATTTTTTTATGCTAAACTGTATGTCTAATACACATTAAAAATATTACTGAATCATTTTTTTTTTTTTAATAATATAAGTTAAGTTTTTTTCCATTAAATTACATAAATATGTCAATTGGCAATCGTTTAAATATAATTGGTAAACTATTTCGATATTTATATTTTAGTGTAATATTTTTACTTTATAATTTGAAGCTCTATGTAATAAACCCTAACTTTTATAATTATATAATTTTAAATATATTTTGCATGAACGTCATCCGAAAAATTTAATAAAATTTATAATGATAGGTTAGTTAACAAAAAAAAAAAAAAAAAAAAAAAAAATATATATATATATAGCTTATTTATTTCTCTTAATACATGAAATACGACTAAATTAATCAAAAACTTAATTAATAAATCTTACATATATTTTAAGTCTATTGAGTTTCATATACGTTCTTTATATATTCTACTCAGTCTTTGACCATTTATTTAAAGGGCAATATATTTTTATTTGAAGTAAAACGCATTTTTCGATATGCCTGCATAAAAGTAAAGAAACTGAAGAGATATAAAAGTAAGGCAGGTATGCTATCTAATAGTGGCTTCAAACATTTTATGTTTGTGAGAGCAAAGAAAAAGAAAACAGGTGCACAGCATTCTAAGGCGTCCAAGCATCAATCTAGCAGTAGGAAAGGGGAAGTCAAAAAGTATTTTTACATCTGGGTATGAGAATAATTTTATTTGTAACTGAAAATAATACTTTTTTTTTTCTCTTTTTTAGCAATAACAAAATCAGAAACAGAATCTCTCATATTAAACTAGGTTTTACTCGGATAATCGATTTTGTATATATCACTTTTTAAGTACGTTATAAGTAAAAATTGCAATTTGGATTTAGCAAGCAAACACAGTTTGTCTTTTAAAAGTAGTTGTTCAAGAAAAAATAGTAAGCGTATCAATTTTTGGTCATATTAACCCATTATCTAGTGATTGGACTTTAAATTCCAATTAGATGAAAAAACATGTAAAATTGAATTTTTCTGAAGTAATAAAAAGTTGCATATAAGGGTCTAATAATTATCCTTTACTTTAAGAACCTTATATTATTATTATTATTATTATTATTATTATTATTATTAGGAGGCTACCTGAAGATATTTTCTTAAAGATGTAATTTTATAGCGTGTTGTTATTATTTATGGCTTCTCTTTTTCATAATCTTGACCTGTGTTGTAAGTAAGGAATTATTTGAAGAATCAATTACCAATCTATAAAAATTAAATGTGATAAAAAAATAATTATTTCTTTAACTTTTTAATTGCCTGTTTTGTTTTTCTACCTCCATCTACCAATGGTACACTAACGTAAAACTTCATTAAATCTTCATTAGTTATTATTATGATGTTATACGCGTCTGTATAATCTCTAATGGTTATATCTATAAGAAATGAAATCTTCAGCAAATAAAAAATAGATTTCAAATGCACTTTTTGTTTTTTCATATATATATATGTAAATAAAGTTTTTATATATATATATATATATATATATATATATATATATATATATAAGAAACCTATACTTATTCATTTTTTCACTGTTTCGACATATGTAACAGGTAACACATTAGGAATTAATCATCGCCACTTTAATCTTTATGATACACTCCTTTCTTAACATTATTTTGGCATTTTTAAGTATTACTATCATTATTATTATTTTGATATTTTAATAAACGGAAATGCGTATGTCACAAATGCCAATATTTTGAATTTTTAAATAAAATTTATCACTACTATTTTTTAACAGAAAACTGTCATATTATTTTTCTACGTTTAAATAAAATACAATTTATTACAGAAACATAGCTGTCAAGTTAAAAATTAATTAATCAAATTTATCATCACTATTTTAAAATAGAAAACTATCATTTTTAACTTGTACGATAAAATAAGTTAAAAATTGTTATAGAAAATTACTGGTATGATGTCTCTCGAAAAAAAAATTGGGAAATTTGTATCTGTTTTAAAATATCTTGCGTAAAATATCCCAGGAAAATGAAGGAGTTGATAGATACTATAATTTAGAGCTGCTGACTCTAATGCGTTTAACGCGCCTGTCATAGAAGATTTTTCTAAAGCCTAGTTCACACTAGACACGACAACGCGCAGAATCTTCGGTTTTATTTAAATCATTTTTGATCTGGGTGATTAGATGCCGCGAGCGAATGCGAACGTCAAAGACACTTCTCTGCCTCTGTCAATTTTATAGTCACCTCCTGTTCAATGGAAGACTTAGATTTATTTTGCAATATTCTTCAAAGTGCAATAAAAATAATGTTATAGATTGTCCACATGTACAAATGTTCAAGGGTAACTTTCCGATAACGAATAATTACACCTACTGTCCGCACGGCACTACGCGGATGTGTGAACCCAGCTTACAGCTTGAAGGGGTAACAAATTGACCGGCAGGTTCGGAATTGGTAAAAATACGGTAATTCCACGTTCCCTACTTGGTTATTTCCTCTCGACTACAATAGTTATCACTTCTATTTTAAAACTGGACTGTTTGGTTTAGCACAGTCGCTGAGGCTCCCAAGATCGCAAGAAACATGGTCGAGATATACTACGAATTTCTTAAATCATATTTCTATTGTAATATTTAATAGCAAGAACCTTCTCCAAAAGTATATAAAAGTGTACTATTAAAATTATTACTGATGCCTAATTTCTAATTTTTATGCATTTCAAATACCATTATTTTTGTTTGCCAAAATCATACATTACTTGATAAAATATGACATAGAAAAAAACTTTTTTTTTTTTTTTTTTTTTTTTTTGATAGTGGTATGTAAAATACGTAAAATTTAGCAATTAATCTGACGTCAGAATATTGTTGTTGTTACTATCTATAACCATTGCAACTAAACATAATTTGTAAAATATTATTTCGAATTTTTCAAATGTTGTAAACTTAAAATATCTGCATAATTTTTTTTGTATATTGACTGAAAGCAGGCATACGGGTAAAACTGTAAAAATGCTTTAATGAATAAAAATAGACATATGACTTGAATAATTAAAAAAGCTTTGGTGACTGAGTGCAAACATACGACCGCTAAGAGCGTATTCAACTAAAAATAAAATAATAAGTTTTTTAGTTTTTAATTCATTTAAGAATTATGTATTGTCAACGAAACTTCACAAACGTTTTCCACGATACGATTAAAATATCTTTGGTATCTCTGGGGGTGTATGTATATACATGACAGCGATAACAAAAATCCTTCGATTGACTGAAAAACTGGTACAAATGTTTATGAGCCACATATATTTAGATATATAGTTTTTGATAAATAAAATGTTTGTGCCTCGTGTGCAAAGATACGTCAAAATAATTCGTATCATTTTGGTTTATAAACGGAATTTCGTTTAAGTGTATTTTAACATACACTACGTTCAACATAATAAAATTAACATACCTTATCAAGGTGCTTTATAGGGCTGGATTACTTATCAATATATCCCCAAGTATCGATATTTTTTAAATATCCCGATAACAATATTTAAGATTTTGCTCTGGCGATATATCCCTTTAACGATATTACCTAGTGCGCACCGCGCGATCAATCGATATGCCGATAAGTACCATTAAATGCCAACCACGGATTAATAGAATTATGCTTCCGCGCTAGCGCGCATCACGAATGAAACCCGAATGAAACCCGAGCGAACGAACCACGATCAGCGAACGAAACCCGAACAAAAAGAGCGCGCAATATCTTATACTAATACCAATTCTCTTATTTTTCGCCCATCACTCACTGATAAAAGAAAAATATATAACCCCACCCCAAACGGTCACTCCCACAATGCATATACTTCCTCTTCCTTTATTCCTGCGTGCGAAACCTCAAATCTAAAATATCACAGCTTTAATAAGTCCACCGCATAATAAAAAAATAAACAGTATTTATTGAAAGCCATCTGCTTTGATTATCGCGCGGAATAAGTGGAAATACATTCCTTTAATTACCAATGTTTAGTTTTACTCTTCTATAAGAAAACACTACTGTCTTCATCAACCTCAGGCCAACTTCATCAACCAATGATATCGCGAAACATATCTGCTCGATGGTCAAAACGATATATCCCTATCCGTCTGAATGATATTCATCAAGAAAATTAAGTTATCACAGTATATTGACTTATGACAGTATACCACTCTACATTCATGCATTTACTGACCCTGAACGATAATATGAAAGAATTTATACTACCGTTAGTATAAGTTCTTTGATAATATTGCACATCACCGCTCGTGGATCGTAGGTGTAATACCACAGACAAGACGATATAAAAACAAACGCTTATTATGACGAATGAAAACAATATCTTTTGTTTTAGCTCATTTCCTGCTATTGGTTCATTGACATTGGTTTATTTCAAAGTATCGATATCTTCTGGCCAATAAGATGCGACCTTCAACATGTGTTTAACTCGCTTTGGGCTGTACATCAGTCAGATAGCTCCCTTTCTCCTTTCCCATGTTATCCAATGGGATTTTCGTTGCTTCGTTTTATAAAAATATCTCATTCAAAAAGGAAGTTTTTCGGATTCTGTTTTTTCAATATTACTCTTTGAACGGGTCGCCTTTTAGCTTGGTGAACAATTTCTCGAAAAAATTAATTTAAATATTTTATTTCAATAAGTAAATTATGGACTCTAAGTGCGGATCTCTAAGTAAAATATTTAAATTTATTTTTTCGAAAAATTGCTCACTAAGCTAAAATACGACCTGTTCAAAGAGTAATATTCAAAAAACAGAATTTAAGCTAAAAGACGACCTGTTCAAAGAGTAATATTCAAAAAACAGAATTCGAAAAAGTTCATTTTTTAATAAAATATTTTTATAAAACGACGCGACAAAAATCCCATTAGATAACATGGGAAGGGAGAAAGGGTGCTATCTGACTGATGTAAAATAAAGTTTTATCTTCAGTAATTTTACAATGACAGTTTCTTTATAGAATTATATAATATTGGATAGTTTATTACTTTTTTCATGTAGCATTTATTTTTTCTCTTTCCTTTTCTTTCTTTCTTTCTTTCTTTTTTTTTTTTTTTTTTTAAGCCGTACATGTTAAATAAAATTGGTTTAAATGCAAATCAGTTACTTTAAGTAACAAAATGAAACTTTAACATAATTTTGTTTAAATAATATAATTTTTATACTGACAATGTATACATATATATATATATAATATATATATAATTCAATTTTCAATTATTGTGAAACTATTACGAATGTGAATTGAACACATATACATTTAAAAAATATTGTAATGATTTGGTAAGCAGATACAAAAATAAAAATGACAAGTAACTGACATTTAGGATGCATATAAGAGTTTTAAGTAAAAAATATTACTCTCTACGACCAAAAAAGGTGTATCCAATGGTATTTCTTAACTATTTAAAATGATTTTCCTTTTTATTTAATACCTACATCTTAAGACAATTTTTCTTAAGCTTTATTTTTAGTAGAATTATGAATTTTGATATACTTGGTACAAATAAAACACAGATCACATATTAGCTGTGTTAAAATATGATTTTAAAATAATTAAAGCTTAAAATGGGAAGAATAGAGGATAAACTATACAGAGGTATACTAAAAAGCAATAGTATAAGTTATAAGAAACACAAAATATTGATTAACTTTTTATGCATTTTTTTTTTTTTTTTTATGATAAAGTTATGGTAGTAATATACCAGAAAATACATGGAAAACACTCTATACTTGTATACTTTAAAATTCGTGTGCATATGTCTTTACAAAATAACAAATGTCTATTTTTTCCTATCTTGAAAAAAATATCGCAATATATCACTAATATCGATATTAACTTGGTGATATATCGCGATATTTAATTTCTGATATCGTCCAGCACTAGTGCTTTATGAATGATTATTGTAGAAAATACTGCATATAGATAAGTTAGCAGCGATAAGTTATGAAATTATCTGAACTATTTCAAATTTTACACAAAATGTTATACTATACCTCGAAGTAATTGTGCAGCTTTTGGTATATATAATGTATATGGTTCATGTGTAGTGACACCGAAATAAATTCCTGATGATTGGTTTCTGCACGGTATTTCTTTTAAGAACATTTCAACATACACTTAAGAAACATAACATTTTGACCAGCTCTAATCTTAAGTAATAAGCTCGCTCTGGGAGGAAAAAAGAAAGAAAGAACAAAGTACACGCACGTCTGATGCAGGAGTATACTGGTACTTCCATGTATTGCCTTTGATACGTAGATTGTTTAATGCCATAATGTGAAAAATAGCTAATTTATGACATTGTAAAATTTCGAGTAGAGGTGGTTTTGGGTTGGTATGAAGTGTCTAAAAGGAAATTAGAATCTACGTAGATTGGGAAAGATGGTTGAATATGATTAGTTTTAAAGGAGTAATTGGATGAATAAAAGTGAATAATGTTGTTTTTTTTGAATAAGTTTAAATAGTGAGATGTTTGCGTAGAAGTTTGTTGGTGTTGGAGTTATTGTGGAGCGCTTAAGCGATAGATTAGTAGCTAGCGAATTGTATTGTGAAGTGCGATAGATTAGAGAGTGGCCGTTCTAAAGAAAGTTATGAAGTTTAGTGTTGCACGAGGATAAGTGGTAGTGGAAGGATATTCACCGAGAGTTAAATGAATTACGGAAGCATTCTTCGATTGCTTAAAAGTTCCGGCAAGACTCGGAAAGTCATCTATTTAAAGTCACAAGTGGTGAGCACGTTTGTTTAAAATAGTTTTAATTTACTTATTTAATAAGTGTGTGAGTTCCTCTATACACCTTCCTTGTCCTTATTCTAAGCCAGAATAAACTTGATTAGTTCTTATAAATAGCCTTAAATTCTCTTCTAACTTAAGTATTTATTAAGATGGGGTCTGTAGAAGCCGAAGCTCAGACCTTACAAAATTTCGATAAAGATTAGCTAATTATGGTTCGCTTCATGGAAATGTTGATTTACAATGTTGGCTGCTCAAATGAAGTCGTTTTGAGCACTTATCAAAAGTGAAGTATGGTTGCTGAAACGGCAAGTCGATGGTAAGTGGTTGTACGCCACTCATTGACTCCAGAGAAGAGTAAAAAAAAAATACGCATGTTTTTCCATGACCTTCGAACTACCACGGCTGAAATAACCAGCACTTACAACTGTGATACCTCCACGGCGTGGCTAAAAATTCAGAACAGTGTACACTGCTCATAACTGCCAATCATTTGAAATTTTAAATCAGATTTATAACCACTATTTTTAAAAAGAAATTTCTCATGCATATTTTCGACGATTAAGTAAACAGAGAATAGTCACAAAAAAAAAAAAAAAAAAAAAAAAAGGATTATTTTATAAATCTTCCTTGAAGAACAGTAGAGTTTATATTTATGAATGATGCATATGGGCCGACAGAGTGAGCGGCCAATTCGAGTCTCTGAGGTGGTAGCACGTATTTGCCAACAGCGTCTACAATGGGCCTTGAAACATCGGCATTGGGCCATTGAAGAATGGAAGAAAGCCGCCTGATCAGACGAGTTACGTTTTCAGGGCAGTCGTATTGACAAGCGAAGTATGCCGATTTCCAATAAAAATCTTGGCAGACAAGTGCGTATTTGGCCAGATATAAGGCAGTGGTGGTGGTATTATCGTGTGGGTGACACAATTTCAAACGTTTGTGTGCTTTCTAAACATCTTTGCGAACCACCCCTTCACGGCTTCAGTATTTTCGGAGGGCAATGTTGCTTACCAACACGATAATGCGTCATATCACAAGGACCAAATTTTCAGCTTGCGTTCGAGAAATATTCTGCTAAATTTCAATTCATGATTTTGGCCTCCCAATTCACTTGACACAAATCAAGGGAGCATTTGTGGTTGCACATGGGAAAACTAAATCGTGTGGCCACCAGCGGCGTTTCGTGGATTGTAAATAGGTGAAGAGACACTTCACCATATATTTTATACTGCATTTATTTATAAAGTTTAAATTTACATTAAATTAAAATAAGAATTTTTAGTTAACTTTTATTTAAAATTATGCTTAAAAATTCTGCATTTAAGCTATCTAAATGTTATTTTTCAGCTCTTCACCTATTTTCTGTTCACGAGCTGCCACTGGTGGCTACGCTACCAACAGCCATTATGCCGGGATTGCAAAACCAGTTGGTGAGTTTCTGTTACTAAATACTTCAGACTACCTATCATCGTCTGTTCCAGTCAATGCCTTGCCGGGGTTTGACGATTGTGAGCGAAAGTTGTCTTAATTCATATTAAACAGGACGTTATAATCTAATGGCTCTTTGGTATGGATACACTGAAATCTACATAGTAAAATTAACATGCATTATTTGAATGATTAAAAGCATTATTTCTACTGAATACGTAGTTAGTCACGGAAATTACTATAGAACACGTTAGACATAGACTATGTAATTAATTTACAGTACTATAATAAATAATTCTGATACGATATGTAATCATACGATTAACTGGAAATTTGATGTGAGTTATATGTAATCAACTATATTATTCGTTGTGTATATTAAGTCTGCTGATCGAGTATTGGGACAGACAAAATCTTTTTGATACATTAAAGTCTATAAATTGTATGCATTTTAACAATGTTACATCGCATTTAATACAATGATGCATACGATATTTATATATGTTATCTGAAATCTTAGAAGTATGATTTCTGGAGAAAATGTTGTGAATAGAATTACAATTTGCTTAAAAGACTACACAAATATTTCGATTGCGTTACGTATTCATCCTATTAATTGGAAAATTTGCACAACTATTCATCAGTTACGAGAAACTAACTATGTAGGTATTTTGTGTATATAATGTTTGGAAGGAATATAACATAAAATATAAATATGTGTTTTATAATTATTTTTACATTAATTTATGAGTAAAGTTTTTTTTTTATATACATAATTTTGTGTTAATTTAGATATTACATTAAATCTAATAATGTTTTAAAGTTATAAGTATTTTCTGCATAAATATATATATATTTTTTTTAAACATAATTGGAAGACTTAAAATGAAGAAGAGAAAAGAAAAGAAAGAAATAGTAATTCTGTTCATATTCTTTGTAACAAAATTTAATTTAGTTTAACATTATTTTAAACTATTCTTCCACGTAAAGGCATGCAGTAAAGATATTTCATTCCCTAGCATTGGTTACTATATTCATTTCTTGAAATTACTTTAGTATAGCTTTAGCTTAGGAGCCCCTTGGCGGCTTTTAAATTTTTATTGTCATTTCTGCAATGAACTAAAATGGCTATTGCAATTGCGTAAGTAAAGACGTTGGCGAGAAACGACCGAGGTAATTCGGTGCAAATTTTCAAATTTCGCAAAGGCTGAAAAGGTCTTATTTCTTTAGCACGATTTTTCTAAATTTTATTCTAATTAATAAAAATAAATAAATAAATAAAATAAAATAAAACAATGCTTGCACGTTCTTTATATATATATATATATATATATATATATATATATATATTATATTTTTCATTTATTTAGTATTGGCATAGTTTTTTTTTTTTTCCTTTTAAATAATTTTGAAGTTAAAATGAGGTTTTTACTTAATATTTTCTTTTTGAATCAATTACACGATTGAACTAAAAAAATACAACTTTAGTTATATTTTGTCCTTATTAATAAGTGTGCAAATTTTTGATAACATCTAATAATCCGTACAGATACAATGACAAACTTTCAGCTTTATATAAATTAAATAGAAACAAAAATTTTACTCTTTCATTGAAGGTGTAATTCAGTAGATGTCGCTGTCTAAAAGAAGTAGTCCTGTAGGACTAAAAAAATTTTAAAAAACAATAAGAAGAAATAAATGAAAACCAGGAATATTATACTATGCTTAAAATATTTTCTCTGGTATATTTTTTACCTCTAAGAAAATGTAATTACGATAAACCTAATTTCACATTAAAAATATAGTATAGATACATTTGTTACACATTTTTTGTACCGATTATTGTCAAATATGATTATAAATATATAGTTCGCATACAATATGCCATTTCTAAATCTTAAATAAATTTTTTATCGGATGAAGAGGAGTAATAGTAATCACGGTGTAAGTATGTAATCCCTGCTAACTCAAATGAAAAGCTGAATTGAAATCTAATAGCCATAATAACTGTTTATTTGAACTTTTCTTTGTTATATTTAGGCTTAAGAAACTGAATAAATCATGAAAATGTTATAGTTATGGAATCTTAAAAAGTTACATAGATTTTTTTTGTCTTCGACGGAATATCCTCTTAAAATTCGAAATTTTTGTCTTCGCTATATTTGGGAAATAAACTCCGCAGTTTTTTGTGGGAAAAGAAAGTTTTTATCTAGATTTTGAATATAATATAAATCTCTTCCATTTTTTAAGTTTCTCTGCTTGTCGCCAATGGCAATACTTCCATCAGCAATATATATATATAAATTTATGTCAGGCAAGTGCAGTGTGTGTCGGACAATTTCACATTAACAACAGAATAGTTTTTTATTTCTCTTTTCCAGTTCTGTCTTTTAGTTTTCAAGAAAACTTAATAAACTGATTTATTTTATTTTATTTTTATTATTAAAACTGAGGACTATTAATCTCAACCTACGGATTTTTACGATACCAGGTTTACAATAGTTGGACATTTATCGAAATGGAAAGTTTATCAAAAATATAGCTGAATAATTTAAAAACGATGTTATATTTAAAAAAAAAAAAAAAAAAAAAAAACTAATAGTCCTCCGTACTAAATTCTGCTTTTGCCAGAATTTCCTCAAAATACATATTTCTTTCTTTTCTTTCTTTCTTTCTTTTCTTTTCTTTTCTTTTTTTTTTTTTTTTTTTTTTTTGAAAGAAAAAGAAAAAAAGAGAAAATTAATAATGGCCAGTTTTTTCGAAATGGTCAGTATCGAAAAAGATTTTTTTTTTTTTTTTTTTTATGATTTTGAATTAGGAAATAAAAAGCGCGCATGCAAAATGAAATAAAAAATAAAACAAGATAATTAAGTTTGAGCTTGAGTTGGTAATTTTTCTTTTCTTCCTTTCTATTTTTCAATATTTTATAATTTATTGAAAAATAGAAAAGAAGGAAAATGAAAGGAAAAAGAAAAGAAACAGAAAGAAACAGAAAAAAAAAAAAAATAGTTGCATAAATTATGTATTTTTGTCTAAAATGGCGATAAAATTTCAAAAGTCGCCAAGGGAAACTATATTAAGGCTGTATCGTGATCAGGTTTACATACTTAATTAATTAATTATTATTATTATTATTTTGTTGGAGTGTTAAAAAGTTTAAGATGTGGAGTTTGAAAGATCACTGCAGCTAATCCCTTTTAAAAGCAGAGCAAGCGTAATAACCAGTAGTTCTTATACTGGATGCTGATTTGTAGTCAAGATGTGTTTACATTACCTAAGCAAGCTTTAATCATACAATTGACTTACAAATCAACGTCATCATAGCATACTCACAGGTCTATTATATATTGTATCAGTGAAAGGCAGGATTTAAAAAATCGAGAACAATTGAACACTATCAATTAGGGGTTGAAAAGAACAAAAACAAATATACGAAAGGAATTTAAAAAAAGTTGATACTGCACTATTCGATAACAAAGTGCGTCCAAGTGATTCAGCAACATCAAGCGAAAACTCACATACCATGTGCCAATAAAAAAATAAATAAATAAATAAAATTGAATTTATATAAGATAAACAGCGTGCATAGAAAGACACTTATGATAATCTCCCAAATTCCACATTAATACTAATTATTCAAATGCAAATTGTTTTACGACAATTCTCACGGATAATTAATTAAATTAATATTCATCATTAATGTCATATGTAAAGTAAGCTTTTTAATATCTCCGTTTATTTTTCCCTGTAATTTTGTATAAGACTTAAGATAAATGATTACGAGCAATTTTCTGTTGAAATTTTTAACAGTGTATGCACACAATTCGCAAGACTGAGCATGATATTTATTCTTTATTCATTACAGAAATTTATCTCCGTTATATCGGTAAGAGAAAAAGTATTATCAAATTTTTATGGTAAACATTTCTTTAAAGTTTAAAATAACATACCTTTAATCAAAATTTACGAAATATATATATTATGCCGTTGTGGACACAGATGTTTTATGCCGTTTTATGCTACTCATGGATCACAAACTCACACTGCTAAAAATTTCATCAGAAATCTACTGGTAATTATACTGCTCTGCATGAAAATCGGCCCCAAGACCATTTTTTGTAAATTCTTATGTGATATGACCCCCTGAATCCGAATATGACGCCCATTTTGCCCTACTACCCAATGTCTTTTAGGGACGCACCCCTATTTTTATCACTTTTCCGTAATTTTATGGCTATAAATTTGATTTTTAGGGGAGGAAGGATTATTTTAACAGTTAAATATCTTCTAGGGGGGCTACGGAGCGTGAAAATTCTAAAATATAAATATTTGCAGTAAAGGGAAAATTTAGGGGGGGGGGGGGATTTCCGACAGAAATTATATATTGCATTTATTATATTTCATTAATCAGTTATTATAATTCTTTATTTTATATATATATATATATATATTGTTTTTAAGTGTTAAAATGATTCTTTTCCATTTTCCAAATTAATTTCATGGCCGGAAAATTACCGAACAGTGATATAAATTGGGGGAGGGGATGGCGTCCCGAGAAAACGGTGAGTGATTGGGCAAACTGAGGGTCATATTTGGATACAGGAGGTCATTTTACATAAGAATCAGCTAGAATGATATCGGGGCTCGAAATTGTATTTTATTATTATTATTTATTTATTTATTTTATTTATTTTTTTCAGTGCAGTGTTATTTATCTTAAGTCTTATGTAAAATTACAGAGAAAAATAAACGAAGATGTTAAAAAAATCTCTTTTATGTATCCGTTTGAATGACTAATATTGATTTAATTAATAACTGGAGAGAATATATTTGTGACTTAGGATACATTTTTAAAGTAGAAACGTTAATTTTAATTTTTTATTGATAAATTAAATAATAAAAATCGCTAAAAATACAGAATAAAGATTGAGAATCAAGATTATTAATTTTTATCTAAGAATTATTTTAAATTTTATAGAGACTGGATGTACATTTCAGTAAATAAAGAGAATCGTTTTTACAGTGAATGTGTTTTCTGTATGCTGGACGTAATTTAAACCAGTTACTTACACTAGAAGCATTACAAACCAAAGTTATTTTCACAAATTGCTTACAGCTGTACTGTGTTGCCAAACTTTGCGACTTTTTTTTTTTTTTTTTTTTTCAAAAGTCACCAAAAATTTTGAGAAGTGGTATTTCATACATATAATAGACAATTCTTCGATTCGATTCGTTCATTATTTATATCGAATATCACTTCTCTTAATTATTCGTGAATATTAAATAAGATAGTCGCAAAGTCTGGCAACACTTCAGCTGTAAAGAACGTTATATATCCGGTGCCTATATTATTCACCTGGAAGATCACCGTAACAAAAGTGTTTTAGTGGCCCATGGAAGCAAAAAGTTAATTAATTGAATAAATATTTTGTGCAAGTCTCGGACAGTTTATTATCTGTGTCCACATAAGCAGTTTTGTTTCTGAAATATCAATGAAATTAATTGCTTATTCTTTCTTTCACGTATTCATTGTAATTAGTCATCATTTTTCGGTTCCGACAATTCAAAGTCACTTGCGACAGAAGGGTTTGTGGTCAGACCTCCAGTTTACAGATGCCGGATTCGACGCCTGATTAAGACGTGCTTATAGTTTGCAATCCACTTTAGGCCTTAGTTAATTATTTCTATTGTTAAAAAATTACAACAAAGCGAGAGACTGAACGAAACAACAGACGTTATGAAAATATCTCTTATCTTCGTTGTTTTATTAATTCATTTTTTTACAATGTGTAAATGAAATTTGATTTTATTTATTTGATTAGTTTTACCTGCAGATACCTTCTAGCAGGAATTAAATACAAACCAGTAATTCTAACACTATAATAGAATTCCACAATAGATCTATGAAGAACGAACTCCGGAATCCTATTATTTAATATTTTAATTAAAATAAAGCACAATCACTATAGATATATAAATCCTTATATACATATTTACATTTCGCGCAGTAAAAGAACAGAGTATAAATTTAAGATACAACAGTTTTCTTCTTGTAGACCGCAGCTACATGTTGCAGCGACAACGTACAACTTCTGACTCTGACAAACTTCTGAAAATAATAGTGATTGCACTTAAGTTTATTAGATTGGAAAATATTATTAGATATTTGGCCAAGAACGGCGATAACGCACTCTACTTAAAGTATGGAAGATGACTCAATAGTAATTACGCTATTTGACGTATTCGTACGTGTTTGAACCTAGCGCCTTACAACAATAGTATTTACTCCATAGTTGCCAAATATTCTGATTTTGGGATACCATACCAGAAATTTTCACCTTATTCAATTATACGTACAAAACTGCTTTAAAGCTTTTTTTTAAAAAAAAAAAAAAAAAAAAAAAAACAGATAGGTTACAGATTTGCCTTTTTCCCCTGATTTTTTCCACACTATATTTATATGATAATTTTTTACTTAATTAATCGTGCAAACAACTTACTATTGAAAATTCCGAAAGAAAAATACTGGTGGAAGAATCAGGGAAAGAAAGCTGGTGTGTAACCACCCTGAACTATGTTATTCAAAAAAGATAACATTACAAAAAAAAAAAAAAAAAAGCATCCATAACGTGTAAACATAAATTCTATTTTAAAGAGTGTTAACATTATAACTGAAAGATTTCGCAAAATGGATTCATTCCATTTATATATATTTTATACTAAAACACGGTTCATCACATATAAGAATACGTTATATATTTAAAAATATATTTATTTCTTTAAAGCTTTGCATTTTTCTATTAATTATCTAGAATGTAGAATTTGTATATTATATATCTGTGCAAATATTTTCCTGTAAATCTTTTATCTTAAGAAAAGTATAGCGGGAACTAGAATATATAAGATATTACTTATGTTTTGATTTATTGTATATTTTCAGAGATGTTTTGAAAGTAGCTAGGAAATAAATTTTTACGATTTATTTTTTTGCGGGAAGAAAACATATTCTGTTCTAGAAACATAAAGAAAAAGAATATATTTACAGAAAACATATCTACAAAAATAACAACTGGATTTTCCAACAAAAGAGTTTCAATAAAATTTTATGCTCCTGAGAATGCTGAAAACACATAACAGGTGGAAATCATATTGGGTAAATGTAAGCATTATTCCCGTTCCGATGTATATACATACATGTATGTATATTTTTAAACCAAGATTTTTGTTTCCGTTTGTGCATTGTTTTTTTCTGTTAAATGACAAATAATTTGACATAATAGATATCTGCACACATCCTAATTAATGTTTCCATGGTTTTTACTCCCACGCCTTTTTTCAAGGACTCTCCAACCGGAGGTTTTATACAGTATATTTCCTTTTAAGTTTGAAAGCCTTTTTAATATAAAAATTTGCTCAATAATAATATTGATGCAGAAAATTAAAAAAAAATTAAAGGACTGCACGAACTCTGGTTTCCGTAAAATTGTTAGTACACGCCCAATTTTATACATCACTTTATTTTTAGCGTAATTTTCTCCACATGTAATTATGATTAAATAAGAAGTAAAATACTCTGAAAAAAAAAAGACTGGTATGAAAGAAAAAAAAAAAAAAAAAAAGATAAAAGATAAAAGGCGTCTACTAACAATTTTTTCGAATATTAACACTTTCGCCACCGCATGCCCACGCTTTGACGAGGAAATATTTTTTATAAAAAATTAACGGTGTAAAACAATCCAATTTACTCACCGTTATTAGACACCAGAATTCTTTTAAAATAATTTTTAATGATAATATTCTGTTTATTATAGGAGGAAAGTATTTGTTAAAAAATAACGGTGTAAGTATAAATAATGTGTGCTTCCCCCTTAATCAGGCTCTGCGCATGCCTTTATCTTTTTGACAATAAGATCCGCCTGTTGGCGTTATTCTCCCAAGTTACAATATTTCAGAGCAAAATTTTCTGTATTCACATGTATATTACAAATGGATACACATTCTAATTACAATCTTTCTATTCAAAGCATTTGTATCCATAACATATTGATTTTAGAAATATAAATATTAGGTATATTCTTACGAAATAAAAAATATACAAATCGCGAAAGAGAAGAGTTACAGATTTTCAAATGGTGTGAATCTACATCAGCGGTCGCGAAAGTGTTAAGTAGACTGTTGGCAAGAACGATAATATCCTTTTTTTTTTTTTTTTTTTTTTTTTTTTTTAATACAATAATCTGATACTAAATTAAGAAAATAGTAATAAAAAATTATCTTAGAGATTTAAAGTAATTCAGAAAGCGTGGTCGATAATATAAAATGAAAATTTGTTCGTATATCACGTTTAAGTTAATGCCAATATACAAGACCATAAATTTGTGACACCCTCAGAGACATGTCAAATTTTGACTAGCAAATAATCGATCGAACTTAGTTTGATTTAAAATAGGTTATACAATATGAACTGTAAATATATGACATTGATGATACATCAACTGCAAACATCCTAATTAATAATTCGGAGTATTGTTAGTATCCCCCCCCCCCTTTTTTTTCCATACCAGTCTTTTTAAAGAGTTTTATTTATTTTTTTCTTATTTCCCCGTAAATACATATGGTATACCTGCAAATGTTCTAATTATGAAACGGGGATTTTCAGTGCGCGCCACTTTTTCCACACGAGTTTATT
The DNA here is from genome assembly GCA_963930645.1 of Salticus scenicus. Taxonomy (NCBI): domain Eukaryota; kingdom Metazoa; phylum Arthropoda; class Arachnida; order Araneae; family Salticidae; genus Salticus; species Salticus scenicus. The sequence continues at coordinate 47,139,279 of OZ005656.1, read as the reverse complement.
TTAAGTGTAATTGTCTCCAAGTGTAGTTACGATTAAATAAGTATAAAATTACTCAAAAAAAAAAAGTGTGGAAAAAAAAAATGCGGATACTGAAAATAATTCGTTTATTAATGAGATGGTTGGCAAGTATGCATATGGAGAGAATTACTATAGCCTCCTAAATAAGTTGCCTCCCGCGTGGCTCAGAAACTTAGCAACAGTTCAAATGATAGATAGCGCCACCTGATTACACGACTTTTTGATTCAATAGCCACCAAAAAAATTTAAAAGTTTGATTTGATATACATAAAAGGCGAATAGAATCGAAAAAACGCCGATTATATATATCACTTCTTAAAATTATTCGAAATTATATGAAAAAGTCACTTAATCTGCAGTAGGTGACACTGTCTACTGCTTGAACTGTTGCCAAGATTCCGAGCCACACGAGAGTCATCTACTTTAGGAGGCTATGAAATTACTCTAAAAATTAAGTGCAATGGAAAAAGGGGCTGATAATAACAATTCTTTAGATTCATAATTAGGATGGTGGAAGCTGCGAGGATATGTAATAGATGATATGTCGATGTTTTATAATGATTATATAATACAATTAAAAATGTAATAATAAAAATAATTTTAAATTAAAATAATTTAAGTAATTTATTTTTTCATATGAATAAAATATCAATGTTGATATTTTGATATCGTTAACCAAGTTTCATTCGGTTTTTAAATTTCCTTCATATTTTTCTAGCGCTAAAAGTCCCCCCCCCCCCCCCCCCAAAAAAAAAAAAAAAAAAAAAAAAAAAAAAAAAAAAAAAATCGGCATCCAAAAATTTAAACAGTTGGCAGATATGTGCAAGAATTATTAAGACAGTATTATATATTAGTTCTTTATTTTTTGTTTATTTATTTTCAGTACATTTTGATACATTTAATGTCTACATTTATAAAAATCATTCACGAAATGTATTTTTCAACAATTCAAAATTTTCAGGAAATACATATTTGCTCCTTATTAATTATAAAACTGTGAAATAACATTTTTATTCAAATAACTTTTGCAAATATTTATTCTACTCGAAGTATATGTATATATTTGAAAGAAAAAAAAAAATAATCTATACTCGCAATATAAGTGTATCCTATTTCTGTTCTTGTGTTAAATTAAAATATCTGAGATACCGCTTTCAGCAAATTTATTTTGAATGTTGAAAAAGAGTTTTGGTGAAAAAGGTTTATAGATATTTTCAAAATTTTAGTACTTTTCTCTCGGAAATCCCAATTTCATTTGGACAAGCTTAGGTATCTTGCTATAAAAAGAAAACAGAAACTTTGCTAGATAATAATTTCTGGCAGAATTCAAAAATAGTACCACGGAGATTTACTTTATAACTCATGCTGGAAGCGTAAAAGATATTAAAATAAACAACAAATGATAAGGAAATTTCAAATATTATATTTTAAATTGCTAAAATGTCGTTCTTTTAACAAATATATATTCAATGTTACTAGATTTTATGGCTTTTCTTATTCAATATCCACCACTAAACTTTATATGTAACCGATCGCAATCACTTTAAAGATGAATCGTCTGTTGTACAGTCACCCCCCCCCCCAAAAAAAAAAAAAAAAAAAAAAAAAAAAAAACGTGTGGCACTCGAGGACTGCCGCGGTAAAGCTATTGCATAGCATTTTTTATCAACTTATGCAATTATAATTATTTATTTATTTTATTTATGCAGTATTTTTTTTTCTTTGATATTAATTCAAGTTTTTTCTTTGATAATAATTCATGTTACACTTTTTGAGCGTGGTGACCGATAAGAAAACAAATTTTTTTCTTTTATTGAATAAATGAGAATATATCCGAAATGAGAATATATCAAAAATATCCGCAATCGATTTGTAGGTATCGAAACATCGATGTACCAAATTTGAATGATCTAACTCTATTTTTTGAGAAAAGGTATTTTAATAGGTTTTTAAAGGCCTGCAAGTCGAATGGGGATATTCAAGTTTTTTCTTTGATATAATTTCAAGTTACACTTTTTGAGCGTGGTGACCGATAAGAAAACAAATTTTAATAGAGAAAAGGTATTTAATAGGTTTAAAAGGCCTGCAAGTCGAATGGGGATTTTCAAGTTTTTTCTTTGATATTAATTCAAGTTACACTTTTTGAGCGTGTTGACCGATAAGAAAACAAATTTTAATAGAGAAAAGGTATTTAATAGGTTTTAAAGGCCTGCAAGTCGAATGGGGATATTCAAGTTTTTTCTTTGATATTAATGAATAAGATAACAATACTGATAAGAAAAGAAATTTTAATAGAGAAAAGGTATTTTAATAGGTTTTAAAGGCCTGCAAGTCGAATGGGGATATTCAAGTTTTATCTTTGATATTAATTCAAGTTACACTTTTTGAGCGTGGTGACCGATAAGAAAACAAATTTTAATAGAGAAAAGGTATTTAATAGGTTTTAAACACCTGTAAGTCGAATGGGGAGATTTAAGCTTTTTCTTTGATATTAATTCAAGTTACATTTTTTGAGCGTGGTGACCGATAAGAAAACAAATTTTAATAGAGAAAAGGTATTTAATAGGTTTTAAAGGCCTGCAAGTCGAATGGGGATATTCAAGGATTTTCTTTGATATTAATGAATAAGATAAAAATAATGATAAGAAAACAAATTTTAATTGAGAAAAGGTATTTTAATAGGTTTTAAAGGCCTGCAAGTCGAATGGAGATATTCAAGTTTTTTCTTTGATATTAATTCAAGTTACACTTTTTGAGCGTGGTGACCGATAAGAAAACAAATTTTAATAGAGAAAAGGTATTTAATAGGTTTTAAAGGCCTGCAAATCGAATGGGGATATTCAAGTTTTTTCTTTGATATTAAATCAAGTTACACTTTTTGAGCGTGGTGACCGATAAGAAAACGAATTTTAATAGAGAAATGGTATTTAATAGGTTTTAAAGGCCTGCAAGTCGAATGGGGATATTCAAGTTTTTTCTTTGATATTAATTCAAGTCACACTTTTTGAGCGTGGTGACCGATAAGAAAACAAATTTTAATAGAGAAAAGGTATTTAATAGGTTTTAAAGGCCTGCAAGTCGAATGGGGATATTCAAGTTTTTTCTTTGATATTAATGAATAAGATAACAATAATGATAAGATAACAATAATGATAAGAAAACAAATTTTAATAGAGAAAAGGTATTTTAATAGGTTTTAAAGGCCTGCATGTCGAATGGGGATATTCAAGTTTTTTCTTTGATATTAATTCAAGTTACACTTTTTGAGCGTGGTGACCGATAAGAAAACAAATTTTAATAGAGAAAAGGTATTTAATAGGTTTTAAAGGCCTGCAAGTCGAATGGGGATATTCAAGTTTTTTCTTTGATAATAATTCAAGTTACACTTTTTGAGCATGGTGACCGATAAGAAAACGAATTTTAATAGAGAAAAGGTATTTAATAGGTTTTAAAGGCCTGCAAGTCGAATGGGGATATTTAAGTTTTTTCTTTGATATTAATGAATAAGATAACAATAATGATAAGATAACAATAATGATAAGAAAACAAATTTTAATAGAGAAAAGGTATTTTAATAGGTTTTAAAGGCCTGCAAGTCGAATGGGGATATTCACGTTTTTTTCTTTGACATTAATTCAAGTTACACTTTTTGAGCGTGGTGACCGATATAAAACAAATTTTAATAGAGAAAATGTATTTAATAGGTTTTAAAGGCCTGCAAGTCGAATGGGGATATTCAAGTTTTTTCTTTGATATTAATTCAAGTTACACTTTTTGAGCGTGGTGACCGATAAGAAAACAAATTTGAATAGAGAAAAGGTATTTAATAGGTTTTAAAGGCCTGCAAGACGAATGGGGATATTCAAGTTTTATCTGATCTACTTTATACAAATTTTACGCGTACAGCTATTCACTGTTGTACATAGATGATAGATACCTATACACCTATATACTTTCTCACAAACAGCTGCTTACGTATTCGTCAGATTTCGGAGCAGCTCGTCTCGATCCGTGCGAGCTTCGTATAGCCGAAGTCTACCGAAGTCTGCCGAACTGTGTTAGGTTTTTTTTTCGTTACGGAATTTTTCGATTCGGTCGCCGCGCTCAAAGCCCGCGATAAAAGCTATACAATAGCTTAAAAAAAAAAAAAAAAAAACGAGTACCAATTTAATGGTTGTGAATTTTCTGTAAGGTCATTGTGCCTAAATGCGATAACCCATAAATGCGACAAAGTTCTTCTACTGAAAATCTAAATGCTTAAATCACAAACTTATAAATCATAATGGAACATACATATTTCAAGAACGGTTCGCGAAACTTTTCATTAAATTTTAAAGGTTATTTCTAGTAGAATTTTCTTTTGCAGTAAACATTGTCCATTATGGCTTTCCGACGTCTTTTCCTAATTGCGATAAAATATTTTCAAATAGTAACTGTAATTTTATCCTTTCAATTTTCAAGATCAAATAATCACTGTTACGTCATGTGCTTGAACACCCTTCATACCTACCAGAAGAAAATAAAAAAAAATACTACATTTTTTTAAAAAGAGGGGTTTAAAATTTTTATCGCATTTAAGGGTCTGTTTACACCATTTTCCTAAATGCGACAAATTTTATCCCTTAAATGCGGCGAATTTTACAGTTGATATAGTAAAGGAAATTTAAGCATTTTTTCCTTTTTAACACTTTCCAACAAGGTTTAAAAGTGACTTAGGCTTGTCTGTCCCTCTGTCCGTCTGTCTGTCTGTCTGTCCGCGCTCTAATTCCTGTAAGAACACCCGTAAAGTATTCCAAAGCACTGTATTCTATGAGAGGTATTGCTGTTAACCATATTTAATACCTTAACTGTATACAAATCTTACTGAAATTGAATCATGTTATTCAAGTTCACTATCGGATGTTTCATATATAAAATGGAATAAATACCACCACTAGCTTGTACACAGGGACACTCGAAAGTACTCCAAAGCATTGCGTTCTATGAGAGGTATTTCTTTAAACCAAATTTTAATAACTTTACTTTCCACAAAGTTTAATGAAATTGAAATATGTTATTCATATGCACAAAAGAATGTTTTGCATAGAATATAGCATGATTAGCATTAGATTTACAGTGCCACACAAAAATATTTAACTACATTAAGAGCTGTTCATAAAAATTTGCTATAAAATTTGCAATTTCGTTTACATTAAGCGTTTTTAACATTGTCTAACAATTTTCATCTGTGAATATAATTTCAATTTAAGTATCTGCCTGTTCGTCTGTCCGCGCTCTAGCTCCAGTAAATATTTATGTAATTTCTTGAAACTAATATATGTTATTTAACTTCACTATCGGATGTTCCCTATTGAAAAAGGAGTTAATATCTCTACTGGTTTGTGTACAGAGGCACCCAAACCTTTTGCAAAGCATTGTGTTCTATGACAGATATTTCTATAAACCATATTTTAATACCTTTACTGTACAAAAACCTTAATGAAATTGAGAAATGTCATTCAAGTTCACTATCGGATGTTTGATATATTAAATGGAGTAAATACCACCACTGGTTTGGGCACAGAGACACTTGAAAGCATACCAAAGCATTGCGTTATATGAGAAGTATTTCTATAAACCAAATTTTGATAACTTTGCTTTCCACAAAGCTTAATGAAACTGAAATGTGTTTATTCATATACACAAAAGACTGCTTTCTATAGAATATAGTATGTTTAGTATTAGTTTTACAGAGCAACAAAAAAATATTCAGATACATAAAGAGCTATTAAGAAAAGTTTGCTGGAATTGCACTTTCGTTTACATTAAGCGTTTTTAACATTTTCTAACAATTTTTAAGTGTGAATATAATTTCAATTTGTGTATCTGTGTATCTGTTTGTCTGCCCATCTCTCTGTCTTTCGGCGCTCTAACTCCGGTAAATATTTATGGAATATCTTGAAACTAATATATGTTTTTCAAGTTCACTATCGGATGTCCCCTATTAAAAATGGAGTGAATACTTCTGCTGGTTTGCGTACAGGGGCATCGGAAAGTACTGCAAACTATTTTTTTTCTAAGAGAGGCATTTCTATAAACCATATTTTAATACCGTTACTTTACACAAATCTTAATGAAATTGAAATATGTTATTCAAGTTCGCTATCGGATGTTTCCTATGTGAAATGGAGAAAATATTACCACTGTTTTGTGTACAGGGAGACTTACAAGTATTGCGTTGTATGAGAGGTATTTCTGCAAACCAAATTTTAATAACTTTACTTTGCACAAATGTTAATGAATATGAAAAATGTTATTCATATGCAAAAAGGAATGCTTTTTATAAATACAGCATGATTAGTATTAATCTTACAGGGCCACATAAAAATATTAAGTTACATTATGAGCAATTAATAAAAATTTGTTGTAATTGCATTTTCTTTTACAATAAGCATTTTTAACATTTTGTAACAATTTTTAAGCGCGAATATGATTTTAATTTGGTTATATTTCTGTCCGATTGTCTGTCTTTCTATCTGGCTCTCGTCCCAAGAGTTCTTAAATATTTTCAGAATTTTGAAAAATTGATATATGTTATTAAAGTTCACTGTGGAATGTTTCCTATTTAAAATGCCATTAATATGTCCTACACAACGTGTTTGTGTACAGGGAACTTCCAATGCTTTGCGTTTTAGGACAGACATTTTTATAAATCACATCTAAATAACTTTCTACTGTAAAAATTATAAATAAATTGAAATGTATTTTAATATTCTAAAATAATGTTTTGTATAGAATATGATATGATGAACTTTCAGATTTACAGGACTACACTAAAATATTCAAATACATTAAGGGATCAATTATAATCTGACGGCTGGATTTTCTTTTGCATTAAGCCTTTTTAACGTTCTTCAACGATGTCTGAGAGCGGTTTTAAATTGAAATAGTCAATCTGTATATTTTTCTATGCTTCTCTCCTTTGTTTGATAATACAGGCAAAGAATATTGAAAGTTATACGATACAACAAGCACGTGCAATTGGAGAGTATTAATAATCAGTACGTACTGCATGATTTTTCGTTCTTTTTTTAACACTTTCCAGCAAGGTTGAAAAGTGTCAATGACTTCGGTTTGTCTGTCTGTCCGCAGTCGAACTCCTGTAATTTTTCATGGAATTTCTTGAAGCTGATATATCGTATTCAAGTTCACTATCGGATGTTCCCTATTGAAAATGGAGGGAATTCCTCTTCTGATTTGTCTACAGGGACACCCAAAATTTTCCAAAGCACTGTGTTCCCTGATAGATATTTCTATAAACCGTATTTTGATACGTTTACTTTAAACAAATTTTAATGAAATTGAAATATATCATTTAAGTCCACTGCCGGATATTCCCCATGTAAATTGAAGTAAATACCATCACTGGTTTGTATACAGGGACATCCGAAAGTATTTAAAAGCATTGCGTTCCATGGAAGGTATTTCTAAGCACCAAATTTTAATGATTTTACTTTGCACAAGTCGTATATATATATATATATATATATATATTATTCATATGCACAAAAGAATGTCTTCCATAAAATACAGTATTATTAGCATTATATTTACAGGGCCACACAAAAATATTCAGATACATTAAGAGGTATTGTTGGAAAATTGCTTGAATTGCATTTTCGTTTACAATAAGCGTTTTTATCACTTTCTAAATGTTTTTAACACTTTCCAATAAAGTTGAAAAGTGTTAATGACTTAGGTTTGTCTGTCTGTCCGTGCTCTATCTGCCGTAAATATTCATGAAATCAGAGTTACACATACACTACTCAGAAAAGAAGAGTTAAACACGGAGTTACACACTCTGTTATAAAAAGGCAAAGTTACACACACAATTACACACAAACTGTTAATAAAAATGCAGAGTTACACACACAATTACACACAAACTGTTAATAAAAATGCAGAGTTACACACACACTGTTAGCAAAAAATTAGCGGTACACAAAGCGTTACACACAGCGTTACACACATTGTCAAAAAAAAAAGAGATTTACATACGGAGTTACACACACTGTTAATAAAAAGGCGGAATTATACACAGCAAAAAATCAGTGATACACGCAAAGTTACACACATTCTTCAAAAAAAAAAAAATAATAATAATAAAAAAATAACATTGAATTACACACACTGCTAATAAAAAGGCAGGATTATACACAGAGTTACATGCACTGTTAATAAAAAGGCGCTGTTAATAAAGAGTTAGTTACACACAGAGTTCCACACACAGAGTTCCACACACAGAGTTAATAAGAAGGCAGAGTTGCACACACACATTTAATTACGTACAGGGTTACGCACACTGTTAGTTACACATAAGTAAAATTACACACGTTTTTCGCTAAAAATCAGCGATACACACAGTGTTACACACACAATGTTAAAAAAAAATTTAATAAAAAAAAAATACACATGGAGTTACACACATTGTTAATAAGAAAGAAGAGCTACACACACACTGTTAATTGCATACAGGGTTGCACACACAGTGACAGTTTAACATAGCGTTACGTACACAGTTAGAAAAGTTCAGCAATACACACAGAATTACACACACACTGTTAAAAAAAAAGAAGAGTTACACACTGTTAACAAACAGCAGATTTAGACGCGAAGTTCCACACACTGTTAATATAAAGGAAGAGTTACACACACTGTTAAAGGCAGAGTTGCACATGGAGTTACACAACATTTTATCTTGAAATAGTTATGCGGTATTAAGTATTTTATAAACTATAAAAAAAGAACGAAAAATCATGCATTACACAATGATTATTAAGTAGTAGAATATTGAGTAGTAGAAATTTAGAGGAGTGAGGAATAAGTCATGATGAGTGTTAGTACGAGTATTTGCTAGCGCTCGTGAAAGTGAATTTCGATCTGTAGGGAATACTCTGATCGAAAGTGAAGTCGCAGCAGTGGAGTTACGAGTGCAACCGTCGCTACACCTTCAATTGCTTGCTGGGGTGAGATATTTAAGATAATCTAATTTAATTGTTGATATATATATATTGATTGAGTAATACACTGACTGAGCTAGTTTAATTGCAAGGCCACCGTCCCCATTAATCTGCTCAAATAAACTTTAGTTATTGTTAATTCAAGTCTTGTGTTCTCTTACTTATCCATTTAGTGATCTAATTAAGTTAAGATGGAGTTTGCGTCAACGCAAACTTTACAACGCTATCACAAAACAGACAGAAGGACTGAAAAATATACAGATAGACTAATTGATTTTAAAATTACTCTTAGGCATTTTGGAAAGAGTTAAAAAGGCTTAACGCAAAATAAAATGCAGCCATTAAATTATAATTACAGCTTTTGATCTCTCTGAATATTTTAGTGTAGCCCTTTAAATCAGAAAGTTAATCATACCATATTCTATACAAAACATTATTTTAGAATATTAACAATACATTTCAATATTTTTATAATTTTTGCATTAGAAAGACTAAACTTTCAAAAAATTCTGTCCTAAACCGTAATGCATTGGCATTTTTTTTTCTTGTTATTCTTGTCCCTATAAACAAACTAGTTGTACAGGACCTATTAATGTCGTTTTGAATGGGGAACATTCTATAGGGATAATGTTTTTAAAAATAACACTCATAAAACACAATGCTTTCGAATGCTTTTGGGTGTCCCTGTACACAAACCAGAAGAGATATTCACTCCATTTTCACTATGGAACATCCGATAGTGAACATCAATAAAATATATCAGTTTCGAGAAATTCCATAAATATTTACAGGAGTTAGAGCGCGGGCAGACAGACGGACAGACAGATGGACAGATACACAAACTGAAATCATATTCACACTTTAAAATGTTAGAAAGTGTTAAAAACGCTTAATGTAAACGAAAGTGCAATTCTAGAATTGTTTTATCAGTAGCTCTTAATATAAATGGATATTTTTGTGTCACCCTGTAAACCTAATGCTAATCATGCTGTATTCTATGCAAAGCATTTTTTTCTGCATATAAATAACATATTTCAATTTCCTAAAACTTCGTGGAAAGTAAAGTTATTAAAATTTGATTTATAGAAATATCTCTCATAGAACGCAATGCTTTGGATTACTTTTAACTGTCCATGTACATAAATCGGTGGTGGTATTTCCGCCATTTTATACAGGAAACATCCAGTAGTGAACTTGAACAATATATTTCAATTTAATTGAGATATGTCTACAGTAAAACCAATAAAAATACCTCTTATAGAACACAATGCTTTGAAATGCTTCCGGGTGTTCGTGTACACAAACCCGTATAGGTATAAACTCCATTTTAAATAGGGGACATCCGATAGTGAACTTGAATAATATATATCACTTTGAAGAAATTCCATAAATATTTATGAGATTTAGAGCTTGGACAAACAGACAGGCAGACAAACAGGCGGACAGGCAGATACACAAAACTGAAATCATATTCACCCTTAAAAAATGTTAGAATGTGTTAAAAACGCTTAACGTAAACGAAAGTATAATTCTAGCCATTTTTTTTAAATAGCTCTTAATGTAACTGGATATTTTTGTGCCACCCTGTAAATCTAATGCTAATCATGCTACATTTTGTGCAAAGCATTCTTTTGTGCATACAAATACCATATTTAAATTTCCAAAAACTTCGTGGAAAGTAAAGTTATTAAAATTTGATTTATAGAAATATCTCTAATAGAACGCAATGCTTTCAAATACTTTTAAGTGTCCCTCTATATAAATCGGTGGTGGTATTTCCTCCATTTTATACAGGAAACATTCAATAGGGAATTTGAATAACAGATTTCAATTTCATTAAGATATGTCTACAGTAAAGGTATAAAAATATTGTTTATAGAAATACCTCTCATAGAACACAATGCTTTAGAATGCTTTTGGATGTCCTGTGCACAAACCAGTAGAGTTATAAACTCCATTTTCAATAGGGAACGCCCGAGAGTGATCTTGAATAACATATTTCAATTTCATTGAAATATATCTACAATAAAGGTATGAAAATATGGTTTATAGAAATACCTCTCATTAAACACAATGCTTTGAAATACTTTCGGGTGTCCCTGTACACAAACCAGTAGAGGTATCATATTCACCCTTAAAAAATGTTAGAATGCGTTAAAAACGCTTAACATAAACGAAAGTACAATTCTAGCCATTTTTTTTAATAGCTGTTAATGTAACTGGATATTTTTGTGCCACCCTGTAAATCTAATGCTAATCATGGTATATTCTGTGCAAAACATTCTTATGTGCATATAAATACCATATTTATATTTCCAAAAACTTCGTGGAAAGTAAAGTTATTAAAATTTGATTTATAGAAATTTCTCTCATAGAACGCGATGCTTTGGAATACTTTTGAGTGCCCCTGTACATAAACCGATGGTGATATTTCCTCCATTTTATACAGAAAACATCCTATAGTAAACTTTAGTAACATATTGCAATTTCATTAAGATATGTCTACAGTAAAGGTAAGAAAATATGGTTTGTAAAAATACCTCTCATAGAACACAATGCTTTGAAATACTTTCGGGTGTCCTTGTACACAAACTGGTAGAGGTATGAACTCCATTTTCAATAGGGAACGTCCAATAGTAATCTTGAATAACATATATCAGTTTCAAGAAATTCCATAAATATTTACGGGAGTTAGAGCGCGGACAGACAGACGGACGGACAGACGGACGGACAGACAGACAGACGGACAGATGAACAGACAGACAGACAAACCGAAGTCATAAACACTTTTCAACCTTGTTGGAATGTGTTAATAACAGTTTTCAACCTTATTTGAAAAGTGTTAATAACATTAAAGTAACTCCCATGCATTAAATGCATTATCGCATTTAGGGAGTTTGAACATCGCATTTAGGATATAGCACCTTAAATGCGACAAAAATTTCCTAAATGCGACGCTGGTATATATTTTCATAAATTACTGATATTTTTTTAATTTCTTGAAAAAAAATGACTCAAAACACTAGCTTAGAACTATGAGTATAATATTCAACCATTTTTTCTTTCTTTTCATAATTATTTGTTTACTAAAATGTCATAAGTTTCCTAAATGCGATAAACTTACCAAAAATCACGTCGCATTTAGGCACAATGACCTTATGTGAAAACAGAATTTAATTAAATATATATATATACAGACACGATATTATTTCATTATTTAAAACATGAAAATCTGACATTGACAGATTTTAATTTAGTGCCAGAAGCCTACTGCTAAACTTGTTAATATCGACAAATTCTTCTTTAGTTAATTCGTGACGATCTAAATTCCATGATAAAGTTTTCATTAAATCAAACCAATGTGTTTCAGCTGCAGATACTGTAACAAATAACGTTGGAAGTCCAAACTGTCTCATAGCCGCAAAACAACGTTTTTTCTCTTTTTCCCATTGAGGGGGAGGTGTGCCTTGGGGGGGGACTTATGTCAAAGGTTTGCCTTGGGGGGGGACTCATGTCAAAGTTGTACCTTGGGGGGGGACTCATGTCAAAGTTGGGCCTTGGGGGACTCATGTCAAAGTTGGGCCTGGGGGGGACTCATGTCAAAGTTGGGCCTGGGGGGACTCATGTCAAAGTTGGGCCTTATGGGGACTCATGTCAAAGTTGTACCTTGGGGGGACTTCATTCAATAAATCCCCATTCAATAAACCGACTGAAATAGGCCCTTAGCACTATTAAGAGTGACGTATAAAAATTCGACAACGCTGTACCGACTGAAATAGGGGTACTTTGGGGGGGGACTCATGTCAAAGTTGGGCCTGGGGGGGACTCATGTCAAAGTTGGGCCTTGGGGAGACTTCATTCAATAAATCCCCATTCAATAAACCAACTGAAATAGGCCTCAAGCACTGATTAAGAGTGACCTATAAAAATTCGACAACTGTACCGACTGAAATAGGCCTCTAGTACAAAAAAAAAAAAAAAAAAAAAAAAAAAAAAATCGCCCCCCCCCACCTAATTTTGTCATAAATTGTCGTAGAAACATGTGATCGTACCAATCGATTTGTAATAAAGTCTAGTTTATAATGGTATAGTTTGATTTTGCTTAAGGTGTCGTCTACATATTAAAACTGGCATCAACTTCATTTTTTTCAATGGTAACCCCCACTTTTTATAATTTATTTGAATTCTATGAATCAAATCATCGAGGAAAATAGCATAGTTTATATATTTTGATCAATTTTTTACAGAGTTATAAGCTGTCAAAACATGAGGATGCTAATGTTAAATGAATGTGACAAACAATAATTCATATCTTCCAAAATAATTACAATATTAAAAATCTGTTTTTTTTTATACGATAGAATGAAGTGACCCAAACATATTCCATGAATATTTTTGATAAAAAAACATTTTTTGAAATTTGAAAATTGTTAATAATTTCATATTTGAAAAAATTATGAATTATGACCTATGTTAATTTTTGCACGAATAGAACGGGCATCATCAAAAACACGGGTTTCCAAATTTACAGCTCGTTCCTAACATTATTTTTTGAGTTACAATGATATTTCATTTTTTCCTGTTGTTAGGGGGCTGTCACTTATTATAATTTGTATCCTCTGTGCGTAAGTATCTGTATACATTTTGACGAAAAACTATTTTAATTTACCTTTATGTTATTCTAATTGTTTTCTAAGCAGCATTTCGATGTTTATGATATAAATTAGATTATTTTTTTATAAAATAATCGCAATGCAAGCGAGAGAATGTGAAAGAATTTCAAAAGAAATGAAGCCCCGCCTCTATATTGCGGAAACAGTATTAAAAAAAACTAGTTTGCATATTCGTATGTGACTCTATATGTGACGCTGGTATGCATAAATGTCAATGGCATTTGCTACATCGAATGCTGAATACAAAATTTAAATGATTTAATTGAAAGTATGTAAAATAATTTTATTTTATAATGTAAAGTTTTAGAAAAAAATGTAACGGAAGGCGTGGCTTCCGTTACAAAAATGAGTATACTTGATTCTGAAATGTCTTTAAGTCTTTGTTCTTATATATTACATAACTTTTCCTAGTTTCTCACTGCTAAAATTCTATTTTATCCCTGTTGTCGTTTTTTTTTTTTTTTTTTTTTTTTTTTTTCACGGCAAGACGAAGATTTGAAAGAGCTATGTACAATACTTTTATTTTTCCTTTTTTAAAATTAAAATAATTAATATTTATTATTTTTTACCAGATTTTTTAAAACAAGTTTTCTTGTTGGGGAATTTCCGCATTCGTTTACTCTACCGTTTATGCTATTTAAATTTTATCGCATAACGTAATATAATAAAATATAAAATTTTTATTCAAGGTTTTTTAATACTGAATAATAGAGTGGATTTTTTTTTTTTAAGTTTTTAAAATCTGTTATTGAAACAAAGCGCAATATTATTTATTCTCGATTATTCTATTCACGGCGTAAAACTGGCGTCACATTTATCATGGAAAAAGAATTTAAAACAAAGTAATATGTCTTATTACTTTTAAAGATATAGAATTTACGCATTTAAAATTAAGAATTCAAGTGCAGTAGACGGCTGCAGAACGGGAAATATTCATTCTAGGCAATAAGAAACCGTTATTTCTATATCCATATTTATTTTACATATGAATATACATAATAACTATACTCTTTCTAGTGAAGGTATTTGTATTCATACTATTTTGTTTATATACAGAGGCTGTTCGCACATTTTTTAGACGATTTTGATGGAGTGTACTGAAGCAATTTCACTCATATTTCGAGTTTTATTTGTTCAGTTTGATAGCCCTTGTTCTTAACTAACATTCTGCATCATAATTTCTATGATAACAATGCTTTTTATAATATCGGAAGAGTTATATTTTTCTACTCCTCTTGCAGGCCCTGACTTACGGCAGGGCATACGGGGCAAATGCCCTGGGCCCCCCTTCTGAAAGGGGCCCCCCTACAGGCGAATGCAGAAATTCTGCGACCTAAAGACCTCTTATGCCACTGCAAAGGGGCCCCCCAGAATAGGCTTGCCCCGGGTCTCCTGGTAGTCTAAGTCGGGCCCTGTCCTCTTGAACGGCTTTCCAGAGTCCACAAAACGTTGTAGGTCGGTGTTTGGATAAAGTTGATTTTAAAAGTCGAAAAACACAAAAATCCAACAGTGATACATCAGAAGATTTAGCAGGGATGTCAGTGAAGGGTATGGTTTTAATTCCCGTTTTTTGTTCACTTAAATAAAACTTCCAAAAATATAACTGTTGTGAAAATAAAATTCTCCATGGAAACGATTTTTTCTTACTGTGAAATAAAATCGTCTAAAAAATGTGCGAACAGCCTCTGTAAATATGAAGATAAGGAATATTCTAAAGAAATATCGTAACACACAAATTGTGAAAGAAACGCCCATTGTAGGAGTAACAGACTTCCAAATGACGTGAATCTATGTCAGCGGTCGCGAAAATGTTAAATATCCTTTCTCAGATTTTAGTTTAATTTTTTATTGTTGGTTTGTACGCCTAAAATTAAATGTAAAACTTTATAGTAATATTTTCATGCGGGGCTTACTGTATAAAACAAAATATACCCACCAGAAGTAGATAATTCTTTTCTTAAAGATTAAACCTTTTTTTTTTTTTTTTAAACCGCTATTAATACTATTATCAGTATTAATATTATTCTTTTACTTCGGTATCTAGATTTTTGTAATTCAACATTGTAGGGTTCATATGATTCAAGCTATTTAATTTTCTTCGTATGAAGTGAGCTATTTGATGTTTAACTAATAGAAACCAATAAAAATCTTTTAATTCGTAAACTAACTCAGAGAGTTCTGTGAATTAGAGTAATTTTTTATATTATAATTAACATTTCTGAAATTTATTTCCGGTGTAAAATTTAATAAATAATGTATACAGGGTAGTACATCACGATTTATATTTTCTAAATGTATAGACGGACCCCTAATACATTTTCACGCTTAACTCTATTTAGAATTGATTTAAAGTGTATAAATAGGTATGTTTTCCGAGCCGCCTTGATCTCAGAAATCTGAATATGAAGTCAAAAATAGGGGTCGTCATTGAAAAAAGTTTACGCCTGTTTTAATATGTAGACGATCCCTTAAGCAAAATCTAATTACACCATTAAAAACTAGACATTATTACAGATGTACCTGCCGTATGTTTCTACCATAATTTACGGCGAAATTAGGTGGGGGTGGCGATTTTTTTTTTTTTTTTTTTTTTTTTTGGTGACTGTATCAGGCCTCGCAGCGTTCCTAAAATTTTACCCTGGTTTTATTGTATTGTCACTACTATTGTAAAAGAGAAATCTTTCTTGAATGTTTTAATGCTGAAACACTATGAAAAAGTATGTAAAAAAACATAATTTAAAAATAGCGGTGGCAATATAATAAAGTGAGTGTAAAATTTTAGGAACGCTTGGAGGCCTGTATAATGTATAATTTTTATAAATTATTGGTGACTGCTGAATGAAAAAGGGTAACAAAATCTAGAAAAAATATACATAAATTTACATTAAGTTAATTTGGAATTAATTAACATAGCTGCCAATATTTTACTTTGTTCCAGAGCATTTTTAGCCCCGCCTTTAATTCGCACCACAGTAATTCATGGATATTTTTCTTGAGTATATAACTAAGATAGTATGAGAAAAAATTACTCTTAAGAAAATCTTGATGTTTAATAAAGGCCAGGCTAAAAATGCTCCGGAATAAATTAAAATACTGGCGTATCTGAATTAAGCATATTTATGAAAATACAATTAATTGTTATATAAATACACATTCTTTAAAACGCGCAAGGAAATTGCTAAAAGAGTCGTTAGTTTCTATTATAAAAAAGTATATTTAACACTAAGTAGTAATCCTATCAAACTACATTTTCTCTCTCTCTCTTTTTTTTTTTTTTTAACCAATTTTGTTATAGTATTAATACTTCTTAACATAGACCATGCCCAGTGTTTCAAACTTTTACAAATTATTCCGGAGCATTGTTAGTTCTGCCTCCTTCACATATTATTGTAGCCGTAATGTAATTTTCCTCTTATACAATCGTAGTTACCAGGGCCGTAGTTACTACCTTAGACTACCTGGATCCCCGGGGCAAGCCTATTCTGGGGGGCCCCTTGCAGTGGAATAAGAGCTCTTTAGGTTGCAGAATTTCTGCATACGCATGTAGGGGGGCCCCTTCCAGAAGTGGTCCCAGGGCATTTGCTCCGTATGCCCTGCCGTTAGTCAGGGCATGGTAGTTACGCATTCACAGAGCAGCCAACCAAATCCAGAAAATTGTTAGTTCCGCCCCTTTTTCTACACCACTTACTTTTTAGAGTAATTCTCTTCAAATAAATTTAAGATGAATAAAGAAAACAAATACTCTAAAAATTAAGTAGTGTAAAAAAAGGGGAGGTACTAACAATTTGCCGGATTAGGTTGGCCTCTCTGTATTCATGAAAATTACTTTAAAAATATATATAGTGTGTAAAAAAGTGGTGCTAACAATGTTCCGGTATAAATGATAAAAGTTAGCACATCTGCACGCCTTTAATATTAAGATGTTTTTTTTTTTTTTTCCAGCAAATTTTATACCTTTCTTGATTCTTAGAATTTTTAAGTTATTTCAAATTAGATTGTTACTGAATCACTTTTACCTCCCAGATTCAGATTAGCATAACTGTCAACTTGCGGATTTTTTTTTTCTTTATTGCATTTTTTCTTTTCTTTTTCTTTTTTTTTTTTCTTTAATGTTGTTAACGGATTTTTTTTTTTTTTTTTTTTTCCCGTTTCTTTTTGATGTTGTTAACGGATGTTTTTTTTTTTTTTTTTTTTTTTAAATAAAGAAATAGTGGTGTTAAAAAGCCTTACAAGTTGGCACCTATGGATAACTCGAAGATGTAGGAATTGTGAAGGTATTTTTTAACAATGCAAGTTATACTCTGTAGGGAAGCATGAGGCTAGTTGTCACAGGGGTAAGAAGTAACACGCAATTTACGAAATAGTTTGTAACATTCGTGATTCAATATTTTTATAAACATAATCCTTATGACGCGCTTTATTATATAAGCACAATCGGTGTTCCTCAACAATGGTTAATGAAAGGTTCTGTACACGTGCTTCACTTTAGCTAGTTAGTGGGAAAAATAAATATATTTCGCAAATATTGATTAAAGGTGTGTTATTTATACTTTGAAGGAATGCTTATAGCTATTTATTTAGTCTGTGTGTTAAGTTATAAAATGCATGTTTAATTTTTTGTATAAATCGTTATATATTTTTATAAATACACAAAATATCCAAAATCATATGATGGGGCAACGGCAAGTTGAAACAAAATTTTGGGACAAGTTGTAACACGTTAGAGGAGCGGCTTGTGGAGATGCCTACAGCCAGATCTCGAAGTCTCCGCCCATTTTCAGGAACTCTGAAATGAAATATTTTCAGCTTCTTTACCACTACTATGTTTATACAGAAACAATTTCTGTGTGTTTATATTTATGTACCGTGATTATTTAATCCCGAAGCATAATCATGATTTAATCACCAATTAGAGAATATTGCACAAAAATAGTGGTAGAAAAAGAAGCAGAAATTTCTCATTAATGACAGTGTCCTAAAAAAGGGCGGAGAATTCGAGCTCTGCTAAACCCACTCTGTGGTAGAAGAATGGGTATAATGCTTAATTTGTAAAATGGGAGCACACATTAAAGGCATGAGAGTTAACAAAATATCATTTGTTTGAATTCAATTCTGACTTAGATTGACTTCTATGTTGATTTTATTTTCAATTCTATCTTTATTTTACTATAATCCATTTGATATAATTAATAAATGATTGATTACAATAAACATTTTGAAATATTGTCGTTTTTATTGTTAGGGTTCGCTTTGTATCAGTGACAATTTGCACCAAACCCAGGATAAATTGTAACAGGCAAATAATTTTGAAAAAAATATTTTTTTGTGCTAAAATTAGCAAAATTAACGAAAGTTTTTTTTTTTTTTTTTTTTTTCCTGAATTATGATAGATGAATATGTATGCTATAGAAAAAAGCAATTAGAAACAGGAAAATGTAAATATATTTGAAAATATACTTAATTTTCCAAAAACTGTTAGAACCCGCCCCACGCTCCCCTACTCTTGCTAATTCTGTAAATATCAGTAGTATAGAGGGCCGCTTTATACATACATATATAAATCTTCTTAAGAAGCCGCCAATGTAAAAATACATATTTGCCAGCTGTAATGTTTAAATACCCTAGTAACATTTGTAATTTATTCTGGAGTATTGTTAGCACCCACCTTTTTTTTTTTTTTTCACTATGCATTTTTAATGGGTATTTTTCTGCTTATTTCATCTTAACTTATTTAATGAAGAAAATTCGTATACAAGCAAGTTGGTGTAAAGGAAATGCGGGTATTAAGTAAAAGTGGGTATTAAGTGGGTGTAAAGGAAATTTGGTAATATTATTTCGGAATAAATTATACATGTTACACACTTTCGCCAGAAACAAAAGTTTTTTTTTTTTTTTTTAAACTTTTTTATTCAATATCCATCACAACATTTTAAATGTAACTATTGCCTAATCATTTCGAAGATTAATCGTCTATTATGTATATAAAATATCAGTTCTCAAAATTATTAGTAACACTTGATAAAGATGTAGTAAAATCTGGCAACACCGATTTTACCCGGAATGTAAATATCAGTTGATTCAAAAGTCACAGAAATAAAATTATACTTTTAAAAAATTAAAGAACACGCTTTTATTGAAATGTGAACTAATAAAGAATTTAGAATTAAACAAAAACCATTTTTAAAAAATCTCCCCTGAGTGGGCTCGAACGTTAGAAGCCCGGATCTTTACCTCACAGCCACAGCATTCACGCAAGGAAAGTCTTTTTTTACAATATAGATTTTTTGTTTGCTCCCAGAGCGGTTACAAACATACATACTGGTGAAGCTAATAAAAGCGTTTTAAAAATAAAATTATACTACTGAAAAATCATTGACTGCAGCACCATACAGTTTTCTCTGAAATGCTCAGAAAGACATAGATTTTTTTTTTTTTTTTTTTAAGTGATAAAAAAGTTATTCTTAAAGAAGTTTAATGTTTCCCCAAAAGGTGTCGCTTTAATTATAAAATTTGTCTTTTACAGTGACACAGTGCATTAAACTACAGAAGTTAGAGCGATAAATTTTGAATGTGATGCCCATTTTCCATGACATCGGCCTTCAGACGTTGCCCTTTGCGATTTCTCATAGTAAAACTTAATTAACAATGCTTTGCTTCTTAATTATATTACGACTTTTTTTAGAACGATTAACATCAGTGATGAGCAATAAATGTTTATTTAAATATTCACTAATATCTGAAATCATATGGAACACGTCAAAGTCATTTAATCACTAATCGCAATATGACGTCATTTGAGATGTGAGATGCGTTTAAAATGTGAGAGGATACTATGAATGCAGTGTCATCTCTTAATGAGACTGTAACTAATACTTTTCTCCTATATATACAAAAAGAAAAAAAATCCATGTTTTCTTCACATTTCAGTAAAAACTGCAAATTTCTACGGTCAAAACGTTTTGAATATTTTATATTTTATATTTTATTTATTTATTTTATTTTATTTTTTTATTATTTCTGTAACTTTTGCATCACTCGGTATGACATTTGTTAAACATTCTAAAATAATAATAATAGTGTTGTAATTAAAAAATATTTTTAATTATATATATATATATATATATATATATAAACATAAAATAATGTTTGCAGTTTTCAAAATTCTGTTATAAATTAAAAATTCTGTATGAATTTGAAATTTAGGGCTTTTAAACGACCCTTGAAGGTCAAAATATTGTAACAAATTACCCCTTATTGAAATATTTGGTATTTAGTACCTAAGCTTTTTTCGAATCTTTCAATTTAAATAACATGAACTCTTTTGTTCCCTGTCAGCCTAAACGCTCTAAAACGCTCTTGTTGGAATCTTGCTAAGTCTATTGAAACACAACAATCAGAAAAATATAAGAGAATTTTTGGGTGAGAAAAAGAAAGAAACAAGGCTTAATCTGCACTAATTTCATTCTTATGATATTTTCTGAAAAGGGGTCTTACATTCTCCTATTCTTACATGTACCGTACTTGCCAAACATCTCATTTCGAAGCATAAAATTTTTAGTACCCGCCTTTTTTATTCACACCAGTCATTTTTTAGAGTAATTTTATTTTTATTTAATCTAAACAACATTTGGAGAGAAAATTGGATGATAAACAAATCCAACATTACTTATTTCCGGACAAATCCGCGATGCCGCTCCGAGTAGTAATTAGAGGTCTTGACTCTTCGACTGAAAAAGATGAAATCCACAATGCCTTAACAGAGAAAGGCTTTAAGGTAATAAAGGTAAACCAACTAACTAGCTTTAAAACAAAATTACCAATGCCTCTATTTCAGATCCACTTAGAGAATTGTCCCGACAGCAAAAAAATTTTTGATCTAGACAACCTCTTATACTATGCCATCCATGTGGAGGATTATTTACGCCCCACACGTACTGTGCAATGTTTCAAATGCCAGTACTTTCATCATGCTTCAGCAAATTGCCGAATGATGGCTCGCTGCGTTAAATGCGCTGGCAGCCACGAAACTAGAGAATGCACTGGAGGAAAGATAGTAGAAAATGTAAAGTGTTGCAAGTGCAATGGTACTCACGCAGCGAGTTATAGGGGCTGCCCAAAATTCCCCAGTGCACCTAATAGACATCCTCCCACCTTTAATTCCAAACCTGTAGATCCTAATTTTTCCTTTGTCAGCGCCATAAATCCTTCTAAATTAACTTCCCCTCCTTTGGCTACTCCGAAACCCACCCCTCCCGCTCCAAATTCAAACTCTGACCCCCTCTCTGAACTAAGTACCACCCTCAACGAAATAGCTAAAAAATTTAATGTTTCCACTATTGCTGACCTTATTACTAAATATAAAAATGTTTTGGCAGCTATAAGAGGTTGTCCTGACATTATTTCTAAATTTCAGATTATCACACAAGCCTTCTCAGCCCCATAATGGCTGCGCGTGGTTGTTTGTCCTGTGTCGCTTGGAATTGCAATGGCATTCAGGGTAAAATTTTAGAGCTTAGGGAATTTGTTCAAGAGCATGCCCCTGATATTATTTTACTACAGGAAACAAAATTACGACCTGGTATGAGCCTTAAAATTCCAAATTATATTGTTATTAGAAATGATTTCATCAACCCTGTTAGTCCACTGGCCATCCGAGGCACTGCTATTTGCATCAAAAATAATCTAAATTTTCATCAGGTAACTATCCCTACTCTGAACGTTGTCAATGCTACTGGCATTACGCTTATGGTTCCCAGCTCCCCACCTTTGACTTTTTTCTCAGTTTATGTTCCTTGTAATGAGAGCGCAGTTGATATTAAATCTGACTTACTTGCATTACTCAGATATGACGCGAACACCATTCTCCTTGGTGATTTTAATGCCCACCATCCCTCTTGGAATTGTAATGCCTCGAACTCTTATGGTACTGCTATTCATGATCACATCCTTCTTCTCGATTATGCGGACATCCTTTTTCCGGTCACCCCTACCCACCACTATGGCTTAAGTAGTAGCACTATTGATTTCGGTCTTTTCAATGGTTTTAATTTCGATAAAAACATTACTTCTCTGGCTGAATTGAGTTCTGATCGTAATCCTATCAAAATTAATATTCAAATTCGTCTCCCCCTGATCCCCCCCAAAATTATTTCTCGTACTAATTGGACTCAATTCACTAACATTATTAACGATATTCCACCCTCCCTTCCTACTATCAATAGCACCAATGACATTGATCTCCTGGTAAATACCATCACTAATGATATTAAGAGTGCTATTGACTATGCTACTACTTCCAAACCTGCTAATGAATTTTTTAAATTAGACCCGCACGTCCGCATCCTAACTACTAATAGAAATAGAGCCAGGAAAATTTGGCAACGTACGCATAGAATTCAAGATAAAATTATCCTAAATAGAGCTCAACAAGATCTTAAAAATTATCTTAACAAAAAACGCAATGACAGTTGGAAAGATTTCCTTGAATCCCTGTCTCCAGAGGATAACTCCATCTGGAAAGCGGCCAGGAGATTTAAGAGCTCCTTTGAACCTATGCCCCCTATCCTTATTCCAAATTCCCAGAACTATGCGTACACTAACGAGGAGAAGGCCAATGCTATTGCTGCAAACCTCGAGACACAATGCCAAGGGAACCCAATTGATAGCGATGAAACTGAGAGAGAAGTCAATTCTACTGTTAGCAGATTCTTGAATAACCCCATTTCTCCCTCAGACTTTTTGGTAAACCACGCTGATGTCATCCGCGAAATCAAAAAACTTAAAAATGACGCCCTCAAGAATCTACCTTTCAATTATATTCCAAAAATCACCCATCTATTTAATAATATTTTTTAATTTAATTATTTCCCTTTTTATTAGAAAACTGCTGTCATTGCTCCGATACTTAAACCTGCCAAACCCCCTGATAGGGCTTCGAGTTATCGCCCAATTTCCCTACTTAATGTTTTAAGTAAATTATGCGAAGCCTTTATTGCTCAACAGATTGATTCTTACATTGCAGAAAATAATATTATGATCCCAGAACAATTTGGGTTCTGCAACGGCCTTTCAGCCCCACACCAGGTCTACAGATTAGTTGAGCACATTACCACCGGCAAAATTCGGAAGCAATATACTGCGGCAGTTTTTCTTGACATTGAAAAGGCATTTGACAAAGTTTGGACCTCTGGCTTAATTTTTAAACTTATTAATTATAATTTTCCACCCGCCCTTATTAAGTTAATTCATAGTTACCTACTTGACAGAAACTTCCACGTGAAGGTGAAAGACACTCTTTCACGGAACTTTTTTGCCCACTTCGGCGTTCCTCAAGGCTCCAAAATTAGTCCTAAATTATTTAATCTTTATATTAACGATATACCTAGATACCCTCATACCTCATTGGCTATATTTGCAGACGATACCTGTATTTTCGCTTCAAGCATCAACAGACGTTATGCTATTTCGGCAATTTCCCGTCACCTAAAAATTTTGGTTCATTGGTTTTATAAATGGAGAATAGCATTTAATACTACCAAAACTGAAGCTATTCTTTTTTCACGTGGAAGAAATGCTATGACAACTGACAAACGGGATAAATTCCAAATTAGCCTCGGCGCCACCCCCCTACCATGGTCAAATCACTGTAAATACCTTGGTGTTATTCTAGACCAATCTCTCACTTTTCAACAACACATTCTCACCACGCGTAATAAATTCCGTGCAGCTAAAAGTAAATTACTTCCCCTCTTAGCTCGGAATAGTAAATTAAACTTTAAAAATAAATTGCTCTTGTACACTTCCTACTTAAGACCCATTCTCACATATGCTTGTATGGTATGGTCATATGCTGCCAAATCGCATATCAAGTTACTCATTAGGGCTCAAAATTCAACAATTCGGCAAATTCTTGATATGCCTTGGTACGTTAGAAATTTTTACATTTATAAAGAAATTGAAACTCCTAGACTTAATGACATCATCCAATATTTAAATATACAATTCCATTTGGCTCTTGAGCCATTAGATAACTCTGCTTTGAACACACTTGCAACATATGACCATAATGATCCTCTGAATAGACGCAGACCCAAAGCGGGCCTCAGTCTAAACTCCCACCTTTAACCTTTTTTTTTTTTTTTTTTGTATTAGCTCCTTTTCCCTTCACTTTTACTATCGCCTTCGGGCATTGACTTCTCTTCGGAGATTACATCCTGTCCTTGTCCTTGTGTTGTCCTGCTTTTTGTTTTATTTTTGTCCTTGTGTTAAAAAAAAAAAAAAAAAAAAAATATATATATATATATATATATATATATAAAATTTGCTCCTTGAAAAATAAAAAATATTCTTACTTTCCCTAAACTTTCTACTAGTTGTGTAATGCAATACTTAACCTTTCTACCCATTTTAATTATTGTGTTTCCCCTTTCCATAAGCTCTAAAATTACTTTGTTACTGTTTTTCATTTTTGGTATGTTTTCCCCCTCTCTCCATTGCAGTAAAATTGACTTTCGGGACTTTCACTCCGTTAAGCTGAAACCTTTAGGTAATGGAGGATCTGTGACGCTGTCACAGGTGCCTCCCATCCATTCAATCCTAACTTCCTAACTTCCTTTGGAGAGAATTACTCTAAAAATTTAGTGCTGTGGAAAGAGAGTGTTAACAGTTTTAAGCTTATTAAAGAGATGGTTAGCAGATATGCATGCACAGTTAATAAATTGTACGATGATACGTGATTTGAAGAATACTTCATATATTTACATTCTTTCTATCCTATCATATACCGCTCAACTTTCTTTTAATTACAATCAAATAAGAAGAAAGATGTCCTAAAAAAAAAAAAAAGACTGGTGTGAAAAAAACAAAAACGGGTACTAACAATATTACTGAATATTAATTACAATGTAGGTAGTTACGCTACCATAGTAATTTACTATTCCATATTGCAAAGCCTTTTTTCCAAGACGCATTCCAGATTTTTTTTTTTTTTTTTTTTTTGACAACACTATGTTTATACAAAATATATATTTACTGTATTTTTATATTAATGCGTCACGATTATATAGGATAGAGATTATTGCATAAAAATAGTGGTAACAAAAAACGCGGAAATTTCTCATTAATGAAAGTGTCCAGAAAAAAAGGGCAGAGATTTCAAGTCCTGATTTTAATTCATTCTAGGTGATTATAACGTACATAAATTGTATCTTATTTATCAGATATATTTCAATTGCATGCTTACTTGTATCATGATACTGCTTTGTGTGTTCATTCATATTTTGATTGTAATATACACATAGATACAGGTGTTATTTTAAATAAAGATGGGCGGGGCTTTCAAATAGAATCGCGTTAACAACCGATGCAATATCTTAATATAAATATAGTTAAATTATAAGTATATTCCGGTATGAATTCTGGATATATGTTTCTTTAAAGGAAATGCGGTTTTTCATGTGGGTTACAAAATGCAGCAATTTCGACCTAGATGTGTGAATTTAAGGAGGTCCATCAAGGGATTAAACCAGTTACGATTGAATTTTATGGAAACGATGCAATAGTGACGAAAAGTTTTATCTGATTGTTCAACCCAGATTAGATTCATGAAATCATAAATTCGGCTACTACATATTTCGTTACAAAATTTTAATCTAATGTATTTGAAATGCACACTTTTTAATAGAAATGAGAAATATGTATATATATATATATATATATATATATATATATATATATATATAGCATTTTGTGCTAAAACATATGATCAAAATTGCATTTGGAAGAATTTAAAGCCAGTTAACACGTTGAGCATCTCGCAAAGTCTTAAGGAAATCCCCGTCAGGCCACGCGCGTTGCTTAGAAGCTCGTTAGGTTTACCGTGTTTCAATAAAATCCATTAAAACACCTTAATGATATCCTGTAAAAAATCAAAATTAAGTAAATTTTAAATGAATTTTCAGTAATTACTTAAAACAATATAAATGTTTTTGTTTTATATCATATTTTACACTGTCAACCACCTGACGCGGCCTAAACGGATAGTTCAGTGTCAGCCATCGATAGCTGACATGACACTCAACGTGTTAAATCTCTCATTTCATTCGTCAGGACGATGTTAGCTCCATTTATGGTTCGAAATTAAAATCGCCCTATTAAGATACAGTTTTAATCTAACAATAATTTAATTTAATCCTAAGAATTTTTAACTTAACAGCGGAATATATATATATATAAACTTGAAAATGTCCAGTGAGTGATTTTATTTATGTGATTTTTCTGAAAATCATACTTGGTATCTAGTTACTATCACACAGATGTTTTGCATTAGAAACGCTAGTACGTAAATATTTTTATAAAGTATTATAAATATCAAAAGTTATAATATAATTTAAAAAAATTCCATTTTAAGTTTCTTAAGATATCCCGCATAAGAAATATAAATAAAAAAATATACTAAAGTTAATGGCGAATTTGAATATACCTGCATTTACAAATCTGTAATTTAAAAGTGATGCTCACATTCACATTTAATAAAAAACCTGAAGATTTTGAATTGCGGAATATATATTCATCTAAAGTAATTTAAACTTTCCGAAAAATAATTTACATGCCATACTTATATGTGGTATTCAACTTACATTTTCTTTCTTCTTATATCTTCAAAAGCGAGAAATAGATAGATATTTTCTGAAATCTTCTTCATAAAAAGCGATCCATAACGATCATAGGAAAAACATAAACTTATCTTACTGCATTCTTAAATTGCTTATAGCTATTATTATCCTAGTCATTACAACTTTATGATTTAAACGATCGTAAAAATGTCGTATTTCCACCTGAGAAGAATAATAATCCATATCTCTTTTTTTACTTCCTTCTCGTTTATGTTAGTTTCGTAATCCGATTTCATGAATATGCTATTACACAGAAAAAAGCACCTATTAAGGAGAGTAGAAAAAAAAAGTATAGAGCAAAATATAGATATATAATTTAGTATCAAATCAAAAATACTTTTGGATAATAAGTTTCAGAGAAAATGTACATAATTATTTAGATTATAAATGATGATTATGCTTTGTATTTCTTGTGTATCTGTTAGCTATGATTTAAAAATAGCACAATCGCATTGGTTTTTGCGGGTTGGGAGTACTTGGTTATTTGCAATTTAGAAGGGGTGGTTAATTACAAAATTTGACCGCACTATCTAGGAGCATATATATATGTATGTAAATATTAAAAAGAGAGAGAGAGAGAGAGAGATTGTTAGCTGAAAATAGTTTTATTTAGCTGCGCTAGATTGCAGCTCCTGCCTTTATATCATTTTAAACCCTGATTTGAGAAAATAAAAGTCTATGGGAAGAAATATGTGAATCTAAATGTGTTAATATATATATATATATATATATATATATATTGTATACAACTGTATAGTGTTAAAGAAATAACATACCAAAATTTCTTTGTTTTTAAACAGCAAAAAGTGTAAGAAAATTAACTTTTATATTTTAAAATGTACGGTTCTATTCCATAATGCACTGATTTTATCATATAACTGAATGCATAAAATTTTGAAATTTGATTTCACATACATAACGCTATGGTTTTACATAAGATGCAATTCAATGTTTTAATTCTAAATTTATGAATCGATGATTAGTTAGATTATAGCATTAACGTATTTAAAATTAATTAATTAGATGTTTAAAGTATTTAACGACTGAATTCATTTCAAGTAAAGAGTAAAAAAAAAAAAAAAAAAAAAAAAAATGCTTACAGAATATCAGGGATGGAACACGGGCGCGGAATTCACACCGGAATCCGTTTAAGCAATTTCTCTACCTATAATATCGTTTATTTAAGAAGTAGAAAATTTTCTTACATTGATAGTGGTATGAATTCTGCGCCCGTGTTCCATCCCTGGAATATATATATATATAAAGTTTATTGAATAATTATGAAAAAAAAAAAAAGAGTTTGATGAAATTTGTAATAACGTTACGCAAAATAATAACACTTAATCATCCCTCATAATTTTAAATAAATTATGATATATTAAAACGATTATGATTCATTAGAAAAAAAAAAAATATATATATATATAGCTGATATTTGCGATAAAAGTAATTTAATAAATGGACATACTAGATCGTCATGTTCCAACCCAGACCTGAAAGTTAAAGAGATATTGTAATAAATTTAAATAAATTTAACCTACTGCCTTGCCGAATTGTAGAAACAGGACTTTAAAGCAAAAGAAGCGGATTCACATGTAGTGACCCATTACTGGCACTGTCTCGTCCGGTGTTCCAATATCGTAGTAGTTTTACACCAATAATTTTAATAAATGTTTGCGATTGGGGTGATAGCAGCGGTAATGTTTTTTCGCTTATGGTAGTGGTGTCTCGTGGTGTTTGCTGAAGAAGACTCATGGCTAAAGTCTGAAATGTGGCACGCACTCTGTCGGACTGCAGCTACTTGGTACTGAGCGGCTCGGCGAGTTTGGACTGGGATATTGTACACCTGACGAGATAGTGCCAGTAATGGGCCACTGCATGTGAATCCGCTTCTTTTGATTTAAAGTCCTTTTTCTACAAATCGGTAATGCAGTACACCGGAAAAAAAAATGTCCTGTTTGCTGCCAGAAGTTTTCTGTAATTCAGAAAAGTACGTTCTATCAACGTAATTTTTCTGTTGAAAGAACGTATTTTTCTGAATTACAGAAAATTCCTGGCAGCAAACAGAACTTTGTTTTGACAGTGTAGGTTAAATTTATTACAATATCTCTTTGCCTTTCAGGTCTGGGTGGGAACATGACGATCTAGCATGTCCTATTATAAAATTACTTTTATCAGAAATATCGACTTTATTTATTTATTTTTTATTTATTTATTTATTTTATTTTATTTTATTTTATTTTATTTTATTTTTATTATTATCATATTATTTTGGTTATGCTGCTTTTATCAAGCATTGATATTGTTATATATAATTTACCATTAATTTAAGCATTACTATTATTATATATAATTTACCATTAATTTAATCATGTTTTAGAATTTCATTGTTTTTTGTTGGAAGTATGCTACTTTCGCGATGTTTATGAAACCTGTTAGGCCGTTTCAGTTTACTTTATTGTCTGTTCTGCTGCTCCCACCCAATGAAGAGGAAGCGGAAGGGTGCTTTCACATGTAATATTATTTTTGCAAATGTTTTTGGATACTTTATATCGTTGTTTTAAGTTTATTAACGTTTTATTCTTCTTGTTAACCACGCCCACTTACCTTCAAATCTTAACATATTTCTAAAATAGTATATTTTTGTATAATTTTTAGTGCTGCCTTTATCGCCTTTTTATAAAAAAGGCACTTTACTTAATACACAATACACAAATACACATTAATTAATATGTAATTAATATATATATATATATATATATATATTGTTTTAGCGAAATATAATATCGAAAGAAGTGAAATTTTATTTTTAAAAGTTACAAACAAAATAAATAAATAAAGATTCTGCATTTTAGTACAAATGAAATATTTGAATGACATGAAAAACTAAAAACGAGAAAAAAAAAATCTCTAAAGAATTCAATGCTTTTGACTGCTGTCATCTCTATAGCAACGTTACAATCGATACGGTTTCCCGAAAAATTGGCTCATTACTGAAGACATCTGGTCAGATATTAATGTCATGCTTCATATACTTAAACTTATTTCTTTATTTCTTAACTTTTTTAGCATTTGCCGTTTAATGTTATGTATCGGTGTTTCTAAAGAATTCTTTGAAGAGAGAGAGAAAAAAAAAAAAAAGTTTTCTTTCTTTAAACTAAAAGGGTATTTAAGAGCCATTTAAGAAACGCTTAATGGCTTGTGCATTTTTTTAAAAGTTGATTTACCGAAATTATTAACGATGCAAAAATATGTCTTTTTAATATTTTTAAAATACCCATAAATAATGTATTTAAATTTCGTAAAGGTAAACTACATTTTACAAAAATAAAAAGAATGCTTGCATTAAAAAAAGAAAACAGAGAAAATAGTTAATAGGAAAAAAAAAGTGCTCTTTTGGAAAAAAAACATGTTGCTAATATAAATAGTTTTATAAAAAACGTTCTCAACTTCGTATTTTTATTTATTCTTCTAAATTATGATTTTAGCATTGTTAGATAATACTTATATAAAAATTTATGAAAAGTATATTTGTCGTTTTACGCAGTGATATAAAAAGTTTGGATAAAAAAAAATCTGCATTAAAATGCAAAAGAAGACCGGTTTTGAGTAATAAAGAATTAGAAATTCGTAAGCAAGCACCATAAAATGAAAACAAAACCGCAATAATTGTATCGAAATTTCAGTGGGAGAAAAAAAAAAAAAAAAAAAAAAAAGGTACGAGTTAAGCGAGAAAGCAGCAACGGTTTTTTTTCTTCACTAATTTCAAAATGAAGAGTCGCCCGCAATTATTTCGCGTCGAAAGTCCTGTTTTCAAATGATATTTATTAAAAACAGTCTTATTCTTTATGACGAAAAAAAAATATTTTTCCTAATCAAACCTGGTGAAACGAAAAACAAAATATTTAAGAGGTTTTGTGCTATAATTATTCACAATTAATATTATGCTATGCTTAATAATGTAGGTACAATTAATTATATAATTTAATATTTTTTATTGGAGTAGATTTATGTAATAAAATGGTGCAACGGCAAATTTTTAATGACAAAATTTTTGAGAAATATGTATTAAGTGTTTTTCCCAAGAAAAAATTTGCTAAACCAGACCAACAAAATATCCGTTTCCTACAATATAAAATTTTATATTTTAGAAGACATTGAACAAAAATAAATCTTTTAAAATAATCCACAATTCAGAGATAACATTTAAAACTTAAGATA
Source organism: Salticus scenicus (assembly GCA_963930645.1). Lineage (NCBI taxonomy): Eukaryota > Metazoa > Arthropoda > Arachnida > Araneae > Salticidae > Salticus > Salticus scenicus. Next base: position 47,107,695 of record OZ005656.1, on the reverse strand, counting down.
AAGGATATATATCTCTGTAATTTTTATCATTTCCAAACATATTTTCTTAATTTGGACATTTGACTTTAGTATTAGAAAAACGGGATGATTACACTAATGATTATTTAGTTAAAAAGTAAAAATATCATATAAAAATATTGCGTTTACAATTTGTATTAGGAATAAAATTGTGTACATAGTGAGCATTTTACATGCTTATGGGTGTGGCCAGAGTATTTAAAAATACGTATTTAATAAACATTGAATATTAAATCAAGCGCTAAAAGGCTTTTATTAAGTTTCTAATCTAGAACACTTTACAAGAAATACTTTGCAAGTTTTCTGTCCTTTTCTCTGTCCAGTTTATATTTTTAAAGAAGAAGAAACTCTTAATATCATCTGAAAAAATTTGTGAATTAATAAACTATGTGGAAGTTTTATAATATCCGCAATATCTTACTAAATTTTAATTGAAATATTTTTATAGTACTATGTCGTAATTGAATTAGAAGAATTTATTGCAATAGTATAAAAAAAAAAAAAAAAAGGCTTAAATTAATCCTCCTGGAAGTATCCTGTAAAATAAAAGAAGTATAACGATTATTTCATAATATTTTAGTAACGTTTCGTAACTAAATAAGATAGAGATTATTTTATAAAAATAAGGGTTGGGTGGGTAATAACAACATTAAGGAATAAAATAAAAACATTTTAGCTATGTTAATGTACCGTCTCTAATAATCTGCCTAAGTGTTAAAATGCAGAATAATAGGAAATTAAGTGGTATATTTTTATTATTATTTATAAATATAAATAAAGTTGCTTTTATTGTAAATTTTATGTTTTCAAAGCAAACTATTGCCTCTCCATTTTATTAGAGTTAAAATAAAAAAAAATATATAAATAATAAAGCAAAAAGCAAATACGTCTAAAGAAATTTCTTAAAAAAAAAAAAAAAAATTATAGCCTTGCCATAAGTTCTGTTACAACTTTTAGATTTGTAAATGAAAACAAACAAGAGAACGCAAAAACATCTCCTTTGCCCAGTGTTTATGTTTGATATATAGCTTTAAAATGCCACTCATTTCTTGTCCATCTTTAATTGCAAGAAAATGGAGCGAGGCATTGAACAGAACCGTCATGCAGTTATTGTTCTTCACAAGGCAGGTAAATCCAACTCTGAGATTTTCAAGTTGCTTAAATCTTCGGGTATAAACCATATGCTTGTGTGGCGCACCATAACCCGTTTCAGAGCAACCCAATCTGTCAAGGATAGGCCCCAAACAGGTCGTCCTAGGTCTGAGAGGACGAAAAAGGCCATCAAAGCTGTGGAAAATCGAATTCGGAGAAATCCACTCCGAAAACAGAAAATCATGTCCAGGGAGATGAATATTTTGCCAAGATCCATGTCCAGGATAATTAAAGAAGACCTTAAGATGAGTGCATTTCGTAGAAAGCCTGGACAAATACTCACAGAGTCCTTAAAAAAAATTAGGGCTGAAAGAGCCAAGGTTCTCCTGAGTATATATATATATATATAGGAGTAAATGTCTCTAAGTATATATATATATATATATATATATTATTATTATTATTATTATTATTATTATTATTATTAAATTCGTAAACGCTTTTATTAATAGGAGTTAATTTGTATTTCATATAAGTAATAAAAAAATATCATTCAATTAATTACATTTACTAAAAATATGTAGTTTTTTTTTCCTTAATGACTGTTGTGTAAGCTTTAAAAAAGGAATGTCTTTTTATTTAAAATTTCTAAATTACGGAAAAACCGTGAACATGAATATTTTACAATTCGATAATTTACAATGTTTAAATAAATATACTTCTCAAACACAGATGATACTGTAAATATATATTGTTAAGAAAAAAAAAAAAAAAATAGATAAATTACATCTTTCTTTAAATTGCTGACTGATAGTAGATAAACTAATTTTTAAACGACGTTGTTCTAATTTTGAGACTTCAAGAAATGGCATTATCTAAATTGCTTTAAATTAAGAATATTGCTTCATTTCACTCTTAAAGGTTGCAGAGAAGAATTTAATCTTTTAACAGGAACAATAGTTTTTAATCAAATCTCAAACAAATGTATCATTGGAGGATAAATGAGAGACATAGACCGAACTCTTAAGTTTATTAAAGAAATTAATTCAATTAATGTAATTGTGCTTCACAATGTAAAATATATTTTTTCATCAAGAGTATTTTATAATCTAGTTACTTTAATTTGAAATATGTTGACTTGATTAATCATTCTTTTATATATTTTTATTGTACTTTCCAAATTTATTTATAATTATTTACCGTTCCTATACGACAAATATTTCGTTTATATAATTAAATTTTATTTTTTTAGAATTGTTAAATCTTAAAGTAAGAATGAATAAAGACGTTAGTCTACATGTGATATAATTAATATATATATATATATATATATATGTATAATTAATCTATACATATATACATATATCTGCAGCTATATACATGTGCAACAGAAAAATGAATATAATTGAAATAATAATAATAATAATAATAATAATAATAATAATGAAAAATTGGTGTTATATCAAGAATATATTTAATTAAAAAATAATTAATAAGGATGCATCTTTTGTTAAATATTAATTAAAAGAATTCAGGCAATTTAAAAATAATTTATATTACGATTTATTCCTCATGTATTATAAAATGTCTGAACATTGAGAAAATGTTAGAAAAACGTACCCCCAGCCCCGTCATTCTCCTTTTCTTTCTACAGACGCAAATACAAACAGTTGTGCTTGTGTGTGCATAATTAAAAGAAGTGTTTTTCCCAAAACCTAATTTTTAACCTACATTTCTAAAAAGCATTTTCTCAGTAGGTAGGTGATTAAAACTTTTACAAAACTAATCGAAACTCGGGAATAAAATATTAACTTTTTTATAAATTTATAAATTAATATTAACTTCTTTATAAATATATATATATATATATATATATTAAATTAATATACACGAATCCGTGTAATTATTATTTTTTTTTAAATCGTATAATTTTCCGTAATGTTTGAACATTATCTAGTATAAATTATTTTACGTCGTACATTATTTTGTATTATCATATAAACGGCAGTTTTTTGAGTGACGCAGCATATATATACCTTTACAGTGATCAAACACCAATATATGTATGTGTGTGTGTTATTTTATCAGATTAAGTGTCATTTACTGGAGATAATTAATTTGGTAAAAAATAATTTTCTTTTTCTCTTTCTTTCATGATTACAGAAAAAATAGATCAATTTAAATGATTTATTAAGTTCATATAATTAGTGTACATTAGATAGTGTGTTTGACTTAGTTTATCATCATTGTAAAGCTAATTCATTTGCATTAATTCCTAACGATTTTTTCTATGTTCAACTAAACTTCATAAATGCTCGCAACCTTTCAATTCATAATATGTTGAATTAGAAATATGAGAGGGCCCGGTCTTGAGGCCTAGGCTAGGTTCCTGCCGGGCCGGGATCGGGCTTAATATTTTTATGTATACAGTTTCATGTTTTCAAGGACTTATTCGTCCGGATTTTTTTTTCTACATTTCTCGTTATTTACGCAGAAGCTAAATGATAAAATATTTTTTAGATATTTATTTTACATAATTTTAAATTTAGTATATTGCATGAAGTTTAAATTTCTTAAATATTGTTTTTAAATTAAAGTTGGTTTTCTAACTGTCTACCTATTTGCGCTCTTATTTCCTCAAACAATTTTAAAATGTCTCAAAATTCATATGCAGTCTGATATGAAATCACAATATCACGTTTGCTATTTAAAATAGTTTTTGCATGTCGTGACTAGTTTGTGCACCTAAAAAACTAAAGTGATTAGATGCCTTTCTGTCTATATGACTTTTTATATTTTTGTCTGAAGTATCTAGAGATTATGAAGGATATTTTTAAGTACCTTTCAGCTACTTTCCATGGCACTAAATTTAAAGAAATTACCATAATATTTCAGACGTACAAAAGCAGATAGGCTATTTAAAGTGATTATATTACTATTAAAATTTTGTTTACAGAATCATTAAAAAAAAAAAAAAAAAAAAAAAAAAAAAGATACTTTATGGGCTATAAGTAGAAATGAATGAGTACAGTTTTAGTAATATGAACCATTTTTAATACCTTCCTTCATTGTTTCAGGAATATTAATATTTTCGATTTGACTTTATATGTGCATGTCTTCTAAAAGATCAGTAGTTCTGTTTATGAACATTCTATTGCTTGGCAATATGAAACCTCTGAAAACTAGATACTAAAAAAATTCGGCATGAAAATACTAGCGTACATTATAGGTTTAGAATATAGTTTTAGCTAATGCAGATAGTGAATACAATCGATATTTTTGCTCAATGGAGAATGTACGGTCCCTAATGGATCTTCATTCTATTAAAATCACTTTCATTATTTTTCTTTCGTCTGTTTGCCTTCAATTTGATTTTTATTCTAATATTTATTGACTAATGTCTGTATTTCTAGTTCACTATGAACTACTGTGGAAGATTACATATTTATTTCAAACATTACTGATTATATCTATTTTGGTGTATTGGTGTTTTGAATTAAAGCCGATTGACAACACAAAGGTCCTAGGCATGTGGTGGTGTACCCTTCATGATCGTCTTTCTAAGGGGTCTTAACCCGTATTTACGCCAGTTTCGAAAAAAGCCATGGAAAACTCCGTACTGTTAGGTTGGCAAGCATATCTGGTATTGAACCCGATACTTTTCGTCTACCAGATTTGAATGCATAACCACTCTCCCTATGGTGCGGTATCTTTTTTGCGTCTATCTTTTTTGATTCCTGTGGATAAGTTTCAAGATTTATATTTTTCTTGCATACTACAATCTTGTTACATTGTGCATACATACACACATACATACTACATACATACTTACACACACATACATATATATATATATATATATATATATATATATATATTATTTTTATATTCCAAAATGTACAACCCATTACATTTATCCTATTTCCAATATGCTGATATCCAAAAAAGTTCAGTCCTTTTATGTTCATCAATATGTAGAAATAACTTTTGAAAAATCAATAAAATTTTATGTATATTTTCAACCTTATTTAATTTTTGTTGATTTTCAAAGAAATATTTTAAAAAATCGATTGCAAACTAAATTTGTAATCTTCTTTTGTGTAAAAATATATATGGTATCTCATGAAGTTATCTTAGATATTTGAAAGAAAAGCTGAAATATATAGGTGACAAAATTTACTTACAATTTATGAGCGAATATCCAAATTGTGTCTAATAGAATACTATGTATTAATATAGACTTTATCTTTTCAGAGATTCTTATTTTTTTATTTCTTTTTATTTAGATAGAAACACATAAAGAATTGAAAAAAAGAAAAGGAAAGAATGCAGAAAAGTAATGTCGAAATTTCACCAATATTTTTTACACCACCTGCTGCGTAAAATTCCAATATATACACAAACAGGTCAATAAAATGCTCATGCATAAAATCGAGAGACAAATGTATGGAAATTTTTGTGAAAAGTCGAAAAAAGTCATGGATGTCATTCCTTTATAAAAGGAATGGAAATATTCACACAAAAGGTCTAACTTAAAGATTTAAAGGTTACGAGTTTCTCTCACTGCATATATAAAAATAAATATTTATGAAATCGTTTGTCATTTGTATGCAAGGCAATAATAAACTAAAAAATAATATGCATGCAACATACTTTACAACAGAATTATAAATTAGTTACAAAAATATTTTTAATTATACAAATTTTCAAGTATACAGTTTCAAGTATACATTATCAACTAAGCAATAAATCTTTAACTTTGATTAGTGGACCTCCTAGACATCCTGTATGAAATCATCGATTTAAAATAATTTTTTGGAATGGTGCTTTGTAGTCTAACAATCATATAGATTAAGGAAGAAACTGAATTTTTCCTATTGAAAGTGGTTAGATTTGCATTAATGTTTTTTTACAGGATAACATAAAAATATTTGGATACTTTATGGAATATAAGTGGAAATAGACAAAAGTAGATTTTCAATAATTTTAACTATTTTTAATACCTTCCTACAATATTTGATGAATATTAATATTTGTCATTTCACTTTCTATCTGTATGCCTTCTGTCCAACTTCAATAATGAATCTCGGTTCATATGTAATCGTCTTCTAAAAGATCAGTGGTTTGTTAATAGAAATTCTATTGCTTGTTTACATAAAACTCTTGAAAAGTAGATGCTAAAGATTTTTTTGTATGTAAATGCTTTTTTTTTTTTTTTTTTTTTTTTTTTTGAGCCTGATTATACCGCTTTTTGTCGGGGCCGACCAAAGCCATACATTGAAAAAAATAAATAAATAAATGAATAAATAAAAATAAAAATAAATGGGACGGGCTGAGCATAGATCGAATAATTAGATGTCATATGTCCGGACTAGGTAAGTAAACTTTTCATACGGTCGAAGTCGGGCCCAAACCTCAAAATTTTTGCATGTGCAGATCTTTACGTTGAATGCCTCATTGACATCAGTTCAAAGTCAATATCTGGAGTGATATTGCATGATGTTTCGGATTCTAACATTGTATACAGATTGTGGTAGAAACTGAATGTTTGAGGTTCTTTAAGAAGCATTTTTGTTAAAATTTTCAAGGCTTAATTTTAATAAGTTCTTTGACATTTCTTCTAACGGAAGTAGTGCTTTTATTTTAAATTTTTCTCAAACAGTTACTGGTGGGGTATGTACTTGTTATCATGTCATATTGAATTTATTTTAAAAATATTTACCATTAAAAACATTTAACTATATTAATATTTGTTCATTACTAATAAAAGTAGAATTATATTTTCTAGTTAAACTTTTTTAAATTACAAATCTAATTTTGTAATCTTAAAATTTTATGTGAAATTTTAAAGTGTATTGTTTGAACTAACCAGTTATGTTCTTAAAGATTTAATTTATTTACTAACAAAATCATTCACAACATTTTTGTAAATTTTTCTATGTACTAACATTTTGACTGCCTTTGAAAAGGAAAAATTTGTAATGTTGTTTTCATAACACAATTAGTTTTAAGTACTAAAAAAAGGCTTATTTCAACTTGAGTATAAAAATGTGATTGTATATGTAACTATAATACTTATGGCTATTATTTATAATCTTTAAACTTACAAAACTAGCCAAAAATTCATACTTATAATATTTTAAATTGCATGTGTATTGCAGGAAAAAGAACAGCTTAGTGACCGGATACATCCGATAGCGGCGGTCAGCTGTTTCTAATCATTATACGAGAATTAATAATTTAGATTCATTTTTGTTTTTCATTTGGTTCATTTCCTTAGAATCGACAATTTAGTTCAAAAACGACTCAACTTTTTCCTAAACCGCTTAAACTGTCTATACAAACTCACTATCAAAGTCGAACACTAGAAATCTTCTAAAGTTCAGAAATTCGCTGCCGAAACCTAAATGAATTATTCACCAATTTAACAATTTGCAACATTCGTGAATTACTGAAAAAAAAAAAAAAAAAAAAAAAAAAAAACCTGTAGGTTATCAATTTGGTAATTTACTAACGGTGATAATATTTTAGATACCTAGTAGTTGACCACCCCTTTAACTGTAATAAAAATATTTTGTTAATAAAAAAAAATATATTTATATAACACAAATATAAATGAGCTACATTTCCCAATAAATAAATTTCTGGAGTTAAATTTATCTTGATGCTTTAATATTGAATTAAACATCTCATAGCCTCTGATTAATACTAGCAGTTACTTACTTTAAGCTTTATGGAAAATTTTGTAAAAATTTCATAGCAACACAGAATCACAGCTTCAGGTACTATTCCTAAATGGGGCAGAGCAGTTTAATATATCTTAATATTGTATTTTCTCATTCAAATTAAAATCTCTCCCTCAATATTTTTTTTTTTTTTTTAAATAGTCATTTATTGTTCTGTGGTCAATAACGCACAAACTACTAAAATTACAATAGTAGGAACAAATGTGAATTACTTAAAAAAAAAAAAAAAAAAACACGCTATTTTTCATGTGTAAAATATAAAATTATTATGTTGACGTTAAACACAGTATAAATTAAAAAAGTATTGTACTAATAAATAAGACTTACTTTTCTTGCTTTAATATTAAAATTCAAACATTCTCTATACCTATAATTCGCAAACAAAAAACTGAATTAATAAACAAACAATTCAACAGAAAACCTTAAAACGAGATGAAACACTAGATTGTTTTTGGTGGTAAAGAATCGTTTAATTAATCAAGAAAAGTTTTATTTTATTTTACTCTTGGCATTCAAAAAGAAATGCAATCTATTATTTAAAAGAGAGATTTTACAAAGAGAAGTATGTAGATAGTTATTTTATTTTATTTTATTTTTTTTTTTTGCATCAAGTTTTGATAATTTTTTCATCACTTGTTCCCACAGAATAAACACTAAGTTATTTGATTTATATATTTATTTATTTATCTTTTTTTTTTCGCATATGGTTGCGACAAAAATTATATTTGAATATAATAGTATAACTAATAATAATAAATATATTGTTTTATACAAATCCAGAATATAGCGGATAAACACTAAAATTCAAAATATCGCGGTCTGTGTTGCTAGCGTATACAAAATCGAAATGCATTTACTGAATGAAATATATTGCTGTCATAATAAGAAAAAAAATCTTTCAAAAAAGTATAATTTTTTAACAAATAATTGCGCCATAATATATCAGTTAAAAATTACAAAGCACAATATTTTGAATATATAAAAGAACTTCACAAATATCCATGTTTTACCCAGTATTCAAACTCAGACCTATTTGGTCTAGAAGTCAGCGTCCTGCCACTGACAATCGGACCATCAGGGCGAATTCATATTCAGAAGATTCAAAGATATTCGAACTATTAAAAAATCGCAACGTGGGCGCTTCCACGTTGCGATTTCCTCTCATTTCAGGAAAGGCTCAGCATCTACAGGGTACCAAATTTAGAGATATATATTAAGTAAAACTCTGCTGATTCACTTTGAATGCATATCGACAAACAATTGGCGCAGCTGTGTTGCAATTTAATTCCGTTTATGAGAAGACAATTACTTTACTTTGCAAAGATGTGGTCGAGATTCGACAACAGGGCAATACTAGTTACTATTATTAATTGAAGGGCTCCCTTCTAAAACACTTTTCAGGTGGGATGCCAAGTTTCACTGAACAAATCTAATAATTATGTTTCCGAAAGCTCATTCTGCAGGAAGAATGGTTATCCATAGTGCCAACATTTATGCTTTTTGTTACAGGTTCTTTCTTTCTTTCTTTCTTTCTTTTTTTTTTTTTTATATGTAAAAACTATTACAGAAATATATATAAAAATGTGTTTTTAAAATTTTCAAGGATTCAAAAAGCATAAAATTCAACATATATTACATTCTAAAATATGAAATATATTTTAGTTTTGCCTGAACGTTTGATAAAAATTAAAAATAAATAATAAAATAACACTTATATTATTATTATTTTACCTTCAGGGGTATACAATTTTAAAAGATTCATTGGATTTTGCAAAACGATTCAACGAAACAAAAGTAATCATCGTATAAAATAAAACAATTCAGATTTTTCAGCGCTTGGTAACTTTTTGGCTCAGAGCAAATATTTAATCATATTTTGCGACTTATTACAGGACAAGTTTTTTGAATGAACACATATAAAATAGTTACACAGCGGCTAACCTTTCTTATTTTTGAATACCGGTATGCTTTAATTGTAATTCTCATCTCATTTAATTATATACATTTTTTTTTTTTTTTTTTTTTTTTTTTTTTTTTTTTAACATTATTAAAATTCTCTAGGGGAAAAAATGGAACTGTTGAGAAACTATTATATTCATTTAATTTTAAAACACTTTCAATAATGCATGAGATACTAAAGGTATGAAAAAAATTCTGTTTTTATATAAATAAATCAAAATAATTAATATTGCTATCAGAGTATGTTTGTGAGTTAAATGTAAAATGAAGTAAAATTTTAATAATACTTTTATTGTTAATTTTGTGCTAAATGATAATATGAAAAACTTCTTTAAATTCTAATCAATTTTGAAAACGTAAGGTACAACAATTTTACTGACACTTTTTATATTGCTTTTTTACTGTTTGCACCATATCAAATGAAATTTTTATTTATTTAACTTTTTATTTTACATTTTGTTTAATATATTTCTTTACATACGCGTCAGATTATTAAATCTCTCAGCATAAAATTAGATAGCTATATTTAAATTGGATCCTTATTAAAAATGTATGAGTGCTTTGAAAGTAGACGTACTGATATAATTACTTCGGTAAAATACTGCAGTGAGAAATGAGGTTACTGATAACAGATAAAGCAATTTTAAAGAGATGTCTTTCTAATTGCAAGAGTTCTTGAAAACGCATTAAGTAAATTACTTTAGTTTACGGTTATTGCTTTGTTTCAATCTACTAATTTGACAGAGTAGAATTTAATCATATAACAGGAGCAGAAGTTTTTAATCAATTCTTAAATGAAAGTTTTATTAGATGATATTAAGATTGATAACAATTATTAAATGAATCTAACTCAATTTTTAGTTCCTTTTTGTTCGAGATAATAACAAAAATTAATTTCTGAAATATTTCAGAATACTCTGATTATTATTTGTTTAATATTTGCCAGAAATGTTTTTAATTATTTGAATTGTATCTTAAACAGAATAATTTTTATTTAAACATTATACAAGCTTTATATCTTTCATAGAGTAATATACTTATTACTTACGACAGGATTCATTGTATTTTTAACAGAACATCATGAAGAAATAAACACACACACTCTCTCTCTCCCTCTCTCTCACACACACGCATACACACGCACACACACACACACCGTTATTTCCGTCGTATAATCTGCATGTAAGATAAGTCAGTTTGCATCGGATACTATAATTCACAGATACAGTTACATTTACAGGAGCTGTTCTCTACTCGAAGTTTTACTAAATTACGAATTTTCTGTTAATGAAAATTACTGGTGGCGAAATCTTAACTGCGGATTATACACCGAAAATAACGGTATATTTATATTTAATACAAGAGAAAAATATGCATTAATAAAGTAATATTAGTTTGTATTATGTCAAACAACATAGAGATTTGTGAAAATATATCGATAGGCGTAACGCAAATGAGAAATAATTTCAGTGTGATTCTGCAGAATTCTTCTATTTGTATTTAGAGTGGCGGAAAAGAAAACTGCCTTACCTAGAAAAATAAACCTTTTTATAATGTTGACCCATTATTTTATCCACATGAAGTGTTTTTATTTGTTGCAAAGCAAACTATTGAGATAATTTTATATTCATATTACATACTTCAACTCTTTCTAAGCATTGCGTCATCCGATAAATAGCGCGGTAAAAAGATAAAGCGATTATTCACATCGCTCTTTAAACAATGTAGCGATGGCTTCGATCTGCAAGTGACGAAAGGAACAAATGTGTAGCCATTGCTTTAAAGAAGGATCTTTGATAATCGTGATTGCTAAAAAAAAATATATATATATATATATAGCAATCAAATGGCAGTCTGGAGAGTGATTAAATTGGAGTGGGAACCTAGGTAGCACATTGACGTTGTTTAATGTTGTTATAGAGTTATACCAATTTTTAACTGTTCAGACTTATTTTGAATGTTATAACAACGCTATGTGCTACCTGGGAAACCGGTGATTCAGATTCGATATCCACAAATTCTGACGATCAATATCCTAAAGCGCAAGCGATACAGAAGCGATTTTCTTTTCGGAAAGAACACGTTTATGAACAAACTATGAATTGGGATAGCATTGCTGCCAACTTGTACGATTCATTGCTACCAGAAATGTTTTATAGACATTTTTAACAATCTTTTTAGCAGTTTTCATCGATTAAACATGTTGAATTTTTTTACAAAAAAAAAAAAAAAAAAAAAAAAAAGTGTTAAAAAACCGTACAAGTTGGCACCTATGGAATCGGTAATGTTTTATGGATGAACCTAAATTCAACCTACATGAATAGAAATTTATGCAGTGCATCCAGAGACATTTAAGGGATGCTTGTCATTCTGATGACATATTGCCTACTGCGAAATTCCCAGTCAGCCCGATGATCTGTAGATGCAAATATAGAAAAAGTTTGGATGCTTGAAATGTATTATTTGAATTTTGAAAGCATCATTTCTTGCATCTTAATTCATAAAGAATCGTTTGAAACCAGTTATTCGGAATCATTTCAAACCTGCTGAATATTTCTTTTTTCAACAGTAGTTTGCACCCTGAATTATAGCGAAATAATCTAGTTGGAACTAACTTATTCGTTCATGATTTTCTTGCCTTATTTACAGATTTATATCTTAATAACCCAGCAAATATTATAATAATAATTTATCTTATTGTCTCCTTTTGGAAAGAGCCGTTTCTAATAAAAACAGGTATTGAAGATTTTGACTAGCGCGGGAATAATACTGATATGAATTCCATTGGAAATAGTTATATGATTTGTACAAAAATTGCTGGTAAGATGAAACTGTATAAAATAAATATTCTAGCGTGTTTAAAAGAAGTGTCCAGGATTATTTTTCGAAGTTGACGCATTCTATGCCGCACAACATAAGGACGCTATTGTAGCTCATGAAGAATTTGCAAAATACTGAAGTTGTCATTATGCTTTTATATGCATCTGATGTAATATAATTGCATTTATGTAGAACTTATATCAGATAAAAAATTGCGCATGAATTTCATTCTTCTTTGTTTTCTTAAATATTGCATTTTCACTCTTTTTAACTTTCATGTGTAATTAAGTAAAAATAATTTATAATTCGTTATATAGCTTGATAAGCCTAAAACTTTATTTTATTATAAAACAAAATATCACCGTAGCATAAAAAATATACAACGTATGTTACAGGGAAATTCTTTCAAGTGCTAATCACCGATTTTCTTGAAAAAATTACACAAAATAGTTTACGTTGTACTTAATTCACCCGTAAAATTTTTTACTGCTGAAAAGCAGCAGTAAAGCTGAGACAAAATTGTTAAATTTTATAATTTGAATGCCAATAACGGAAAAGTCATAGTCAAATTACATTAATCCCCGTTCATTCATGTCAAGAAATTTAAGAGATGAGATGAGGGGTTTAACGTCGCACTATAGCTACGCTGGGGGTAATTGGCGTTGGTCTGATATTCATCCCTATGGGTTATACGGAGACAGGCCTGAGATATACTGTCATGTAGATTAATCGTGCCTCGTGTACGCAAAATCCATCGTAGCCGTAATGACCTCCAATTTCCGAAATGGATTCCATAGGTATGACGTTATGAAACACTCTACACGTGACGACTGCGGGGAAATGTACAACAATCTTCTATTTATGTTTTAAACCTATGGGGAAATTTCTGTTTTCTGTGGAGAAATTCACAGGGAAGTAAAGAATGAGAAATCAGCTGAAGTGGCAAACAATCGATTCTTCAGACTCAGATTCAAAATACTGATAGGGTCTATTAATATATGTAGGATTACAAAGCGGCGAAGTCATCCCCTCAAACCAGAGAATCAAAAGCATGTCTTTGGATCACCTTAAGGGTGAATTGACGACATGACTTTTCGACGCCACTCGACGTCATGGTAGGATTTTCTTAAATTTAACCTATAGGAAGCTTACCTTAGCCTACAAATAATGAAATATAGCCAATCAAAGTGCAGCTTTTCCCCATAAATACTGGAAACTCCGTCACGTTCTAGTCATCCGTTAAAGACAATTGCTGATATCCGACTGCGTATCTCTAGTGTGATGTTAAACCCATTCAACCTCAACTCAATATTGCACATATTTAAAATAATGTAACTCAGATTTCAGATTTACATTTACAATACATTACAACACATCATATTTACATTGTGATCAATTTATTCAGCATGATCATTTACAATAGTTTCCAGACGATAAAAAAAAAAAAAATGTATTAGACTGTTATATTAATTCAAACACAGTTGATATTCTGTTGGTCCCATATCGCACTAGTACTAATCTATGAGATAATGACGACGGTCTTTGACTCACCCGTAAGCTATTCCAGAAACATTCCATTGCAATTTTGTTATTCCATAGACAGGTTGGCTCAAAATTTCCTAAAAGAGGCTATTATAGAGTATTATGGAATATGTTGGAATATGTTGGAAGACTCCTCCACTTCTGTGATCCTTGAAGTGTAATTTGGATGGTTGGTTTAATTTTACATTGTACTAGTGCTGCACTGTAAGCAATTGTCGATGGTCTGGGTTTCACCCCTAAACATGGTCCCGTGACATGCTGTATAATTTGGAAGAGCACCCACCATTGAAATTAACACAAAAATAAATAAATGAAATTCGAAATATTTAAAATTGGAAATATTTAAACTTTTACTTTATAGTTCCTTACACGTATGGTAGTATATATTATATAATTTGGCGAACAATAATACTAAAAATTTTCTAAAAATCTCCAAAAAATTTATAGAATTATTAATTGTACTCTCAAGGTCTTGACTTCACGTGAAGTTCGTTGGACTATGCAAAAAAGAAAGAACATCATCTACATGTGCTTAGTTTCTTTAGAAACCACAAATGTAAAGTAATGCTATCTAGAACTTAGGGTGTTGCGATGCCTGACCCGCGTAAATCTCTCCTGCACTGTCAATGTCTCGATTTCGTGTGCAGGTTATTGGGATACCAAAACTATAAAACATCTACATATATTTAATCTTTCTAACAAGAAAATAGCAAAAATAGAATCGCCAAACAGGCACTTATTTGAAGATATTGCAGACATGTTCTCATGTTAAGTAATTTTTTATAGCTGTCTCATAGCGACTCAGCAGCTAATATTTTAAGAAAATAGTTTATATTTAAATCTTATGACATGATTTCTTTTGGGAAAAAAATCGGAGATTAGCACTTGAAAAAATTTCCTAGTTAGTAACACGATTCAAAACTTCTAGGAGGGTTGGGGTGCATCCTGACGACTCAGAATCATATAGTAGCGCAGGATATGAAATGTTTTCCTGACGTGATGAGGTACTCAGATACATCAGAAATAACATAACTCCACGTAAGTAATTATTCGTTTTAATATTAAACACGCATATCCCCCCCCCCCCCCGAAAAAAAAAGGGTCAAAGTTACTTGTCGAATTTTTGTCCACCAACTTCAATGCAGTTGTCATATGGGTGAGAACACCGAAGAGCTGGTATAACGACGAATCGCAGTAGCCAATGAATTTCATGGATGAAATTTCGAAGTCTATCTTTGAAACATGCTTCTTTTGTTTATGTACATTTATTATTAAAACGAAAATTCACTTACGTAAGGTCTTTTCACTTCTGATGATTTTGTATACACTAACGTGTTAGGAAAGCATTAGAATTATATTTCATTCAAGATGTTTTATTCATTTGAATGCAATGCTTTATGATTCTTAGCTGTTTTGATGTACCTTAATCGACCAACAAGTTTTGAAACCTTGTGCTTCATATATATATAACAAGAAAAAGTTACATTGATCATATTTTTAGGCAGTTATTTGGCAGCTTTGAGACCTATATTTACACTGAGTTTTGCCTCGATTGATCAATATTACATAAACTTATAGCAACGGATTCACAATATTTTGTAGATATAGGTCATCTTAAACATAATGCCAACATCAGGATATTAACCCAGTATCTGTGGATTGAAAAGACGGAGCCCTACTAACTAAACTCCCAAAGCTGTTTGATCAAGTGTTAATTTTATAAATATAGCAAATAAAATAAAGAAAGTTTATCAACAGCGTTGCCAATTTTTATAATTAATTTCGAAGTATTGTAAGTCCCGAATTTATTTCACACTACTCATTTTTACAATATATTTCCATATTATGTAACTGTAATTAAACAAGGAAAAAGTGCTCTTCAAGAAAAGTGGCGTGAAAGAAATCGCTTGCTAAAAATACTGCGAAATAAATTATAAAAGTTCACAATTCTGCATTAACATTCAGAATTACTTCTCAATTTAAAATGAAATTGAATTGAAATGCCAGTCATTTTTAAATTTTAGAATTATATTTCATTCAAAATGTTTTATTTATTTGAAATATCCATGAAATTATTTCAGCAAGCCGATAGTAAAGAAAATCCAGTGTAATAGAAATTTTGAATTCCTTAGTTTTCATCGATCTGTCGAAAAAAAAAAAATCTATGCAGTTTTGAAAGAAACAAATTCACTTATTCTTTGTGAAAAACAAAATATTTTCCGACTTCATTAGAATTACAAAACTTTAAAGGAATAGAAATGCATGAATAGAAACAGGATTTGAGTAGATAATCAATAGAGAATTTATTTTTGAAAGGCCATGAAATGTGTCGAAACGCACATATTGTTTTCCGGGAAAAATATATGTATGTATTTATTTTTATTCTAAAAATTTTTGACACGAGGACAATTTTTCAAAATTTTAATCAAACTTACAGAAATAATTCTTATTTTTAGTTTTGAAACTCCTATTAAAACTATATTTAAATTATTGTGTTAAAAAAAAGTAATTTGAGAATTGTATAAGCATTTTTTGTGTGAATGTATATATTTGTTACTTCCGTATAATAAATATCCAATAAGAACATTGTAATATATAACTAGAGATGTTTATCATATGTATAAGTCTAAAACATCATTTTTTTTTTTTTTTTTTTTTTTTACTTTTAATGTCGTTATGTTTTGAATTTTAATGTTTTTTCAGAGTTTTTATATCTATCAACATTATTACTACTCTCGTAAACATTTTTGTGAAAATAAAGTCACGCTTAAATTTACACCCATTAAAAATTTATTTAAAAAAAAGTATTTTTAATTATTGAGGGTACATATATGACTTCAACAAATGGATTTATTTATTTGCTCAATATCTGAAAAAAAAAATCTTTGAGAATACGTGCAAACAAAATAATGCAAGACTGTTAGAAAATTGAATTAAAATAACGATTACATTTTAAAATATTAATTTCACAATTGTGAATTACATAAAAAAAAGTAGGGTTGTTGAATACTTAATAATAATAAATATATGTGTAATATAATTTTTAATGAATAATGAATGCAATCTTTTTCATTAAAGTACGTGAATTTTAAAAATTTATTTTTCTGCAAGAATCAAGTGCAAAAAATTACTCACTCTTCTATATATATATATATATATATTAATGCATATAAAATGGTGTAGCTGGATTTTTTTTTTCCATTTACAATTGTCATTTTACTTTCTTAATTAATATGTTATTTTAAGGTTGGGGGTATGAGAAATGGTAGTACAGTTGAACCTCATTAACGTGAACACTGTTAACGTAAGTTACTTTTAACATGAACTGTTTCCACAATCCCTCTCTTAATGAAGATTAGTTTAGTTATATCAATGTTATAGTTACTGATAACATGAATTAATTTTTTATTCCCCTTGAGATTCACGTTAACGAGATTCGACTGTATATAAAATAATGGCATAAAATACGAAAAAAATAAATTTAAAGTCACTTTATCTGAACGTGAATAATATATTTTAATATAAATATTTCAAATCTCACAGTTTAAGATGAGACAGCATTGGTAAATAAGGTTATTTGGTTAATTTAGAAAATATAAATATGTATCAAAGTCTTTTTAAATTTTCCATGTCACAAAGGAAACGCATTGTTATTTATAGAAAACAATTCTCTCTTTTCTTTTTCTTTCTTTGCTTCTTTATTTTTATTTCTTTTGCAGATATTATTTCTTTTCTCTATATGATAGGAAAAAAGTCATTTTTGTGTCAAATTTTCCAGACTGAGTTTTTAATACATTTATGAATTTCGACCCCTGATCATGAAAATCCGTTTTTTTTTTTTTTTTTTTTTTTTTTTTTTGGGGGGGGGGGGCATCTGTATTTGCTTATGCACATGTCTTTGTCTATGTGTGTGCGCGTGTTTCTGTGTCATATAATCATAACTCGACAACATATATTAACAGGAAAATCATTTTCACTATTCTAAACTTGTAAGAATTAGTGACATTAGGCGAAGCACCCTTTTATTAACACGCTTTTATTAGCTTCACTTGTATGTATGTTTGTATGTTTGTAACCGCTCTGGGAGCAAACAAAAAAACTATATTGTAAAAAAAGACTTTCCATACGTGAACGCTGTGGCTGAGAGGTAAAGCTCCGCGCTACGAACCTATAAGCTCTAGCGTTCGAGCCCAGTCAGGGGAGATTTTTTAAAAACGGTTTTTCTTTAATTCTAAATTATTTTAATTAAAGATTTAAATGTATGTAAATATTATGGTGTGTCACTCACACGATTTTCTCTTACCCTGCATTTTAATACTGAGATAGATATGTTGTGCTTTATAGTTCACATTTCTATAAAAGCTTGTTCTTTAATTATTTAAAACTATAATATGATTATGTTACAAATCATTCACGAACAGGGACCAATATAATAAATTAAAAATATAAATGTCTAAGGCCGAAATTTCGCTTTGGTATTTTAACATCATTACACTAGATCATTTATATGCAAACAAATACTTCATATATAATATGTTATGGAAAGCATTTATCCTTCCTTTACAAGAGCTATATATATATATATATATATATCTTGGATGCACTTCTGCATATAGACCAAAGTGCAATTTAACAATTTTGATTATGAGGACACATCTGGTGCAACTAAATTATTTTCTCCTAAAACTCTTAAGTCACCTCTGGCATAACACTGCATACAGTTAATGAAACATATTAGCGGAGAAAAAGTTTGTAGGTATATATATATCTATATTATTTAAACTCTTCAAATAAGAGTTGGCAGAGAACAAACTAGTCGAACAATTACAGTAAAAAACATAAGTTGAGTAATGAAATTTTTTTGCTGCGATTAAATTAAATTTGGTATGTTTACAAGTCATAGATAACATACGGGGCTTCTTAAAATCCGTCATATAAGTTCAAAATAGTGAAGTGAGCAAATAGTCTTAGAAAAAGATTAAATGTTGTTTTAAAAATATAACGAGAGCAGTAAACGTTTAATGAATGTTGCTACAATATTATAATGGCTGATTGAGAGGGACAGTAAAATTTCTCGCACAGAAATGTTTGTCAAAGAAAATCTTTCCTAGGCTTCTTAACGCGAAGCCATAGAAATTTTAGCCAATAGGCTGGCCTGCAACGAAGTAGAGACTTTTCAAACTGACGTCAGAGACGGTACATTTTGAGTGTGGATCAAAATTGAAAAAATAATCTATCGACTAGACGACCGAAGAAGCTCCGAGCCCTGAGTGAAAGAGCTCCAAAGAAAAAAAAATATATATAATAAATCAGATACTTAAGTTTAATTAATTAAAAAAAAAATCTTAAATTATTTTGAAATTTCTTTACACCTTTGAGCAACGTTATAAAGCGTACGAAAATACATACCAACATTTCTAACTTTTTTTAAAATCAGGTTTCACACTAGTATTTTTTTTATAGAAGTATTTCATATTAATTTTCTTTGATTAAATAAAGTGAAAATCATTATGCAAAAAAAATTCTGGAATGAATGGTATGAAGATTTCCGCCAAAATCGGAGACTTGGCAACTATGTGTACGTTAATTATCATACGTTTGTCAACCCTGCCATGAAGGCGCAAAGAAATTGCGTTCATTTAAAAGACTACCACCAAAAATTATGAACAAAGTTAAAATAAAAGAAATAAATGATTTTTTTTTTTTCTGATATGTTAAAAATTTTGTTTTGCTACTGTGACTTAATAATGCGTCCTCGCAAAGAGGACACTTACCAGGACGCCATCCTATATTGTAATCATAAAAAAAAAAAAAAAAATCTGGAGTGACTCCACTCGACTTTCCGAACATTGAGTAATTAACAGTTTTGTAGATAAAGTAAAGAAAGAGGAGTTGTTAAAAAACAAAAGAGATAAAACCATAATAATGTGTTTGAGTATTTTTCTCCATATATTACACGATGTTTTATTGAACACTACTGAACTTTGAGCCCATAGATCATAATAATAAAGAATTTTCGTTGTGTCGCTGTAAAAAACCGATCAATGCTAGATTCACCAAAATGCTTATAGTTAGTGCAACAGTGATTTATAATATTCATATAAATTTTCAGCTCAATTGAATAAGGCGTTTAGGTGCTATCGCACTTTTAACTAGTATGTTGTGGCCACCACATGACTTTCTTCTATATTTTCCTATACAAATTCACTCAGTAAAAATAATTTATTAAAATTATTATTTTAAAAAAATTATCTTCCATGATAATGCAGATGATTTCCATATTAGAGAAGTAGTATAACACTAAATATCCAAAAAAAATTCAATTTTATTGTCAATATTACATTAAAAAAAATCGATAATTTCATTTTAAATTATCGCAGATCTATGATTCAACCATTCGTTTTAAAGGTACTAGCGAGCTCTTTTGAAAGATACCCATCATGAAAATTTACTCCCCTCGAAGGGGACTTCTCCCCCCCCAGGAGGGGGGAGTCGAGGCTCCTACACATACAAAAAAATTTTTCCAGTTGACTATCTCTTTTATAAACAATTCTGGTAAATTTCATAATGATTATTAAAAAATAATTTTCTTTATGCACATTTATACGAAATTTTGTACTATACTACCATGTTAAATATTTAGAAAAAGCGGGATGGCAACGCAACCTGTAAGACAATTTTTACCAAAAGTTGATAGGCACTAATTTATGTCAAGGTGCAACTACATACCAATTTGTATGAAATTCTGTGAAGTAGTTCCTGAGATACAGTTGCCACAAAAGTTTGTCACACCCACGCAGAGACTGACAGACAAACAGACAGACATTTTTTAAAAATGGTCAAATCGTGTTCTACAGCTCTCAAAACGTGTAAATCCATCAAAAACCCGAGGTCAAAAATTGTTACTCCAAATCTTTCTTCTATTGAATATAGAAGAAAGTAGAAATATAATGATAAAGAATTTTTCTTTGTGTCCCTGTAAAAAAACTGTAAGTGCTAAATTCACCAAAATCTATACAGTTCGTGCAACTGTGACCTATAACATGTGTACAAATTTTTTGTTCAGATTAAATAAGCGTTTAGACGCTATCGCACTCTTAAAAATTTGGGCCCATAGGCCATATTGATAAAAAAATTTTCTTTGTGCCCCTGTAAAAAAACTCGGATTCTCCCGGATTCTCCAAACTCTATGCAGATTGAGTAACTGTGACCTATAATATGTGTATAAATTTTTTGCTCAATTGAAGAAGGCGTTTAGATGCTATCGCACTTTTCAGATTTTGGTTCCATAGACCATAATGATAAAGAATTTTTCTTTGTGTCCCTGTAAAAAAACTATAAGTGCTAGATTCACCAAAATCTATAGGGTTCGTACTATGGTGACTTACAATGTACGCACCAACTTTCAGCTTATTCGAACAAAGCGTTTAGACGCTAGCGTGTTCACTCACAGACATACACACATACATACACACATACACACATACACACACACATACATACATCATCGTAAAAATAGTGAAAACGGACTCAGGGGACCTCGAAACGTATAGAAACATCAAAATCTCGAATTCGGATTTTTGACATGATTACAATACTTTCCTCACTATAGCGTTCGGAAAGTAAAAAAAAAAAAAAAAAAAAAGAAAGAAAAATCCAAACAAGCTTTAATCAAAAGAGCATATAAAAACATGTCTTTTGACGCATAAAACAATACCGAAAACGAGTTATAAATTCTGAAAAATTGCTAACTATTTACGCATCGAAAATCACGTTCGATGAAGTCCTCTCGAATGAACATAATTTAATTGATCTCTAATATTACACTATTGGGATGGTTTCCTGGTTAGACCAAAAGGGTTAAAAATCTATGAAAATATTCAAATTAATTCCCTCTTATACTACACCATAAAATGTACTGAGTCTATACATAGATGCCAACATTTTAATTAATTTCGGAGTATTTTTAGTCCCGCATTTATTACACACCAATTTAGTAATAGAATAATTTCTGCACACCTTAACTTAAAAAAAGAAAAAAAAGAAAAAAAATACTCTTAAAATAAAAGTGGTATGAAATAAAGGGGGGGGGGGGCTAAAAATGCTCCGTAATAAATTAAAATTTTGGTATCTATGGCCTATAGCAGGGGTCTTATTCTTCGCCCTTTTTCGGGGCACTGTCAAGGATAAGAAATTTATGCATTTTTTGCCACCTCAAATTTCATGCGGAAATATTTATAGTATTTTTATAGTAATGTGTCGTGAATGAACAGGATAGAGATTATTGTGGTATGAAAATTGTGTTGTATCAATAAAAGCAGAAATGTCTAATTCGCAAGAGTGTCCTGATAAAAAAGGGCAGAGTGTACGACCCCTGGTGTATAGAAATGCAAAGTGGGAGGACGTAAAATAAAACACATTGCAGTGACGAAAAATTGCACCAGAACTCATACCAGTGATTGTTTAAAATACACTAAGCGACAAAAAAAAAAAAAAAAAAAAAAAAAAAAAACTGAAAAATTGAGTTACACCTTTTGGATCTGTAATAATTTAAAAAGTAATGATTGCAACAAATAAAATTGTTATGTTTGTATAATACGGAAGTCATAACATGATACCTATGTACATTTTCGATTTAATAATTCGTTTTAATACACTCTACGAAGTATTTAATAAAAATCTACATGCAATTTTCTTTTTATACGTAATATAATAAACATATACTTTGTAATCTATCATGAATTATTATATGAAATAAACAAGTGTTATTTTAATGTATGAAATAAAACTATTTATTTGTTAGATCTAAACAATAATTTAATTAAAATATGAATTCTGGGTTGGATAATTCCGCCTTTATGTGAAATTACTGCTTTAATTCGCAACGACATAGTATTTTACAGTTTTTTAACATGAAACTCAGAATTTTCACTGTGCCAAATATCATGAACATTTTCTTCTAGTTCTTTCATAGTTGTAGGTTACAAACTTCTAATCCCCGCCCTCTTTTACAGACAAGACATTTTAAAGCGGATTGAGATTAGGACAATTTTCAGGTCTAATAAAGAAGAAGTCTTGTGATATTCTTCATGGGATTTAATTTTAAGTAAAAAAAAAAAAATATATGTGATAACTTACAAAATTATAGATTCTATTACAAAATTATAGAAAAAGGATAAGTAATTTTAACAACTTGAATCAAATAAATATATCACAAGCGCCATATAACAAGGTGCATTAGCATCTTGAAATGCTGATTATGGAAGAGTCGGAAATACCTCCAAAGTAGTCGATCAGGTATCAATTTTTCAATGGCCAAGTTTTATTTCAGGTTAATTGATCCCTTGAACATGAAAATTTCACAAACTCACGGAAAAATTATGCATTTCCGTATCGTAATGTACGGAGAATATATCATTGTTTTAAACGTACGATTTTGAGTAAGTCAGTCACATTTTCGTGATCAGATCTGCTTGTTTCCGTCCATTCGAAATAAGTTAAAATTGACTCATCAGAGAGAGCAACTTCAGCCCAATAATTAATTGATCAATTTTTATTTTTATTTTTTTTAACCTTCTAATGTCTTGGTTTTTAAATTCTTTTCGCTAAGGATGAATTATTTTCAGATTTTATGGCAATTAAACCTGTTTGTTTAATTGTTCTTTCACTGTATTTAGATATATTATCTTACTAAACACTTTTTCTGAATCCCTGCTGTGTTCTAAACGTAATACAAACTGATTTTTTAAGCGCTGGCTTTTTAACTTGCGGTCATCTCTACTGGATGAGTAACGTGGCCGTTTAAGAACAAATGTGTACTTTAAATAGCCAAAAAATATTATATCTTGCTAAGAACCAGATCACTAATAGTTTGTTAACATTTAATCATTTTGACATCCCACGAATTAAAATAATTTTTTTGATTTTCGCTCTAA
Organism: Salticus scenicus; assembly: GCA_963930645.1. Classification (NCBI taxonomy): domain Eukaryota; kingdom Metazoa; phylum Arthropoda; class Arachnida; order Araneae; family Salticidae; genus Salticus; species Salticus scenicus. The sequence continues at coordinate 47,083,583 of OZ005656.1, read as the reverse complement.
AATTAATAATTTTTGTGGTATCGTTAATTGTCTTATTCTTGCCATTTTTGAAATACTTTCTAAAATTACAATTTTTCGAACAATTGCATCTTGCTTTTAACACTTGGCTCAATCCTAAATTGTACGTGGAATACAACGTAATAAAATTTGTTAAAAAATTTACTTTTGAAACAATAAAATATGCGATTACAGGAAGAAAAATGGAAAATATCCAAGTGCGGCTTTTTTTTTTTTTTTTTTTTTTTTTGTCGCTTAGTGTATTTCTTTACCTATAAAATCGTTAATTTAAGGAAAAAAAATTTTTATTTCATTTATTGTGGTATGCATTCGGCGCCGATTTTCCAGTCCTGACACTGAAGCGGTTTATACTATTTGAAAAAAAAAAAAAATTATATCTGATATAAATTATTTAGCATTAATTAAATATATTTTAATATAAATTAAACTTTGTGTAAATTTAGTATAATAAACAGTCAGAATGCTTTCTTTGCGTCCAATGATTATTTAAATAATTTATAAAAGTTTTGATACTACTTTTATTTTAAATAAACTTACATTAGTAACTGAAACGGAGAAATATTTATGGTCTTATTGTAAAATCTCAAAAAAATTTGCCGTGTCAATTTAAATTTCATAATTATTGTATACCACTGTTTATTGTATACCACAGAGTTACCAACTTTTACAATTTGTTTTGAATTATTGTTAGATCCGACTTCTTTTAATACCACTATATGTTTTGAGTATTTTTTTTTCTTATTTAATCGCAGTTACATATTAATGAAAATTATTCTAAAAAGTATATGGTGTAGAAAAAGGGCGGTGCTAATAATGTTCCCGAAAAAATTACAAAAGTTGGCAACTCCGGTGTTATTTTTACTTAAAATGCCCCAATTCTTTATAAATATTGATTTATAAGCATTAAACAGCAAATTTTATAATAGGAAAAATTTCATCAATACTTTGGAAATTTAAATTTCTAAAATAAAAATTATATGTTACTGTACTTTTAAAATTTATAGTTTTTATTTTGGTAGATATTAACAATATTAATACATTTACTTGACAGCAAATATTTCTTCTTTTAGCAAAAAATGTGAACAGCATTCAGAGACAGCTCATAATTTACTGCGCCTCGATATGTTTGTACACGTCAAAGACGTTTGATATGTTTCTATACTCATAGTTGACAAGGTGATAAGAATGAAATATGAGTACAAAAGATACCAGTATTTGTCAAAAGGAGAAAACAGAAATCTTAGAATTTATTCTTCTGCGGAACATGTCTAAAAATTTTCTAATATGCTACAGTTTAAAGCTTTGGATGAACCATGGGCATGAAACATTTAATAACATAAAAAATTTTTATTATTATTTCTGTATTATTTGTTATTTGTAAACGTAAAAAAAAAAAGGTTTTTTATGCTGCTTAGTTTACATTTCATTTATGTTAGTCTTTACGGCATAAGATTAAAATTTATGATAAAAAAAAGCATTTTAATTAACTTTATCTTGTTTAATTACCCAATTGCTCATAATAAAACTTTATAATACTACGTAATCACGTTATTTAGATTTATGTGTACGCATGTTTATTTCAATCCCCGTCAAAATTCTTTCCTGGCAAAAATTTCCTGACTAAAACCTATTTCTGCTTTCTCTCTCTCTCTCTCTTTTTTTTTTAAAACTAATATACTATATTTTAACACAGTTTTGACACCATCATTCGTTTTATTCCAAATTATCCCAGGAATGGATTTTTTGGCTAAATGTAAGGGTATGGATAGTTATGTGTACACATCTCGCATTATAAAAGAATTTTTCAAAATTTCTCCACTTCACGCTCTTGGAGTTATGGATGAGGGTGGGGGACTATAATACTATGTATGCTTCAAGAATGAACCGATTCCATATTATCTGAGATTAAGAGCTTTACGTGTGTGGGTGGTTATGAGCACCCGACATGTATATTGACGGGCTTTTGCGAAATTCCGCACTTTACCTTTGGGACGAAATGGACCAAAAAACGAGCTTGCAAGCTCAACTTCGTTAAAAATTACCTCAGGATGGTAAGTTTTAGTGCGTCAGTAATGGGTATGTGTATACAGGGGATTCTGGAAAATATCCTGTTTCTTCTTGAAAAAGGGGGAATGGGGGGGGGACAAACACAATTTCTAACATAATTATTTTTCATATCACCCCAGTAAGAAGATATTTGGTGGGTTTCTTTTTTCTCCCCAAGTCTGGTAATTGATTGAACTTATTTTTGTGGCTGTGAATTTAAAAGTGTAAATAGAGGATGGTGCGTTGCAGTGCGCTTACCCCAGTTCCTCAAATCGTTACCCCATGCATTGGGGATCTAGAACCGACATAGGAAAGACGGAAAAAAAAGATGCCGAACGCATTGAGGACCCAATCGAGTCTCCTATTTAAACACGCCAGTCTTTCGTGCGGCCGCTCAGGTATGGGGAGATAATGGGGAGCCAGAAAGTTGCTGCTGGAAGTAGCAGGAAAAGAAAGATGTTTTGATAGATTTCAATGATTTTTTTTTATTTTTATTTTTTACACATATTTTTGAATTTATTGATTTTTGTAAAAATATTTTATGTTAATAAGAAATATGGATTTTTTAAAAATCCATTTAAAGATAATGAACAGCGAAGCGGGTAAAGCCTGTTATTTCTTATATATATATATATATTATTTCTTATATAGAATTCACTAATTAAATATTGTTTTGTATCTATTAATTGCTAAATTTTAAGGTTAATTTTTATTACGATATCTATCATTTATATATATATATATATATATATATATATATATATATTACGAAACCTACTACATTAAGTTATATAAAAATTATTTGAAAATTTCTGAATTAGATGTAATTATTCCGACACATGCACATACGTAAAATTTGCTATATACTAAATTATTATGAAAAATTTGAAATAAAATAAAATAACATCCGAAGATAGAAAATTATTAGCATTTGTTTAAAAAAACACACCTATAAAAATTTATTATTATTAAATAAATAAATCTTCGCGAGCAGTTTTTTTTTTTTTTTTTTTTTTTTTTTTTTTTTTTTTTTTTTAATGTAGATGTAAATGTGAATGTTTTGATACTCCTGCACGTATGGATGTGTCAACGATATGCATCAAAATAATATAAATGCTGATGATTATTAGAGTAATCTATGATTAATATTATACGACTAAATGTATTTTAATTACCTTTCATAACTAAAACTGAGACACATGTATTAACTTAAAAATTCATTATATACACATGAAATAATTAAACTTTCTAAATACAATTCTTGTGGGAAACGTAATATTAAACAAAACTTTGCAATACAGGACCGGAGATTTTCTATTTCAAACGGTAATTTTGTGATTGTGGATTGTAAAAAAAAAAAAAAATAATAATAATAATAATAATAAACACACTATCTATAAAGGTACTGTATCAATTATTGAAAAAAATAGTGCATAAATATTTAAAATAATAATAATAATAATAATAATAATAATAATAAAAATAATAATAATAATTCTGATTACAACAACAGACAGAATATCTTAAATAATAAATAAATTTTAAATTACCTAATATACTCTTACCATATATATATATATATACATACTAGCAAGATACGTCCGCTTCGTTGGTTCACTAAATTTAAATGAATTTTCAAAAGAATTGAATCACTATTTATTTTTTACGTCACATCATAAAAACAAAAATAATATAAAAAAATAAAAACCTATATTGAAATCGCTTCCGGTAGCCGCTGACTACGGCAGCACAGTTTACCCCGCACTGCATCGGATCCAGGTTCCCGCTGCCTGCAGAAAGGTCTTTTCCGGGCACTTCGGTTTAAGTATTTATCGACGACAGGTGGATTTCCTATTATTTAAGAACTACGATTTTAAAGATGACTGTATATCAGCATCTACCAAATTTTTAGTTTTTGAACCATGTATTTTCTAGAACCTGTTTTTTATTATATATCACGATTTCATTCCAACAGTATAATAAATAAAATAAAAAGTAGCTTTTCTTTTAAAATGAACTAAATATCTAAAGAGCAAATAAATTTTAATTAAAATTAAATTTTAAACAGTTTAATTCTTTCTACTATATACTACCACCTTTTTCCTTAAAAAGAAAAAAAAATCAAAGGAATTAATTTAAAAAATGAAAAATAAAAAGTTGTTATACTATAAAAATTATACATAAACATAACTGTTATAAATACGTTTTCAAATTTAAAATTTAATAAACTTAATTCTTTTCCACTGCATTACCATTTGATTTCCAATAAATATAATGAATGAAAAAATAAAAAGTAGACCCCCTTCAAATTAAGTGAATAAAAAGTAATCTAGTGTGTCATTCACACGACTTTCTCTTACCCTAAAACTTAATACTATAAATACATACTGGATATTACGGAATAAGATAACGAGTACTATTATGCAAACCTATGTTAAAGCAATTCAAATATTCATCGGAACAGCTTTATTTGACAAGAAATTCTGTGCGATTTATATTCAAATAAAACTATTCCTAAACCAATTTTAGATTATTTTAAAAGTACATTGATCTTTTTAATCTTCATTATTAATCTAAAATCTTATGCAATCTATCTTTATAGTATTGAAATGCAGGGTAAGTCGTGTAAATGACAAACCTGATTATTTATTTTTTTATTTATTTATTTATTTAATAAGGATGTTTAAAGGATCTAAAGCTGATAATGCATGCATATACTTATATATTTCCTAATAGTATATACAAAAGTTGATAATAAATATATTTGTTCTTTAAAATCTGATAACTTTCCGAAACATTTTTAATACAACGATTTTATTAAAGTTATCTTCGTCTTATTTATTTACACACGTTTCATTATTTAAAAAAAAAAAAAAAAATCTACTAAAAGTTAATGTTTTTTATAAAAAGAAAAAATTGAGAATTGCCTTGTTTGAGGATGAAAAACAATTAAATGTCTGTAAAAAAACATTAACATAAAACGACATATAATTTATTTTTATTTATTTTTTTAATTTTTTTTTTATTTTTATTTTCTGTGAAAATATAATATTTTTTCAGTATATTTCAAAATGGATATAATGTTTCAGATTTGCTATATAGATATAAGAAAAAATCCTGCTTATGTATTTGGTATGAAATTTGGGTAATTTCAGTTTTTAAGTCACAAAAATTTAACATAAGATCTTATTATGTTATAATTAATATTTAATATACTAAGGAGTTCTGCCCTCTGCTCGCTTCGCTTACCAACCCCCTAGGGTGGCTTCGCCTCCTCCGAATCGTTTCGCTTATTAACTTCTAGCCCTCCCCCCCCCCCCCATTTACTGTTTTGTCTTTCAGTGAATAGGAATATTAATAGCGCATAGCATAAGACAAAAGCAAAATAATATTATAGAAATTCCTATATTGAATGTCAAATTGAAAAAAAAAAGGTATATATATAAATAAATGTCGAGATCTTTTTGATGATCAAAATTTTTCCGAGGTTCATTACAGGCAAGAGTTTATTTTTTATATTTACATTTGTCTAGTATATAAAGTTTTTTCTTAAAAAAAAGTAACTGTATTTATGCTTGGAAATATAATATCCAAAAAAGCATTGCTTCTTATTTAGATTATTTTCTTTCTTTCTTTCTTTCATTCTTTTTTCTTTTTTAATTATAATCCTTGTAAGCGTTCATTGCAGTATTTTGCAGGAATGTCAAATATTGCGAAGTTTGTGAATGACTTGCTTATAAAATAATTCAGATAATTTTACTTTAGAAATGTTCATTTTTTTTCTTCTCTCAGGAAAAAAATTCTAAAGCTTAAATATTTTGAAAAAGAGAGAGAGAGAGAGAGAGAAATTAACGTAATATCTGTAAAACTAACTGCATTTCTTTTTGTGTTTAAAGGGTATTTATATTTTCGACATAAAAGCATATTTTGAAATACTTCGGATATATTTTATCATTAAAAAATATATTTTATAATCAAATTCAAACTCATTTAGAAAGACAGCTATTTTCTAATTTCGTAGTGGTAAGTTTTAACATTACAAAATAAAACATTTCTATGATATATTTCATATTTCTAATTATAGTAAGACAAAAATTAATCACCTAAAAATCTTATAGAGTCTGGAGTATATTTTATCCTTCGTTATATAAGAAGTAGACAGGAGTTAATTAAAAAAATGAAGCTGTAAGAGATTTTTTCAAATTAAAACAATCCCATCATTTGAAAACCAAAATTGAGATGGGTCTCCGGACCATCATTAGGGGTGAATTTCAGACAATCGCCAATCACCCGATAGCGCAGCACTAGTGCGGTGTTAAACACAACCTACTTTCTAACCTACCAAATTAAAATAATAATAATAAATATATATATTTTTTTTTCGTTTCAGATATTTTCGAATGTGTAAAATTATTACTTATCTGTCCATTAAAAATATATAGAGAAAGTATTATATATTGCCATAAATGAACTAAAAAAATCAATAGTAAAATGCATAGGCATTGGGTATTTCATTATTCACAAAAAGAGACTTATAACAGATATGAGAAACAACACAAGAAAATTGCTAGTAAGATATTTAATTTTCTAAATGTAGAAAAAAAGAAATCTGAAGATAATTCTAAATTTATTTTTTCATTGAAAATATATAAGATAATGCTTTTCACTTATTTGCAGACTATAAGTTACTTTGTTACTAATTGCAACATCGACATTTCTTTCCTTTTCTTTTATTTTTTTAACCAATTGATTACATTTAATTTCCCTGAGGAAAATAAGTCACTGACTGAAAAAAAAAAAAAAAAAAAAAAAAAAAAATGTAATAAGAGAAACTATATGCAGTTTGAAATAGAATACCATTGTTAACGTAAGGTTTTTAATTGATAACTTCGTTAATTAAGGCGATAGTAAGTTCTACTCCAGAAAAATGTTTTCCTTGGAGTGGCAGGCAATCACGGTTACCTCTCATAACACTAAGGATACTTCCTTTCGCGAGATGGTGTGGTCGCAGACGAAAAAATTGGACGCCAGGAGAAGTTACTTTTTTTTCTTAATATATAGAGATGGAAGCAGTATTCATCTTGCCCAACTATGCTAAAATGTTTTTTTTTTTTTTTTTTTTTTTTTTTTTATTACTATTATCATTATTCTTTATTTTTATAACTTTTTTTTTTTTTTTTTTTTTTTTGAGTATAGTACTTAATTGTAATATTTAATCTGAAATTTTTCGGTTAATTTTTGAATGATAAATGACTATGTATGTGCTTCATATTAATTTGGAGAAAAATCCCGAATAGCTTTAATCCCGTTTTCCGCTTGTAGAATTGAACTATGTAATAAATATAAGCTTATACATTGTTGTTTGTAAATTACTAATGTAATCATAACAATAAAATTCCGTAATTTGCATTGTTGACCAACGAATATTTTTCTTTTCTTTTTTTTTTCTCAATTTTATTAACTGATTGTAAAATATTTAATCTTCAATCTTTAAATAAAGTTTTGATATAACAAATATTAAGGGATGATTTTTTACCGTTTTAATTTCTAAAACTTATACAGAAGTTAAAAAAAAAAAAAAAAAAAAAAAAAAAAGCTATGATTCAACTAATACAAGAGCCACGTTTTTAATATACCTGTGTAAATACTGACCTTAATTACACAAAGTAGATGTACCTATTTTGAGTGCTTGTACAGTATATAATATCAATAGATCGATTTATAAAAGAAGAGTTCAATTTCAGACAAATCCATTATCGTAGCTCCGACATAAATAATGATAAATGTGGATTATTTAATAGAATGTAAATTAAATTAAGACTAGAATGGTCTCGAATGTTATGGTAAAAATTTTTTTAGAAAGTAACTTTGGAAATTTCCATTAAATTTATTAGAGTGAAAAATATTTAATCCACCTCCTTTTTATTCAATGAAAATGAATTAAAGGAAAAGGAGTAAAATTTATTAAAATCCTGGTTTTGTGTTATTTTAAATAAATATTGTTATGATTTATAACATAAATAAGGAATACAAAATAATATGTGAAACACTGTGAATATACTCTTTCACTCTATTGCTGTATGTATATATATATATATATATACTTATATATATATAAGATAATAAAGTAATTTATATGTATATATATATATATATATATATATTTATTTATATATATAAGATATTAAAGTAATTTATAGAATTTATGATACAGGAAATAGATTTAATTTAATTTTGATTTAAAATATAATAAAAAATCGACGGAAATTAAACAGGAATTTAGCATCAATGCAGTAATAAAACTGTTCGACGTGTTTAACAAAAAGAAAGACATTCGTTACGAAAAACGTATGTCAACACCGTCTCTTACAATACTTCATAAGAGACAGAAGGGGAAATTAACCAAAAAATGCATTAATATGAAAAAAAGGTGAAATAATGTTATTTTTTCTGATGAGAAAAAAGTTTGTATTTTGAGAACCAGATGGTTTTTGCTACTTTTGGTGTAATCGTCATAAAGAAAATGAAATTTTTATAAAGCTTACATTTAGAGGGGACCCAGTAATGGTCTAGCAAGGGTTTGCAACTAACAGGAACTTTTTCTTAATGTTTCTAAAGCACGTCGAGCAGTTCAAGCAGTAAATCGTCAATTTAATTCCCGTTTAATTTACGTGGATGTTTGTTTATTGGAGCAAGTTCACCAAATAATCATTCAATACTCACGCACAGGACAGAAGTTCTCCTACCTGTTTATCTTTGCCGTCCATATTTGCCGGTATTTTAAAGAAAATTATGAACGATGGTTTTGTTCATTTCAGATTTGTTGCAATTTAATATGCATTAAATCCTGAAATTTTAAAAGCTGCCACTTTTCCTTTTTTCAAGCTCCGAAAATTTAGAACCTAGTGGCATGACTTTAAAAATGGAAAAAGACGTTCCCAATCGCTTACTAAGCGTTTATGTCGTCAGAGAGTCTTTTTCAGAAGAAGAACGTGCATATTTTGCTTTTAAGAACACACAAATACAGTTGTCCTTATAATTTTGTCCATATTATATGGCTGTATAAATCCAAAATACTTTTTATGAATCTGGATTTTCCATATATTTCCATCCAGACTAATAAAAACGTGCTTCATTTACCACTGATTTTCAACCATACAATTTGTATAATTTTCCAACAAACTGTAACGAAGATTTGACGAATTTTTCATTGTCCTCATAAGTTTGACCACCACTGTATATGATCAGCCATCAACATTTAATAAATAATCTTCTAAACTTGCATAAACCAGTTTAACTTAAAATCTAGGAACCACTTTTTGCGCAGTGCAAATAACTCGAAATATATTTTTTTATAATGCAGAAAATTCTGTTATTTCGTATATTAATGAACACTATCGCTTTGCTTTATTTTTATTATAAATCACATAAAAATCGTGTATTTGATGATATAATATTGCACTATCATAAAATTTAAAGGACGCTGGTTAATTTCAAAATGTGCTAAAACTTCTAGTTCAGCAGATGTGTGTAATACACAAACATTTAAAAATTCTGCTCAGTTCGATAGTAGAATGAGTTACAATTTAAAAATTAATTTTTAATTGGTGTTGGGAGCCAAGTCGCACGGGCCTACCTGAGTTCATTACTTCTTGATCATGTATTGATGTGGGAGTTATACATATATGCAAATTTAATTCAGTGATATGATAACAAGTGCGGCAGTGAAACGGGCGATTTTGAAACCCTGGAAATAGTAAGTTACGTTAGGAATCAGAAAATGAGAGTGGTTCCATCTGGACAACAAACCTTTTCCATTGACCCTGATATCGGTGTTCAGTTGAGATGGCGTCGTTGACCAGTGAACAACGCGCTTTTGCGTGACGGCATTTTACAAAAACAACGACAGCTACGTGGCCGCGCAGCGTGTATTTCGGGCTCATTGCAATCTCCCAAGTCATGACCCAGTTCCGTCGGCACATGCTATCAAATTGTGGGTACAGAAATTTGAGGAAACGTGTAATGTGCTGAGAAAGAGGGAGGTGGTGAAGGAAAAGGGGGGCCACCTACGTGATGTAATTTTCAAGTGGTGGACATTTTGTGTCGTGGCATGTCTGTGCAAGATGTGTAAGTTGTTCATTGGAAGCATCGTAAAATCATGTTGTAAATCTTTTATATCGCTGTGAATAAATTTGTATAGCTGGTGCAGGTTTCAAAATCACCCGTTTCACTGTCGCACCTGTTAGAAACATACATCGTAAGAATTATTATTCCGAAACAGTGTTAATAACCTGACCTTTTTATATCATTTTGTATAATAGAATAAATTTTAAATTGTATAATGAAAACTTTTTAAGTTAAAAAAAGAATGAAAATAAAAACGTTAAAACAAAATGAAATTCTCTTCAAACTCGCAAAATATATATTTTTGTATTTCTATTGGAATGTGTGATTATCTATCCATCTATATGTATATATGTATAACATTGACAGACATTTATAATGTAATTGGAAACATTTCAATTGTTCCTGATAGAAATACTTATTTTTAATAAATGTAATATGAAAATATAACTATACGTGTATAAATAAAACTAACGTTTTTGTTAACTATTTAGTAGTTACCTGTTGTGCAACGTAAACAATTTTATTGTGTGTTATATGATGCGAATTCAATTTATAGATAATATAGTATACATATCATATACAAGATATTTGATCTCGAGTTTCTAAAGAACACATTTTAAAATAATATTTATTTTGAAAGCTACGAACAAATTTTTACAACTCATGGAAAACATTTTTTTTTCTTACTTGCTTGTGCCTCATATGTTTACAAATATAAAACTTATAAAATAAATATTTTTCAACGCCGTCAAGTTTTCCTCTGATATAAATTCAATAATAGAAAATATTGATTTTGAATTACGAGGAAAAAAAAATCAAAATTTCAACAAAAGAGAAAAAAAAAATCTATAAAAATTTAAAATATTTTAGAGTACGCATCATAATTCCACTTTTGTAAAAATATAACAGTTTACTAGATGAAGCGTGCTTGAAAAAGTTGAATTTTCATTTTAAAAAATAATGATTTCTTAAATCCGTTGGATTTTTCAACAAGATTTAAAACATTCAACTAGACTTACTTTTTTTCTATCTTTGTCAAATTATTTCTCTTTACAATATTTCTATCACTTGTATAACATGTTCTAGTTTTATCCTGGATTTCAAATAAAAAAAACAAGTATAAGGAGTTGATGAAAATTACATTACAAAATAGACGTGTGCATAAGTTTTCTGTACGATATTACACTGTTAATTTAACGTATTTTAACCCTTCGTCGGGCGCACCCGGCCTCAGAGAACAGGTAAATACTTTATTGTTAAAATACTTGTACTGCAATCAATAAATTCGTACTTATGCATCAGATTTTCGTTTACTACTTTCTATTCACTCCTAATAAGGTCACCATATGAGTGTTTTTGAATTAAAAATCATGTCTAAAATATTTAGAGAATAAAAACCAGAATGGGCTCTCAGGCAGGGTGCGCCTAATTTTGTTTTTCCTACTGGTATGCCAGACGTAGGGTTAAAGATGTACTTTTATGATAAATTATATTAAATATCTGTCCACGACCAAATATAAGTGTAAATCTGCAGTATTAAACATATTACAGATATCAGAAAGGTGTCAATTAATTTAATGCAGACACTGGCTAAAGTGGTTCTTAAAGGAACTCAAAAGCTTACATCACATCGTCCGAAGATGAGTCCTCCTAAACTCAAATCGAAATTAAGTCACCTATATAGGCTGCTAGCTAACATAGAATTTCTTTTAAAACTGAACTAAAAATTTTCTTTTTTTACTCCAAGCGGCAATGGTAACTCGATCGTGACTGCCCTGATTGACTTGGGGGAAGTCATGTTATACATGAGAGGAGAGGACAGAACATTCTAACTAAAATTACGTTTGATTTGCACAACATAATAAATGAAGCTTTTATTTCATCGGGAAAAAAAACTTAGGGTTAAGAATTGAGAATATTTTAACGAATTTGAAATTACTGAAATATTTAGAAAATAAATAATAAAGAATTAATCAAGGCGCTGTCTATCAGTGGATGTTTGGGAAACAGATTCATTTAAGTTTCTGAAATATGGTGAAATGCAACTTATTCAAACACCAAAATATTTCGTAGATTTAATTTTTCGTGCTATATTAAATTTGCTTGAGTATTTCTATTTTTTATACATTTTAAGAGTTATAATATTTTTGTTTATGTAACAATATATATATATATGCATATACATACATACATATATATATATATATATATATATATATATACATATATACATATATATATATATATATTAAAAAAAGATGTATGTCTGTCTATACGTTCAGCCCCTACTGGAAGCAGAAAAACAAGAATTAACATACGGATGCTCAGGAGCCTTCCCGAGATGCTCCTAAAGACAGAATTTAAAAATTTTGATTAGTTGTGGAGATATTAATTAAAATGTCGACCTATGTCTAATCAAAAAAAGATCTAAATGACTAAGAATTTACCGCAATTGCATAAAAATAGATATTTTAACGGAGTTAAAAGCAGAAAAAGTGGAAAATAAATTCGAAATATTACTCCGATCATTACGAATTTGGTACCAAATGAAAGCGACGATTTTTCTGAATCTAAGAGTGCAAGCGGCTTATTGATACAACAGTTAGAGTTTTTTAAATTAAATAAAGTGTAAAATTTAGATGGCATCATTATTTCAACTGTCTGCGATGAAAACAGATCGCAGACGACTGTCTGGATGAAAAAGGAAATGATTGTAATCAATTAAGATGAAAATGTTTTATAGTGGGGGGAAAATTGCAATTTTAAAACTTTTTCAAATTTTCATTCACGTTACATTTAAACTGATATTCGGCCTAGACAGCATATTATAAAGTTACAGTTCAATTTTTATGAAAATACGTGAATAAATAAAAAACTTACACTTTTATCGGGAATTAAATTTAACACGACTCATGTGACCAAAAGACAATGTAAGATTAAGTTGTCTTTTATACATTGCAGTATTTTAAATTAAGATATGCCGTTGAAGTTTCGTATTATTGTGTTTTAATGCCCAACAATTAGATTGTGAATATTTTTAAATGTGTAGAAGTATTAGGAAAGGCCTAAGGGGGATGGGGAATGAAAAAAAAAAGTTTTACAGCGTTTGAAATTCGTATTATTAGGTTTTAAACAAGATAAATCGATTGCGAATATTTTCGGGTGTAAAATTATTAGGAGGGACGCAAAGGAGGGGAAGGAAGGAAAAAAAGTAGAAAATGAAAGGGAGTTTCGGAGAAAACAACGGAAAACCCAGAACGCCTTTATTCTTTTATATTTTGCAGAGATTCGAATTTTTCCGCTCACATTTCGTACTAAGGATTTTTATTGTTATATAGCCCTGAATTCCGCAAATTTCGGATAAAAAGCATGGATGAGTCAGACACAAATCTCTTTATAAAAATGTTAATATTACCTTTGTATCTCAGCTTCTAATTAACACAATTTCATAAGTAATACATAGTTTAAAAGTTACTTGAATTGGAATCGAAGAGTATATGTTGCAAATCTCTGTCACCAGAGGGTGCTTTGATATTTTAATAATTCAATATCTAGAATTCTAATTATGATTAAATTAGTTATAACACATCATTTGAAATATTGCGGACTTTTAAACCGATAGAAGCCGTTAAATTCCGTACAGGAGTTTAAAAAAAATCCACAGAAAAGCCAGAACACCTCGAAAGCTTTGTTAATTTGGAATTCAACAGTAGATTACAGAAATTTCTTCCGCCAGATGGTGTTGTAATATTTTAATTTTTCAATATTTCCAATTCTAATTATGATTAAATTATTTTTATTCGAAAGATATTTTAAAGTACTTTTATATTATCGAAAGTGGAATTCGAGATTTACCTGATTTATATGTTTTAAGGTTCCTCTGAGATTAAAATAATTTCATAAGTAATACATCATTTGAAAGCTTTGTTTATTTGGAATCGAATAGCAGATTATAGAAATTTCTACCGCCAGATGGCGCTGTAATATTTAAAAAATTCAATATTTCAAATTCTAATGAGCGAGGAAGGTTTTGTAACTTCCAAAACGGGGATAAGGCGCCGCAGTCGCCACCGAGCGGGACTTTGCTAAAGTCAGAAATTTGAAAGATCATAAAATGGTGAGCGAACATGCTGTTTCAGATATTGAAATGGGAAGAGGGAGCCACAGGCGCTACAGAACGGATATTTACTGCGATTAAATTTTTGAATAAAGCTATTTTCACTATATGTCCATAAGCTGTTATAACACTTGAAACAGGAAAAAAGGCGCCACCGAGCGGGAGTTTTGTAAAGTCGGATTTTTCAAGGCTCGCGAACCAGCTGGTTGCCGAAAACGGCTATTATATATATATATATAAATTTATAATGACCTGTGGGTGAGAGTAGTAGTGGTATTGTTATGAATGAGGAAAAAAAACACATTGCTCACCTGACTCACCTGATTAAACTGCATGCGCGATAAAGACCTTTTTAATGGTCTTTAAAAAAAAAAAAAAATGCTTACCCAGAATACCGGTAAAATAAAGGAAAATTCCAAATAGCTAGGCTGACAAACAAGAGCTGGGTTAATCCTTTCAGAGGCTTCGGGATATATTTTATACGACTTAATTTTAATTTCCAAATGCAAAAATTCGTCCCAGAATTTTTTTTTTTATAAAATTTTATTTTTATTTAATTATATTTTTATTTTTAAATTTCAACCGACAAAAGTCATTTATTTATTTTCATTTAAATTCTTGTTTTCAAATTCTGGTGGCTTTTAATTTTCAATAAACTTATACTTTTACACTGAACGCGAAAATGATAGAACGCGCAATCTACAGTCTGCATTCATTAATATCAGAACCGAAACTTGTGTAAGAACATAGAACTAAAGTTCCTCTTTTTTAAATACCACTTTTAAAACAGAGGAACAAAACCAGTAAATTCTATTGAAATCCGCAAGTGAATGATAAAATAATATACAGAGTGGCTAAAGAAAGGGAAAACATTGAACGTTATATAGAGACACTATAGTGCCGAAAGTTGTTCAAAACCCATGAGTTGTTGTTGTCAACGCATTGACCATTTAGAAATGGAGTTGTGTAAAACGTGCTTTCGTGGGACAGCGTTTTACGTGCAGGGTTATAGTGTAACTGTGGTGCAAATATTACCAACTAGGGCATTATTGATATACTCCATATGCTCATGCGATTAAAGAGTGGATGCGTACTTTATAAGAAAAAAAGTTAAAACTTTAAATAGAAGCATCCAGGTGGCGTTCGAATGGTACGTACCCCATGATAACATTCCAATTTTTCAAGTTTTCATCGACAGGGACCGAAAGGGAGCACATATTTCCTACGTCAAATTTAAGAATTAATAATACAAATATTGACATTTTGTAAGGAAAACATAATATCTGTAATTATCCATATATCTATTAAATATTTTTAAATTATGAATATAAATATAAAATATGACCAATTGAATAAATTTCTAGCATTCATCAAATGAAACTAAGATGACTTTAATGACTTATCATGATCATTTATTAACCTGAGTTTATTGGAGCATTTGACATTCTGAGGCGTCACAGTTTTAAGCCCTTACTAGAAGTACTTAAGTTGATTGCTATATTCGACTTGAAATATGGATGATATATGCGCAACGTTTTAGTCAGTTTCAATTATTTAATAAATGATAAAATATATAATAACTCTTTATGTATAATTGTCATCTAATAAAATTCTTCGATACTGAATGTTTCTTCAAAATAAGTTTCTTTTTCATTTTTTTTTCATAATTTTATTTATAAAACAGCTTAACTAGGGTAATATATGCTAACAATATAAAGTAGTATGTTGCGGCTACCACATGATTTTCTTCTACATTTTTATATACAAATTCACTCAGTAAAAATAATTTATTAAAACTATTATTTAAAAAAATTATCTTCCATGATAATGCACACGGTTTCCATATTAGAGAAGTAGTATAACACTAAATAACGAGAAAAAGTCAATTTTGTTCTCAATATTAAAAAAAAAAAAAAATAACTTTATTTTAAATTATCGCAGATCGATGCTTCAACCATTCGTTCTAAAAGTATTGGCGAATTCTTTTGAAAGATAACCATTATGAAAATTACTGTCCCCCAGGGGGGGGGGGGAGGCGGGGCTCCTACATGCACATTTTTGTTTCCCAGTTGATTTTATTACAAATAATTCTTTTAAATTTCATAATGATTATTCTCTTTAATTATCTTTATCCACATTTATACAACATTTTGTTCTATATTATCGTGTTAAAAATTTAGATAATGCGGGATGGAAACGCAATCTGTTGGGCAATTTGTACCGAAAGTTGACAGGCACTAATTTATGTCAATGTGTAACGACGTACCAATTTGTATGAAATTCTGTGCAGTAGTACCGGAGATACTGTTGCCACAAAATTTTGTCACACACACACAGACTGACAGACAGACAGACATTTTCTAAATATGGTCAAATCGTGTTCTACAGCTCTCGAAACGTGTAAATCCATCAAAAACCCAAGGTCGAAAATTTTTAAGAATCCAATACTTTCACCTATAGAATATAGAAGAAAGTAAAAAGTTATTTATTTATTTTTTTAATGCAGAATGTAATCTCTGAACGTTAATTTTTTTTTAAACTAATAAAAAGCGTTATAATGCATTTTGGTAAGAGAAAAGGAATTCAAAATTTCAATATTTTAGTTAATCTCATAATAGCTGTGGAATAATCAAATTTTAAACATTAAGCTGATGCCAATATTGAAATAAATTACTCGTAATTTTATATTTTACTTTTTGACATAAAAAGAAATACACTTGCACAAGAACAAAAAAAAAAAATTAAAGATGTGTTATCAAAAAGCATATTTGCATTTGAAAATTGACATCATTATAGTTTTAAAATTGCTAATTATTCCATGCTGAAACCAAAAACTGAACAAGGTTTTTACACACTTATTTATTTTTTTATTTATTTTTCACGTCAAAGAAAGAGCTTTTTGCATGTGAAAAGTATTTGAATAAACTTTCAAAAATTAAATTGCCGATTTGGTAATGATAACAATTAAAATAATGATTTAGTTTCTATTAATATATAAAAATTAGAAAATAAATTATCTTGTCTTGAATAATCTCGAATAAATAAATAATATTTAATAATTTCTCTTGAACTGAATCTCCTGTCTTTTAGAAATACATTTCTCTCACTCTCTCTCGCTCGCTCTCTCTCTGAGAGGAAAAAATATCAAAAGGTTAAAAAAAGTAAAATTAAGCTATATTAAAACTTAATTTACATACTGAATACGCAATAAATGCAGCAACTAGACGATATGTGAACTTAAATAAAATGTAAATAACTGTATATCTATTAAAATAATAATAATAATAACAATTCAATCTGACAGATAATTAACCCAAAAAGCGTAGAGGATACGATCAGGTAAACCCCTCTAATGAATGGAGGAGAAAGCTGTAAGATGTTTCAACAACTATTTGCAAAAGCTAAAAGTATCTTGGTATGGTACCCTACATTTTAACAAGAGAAAAAACCCCTTTTCACAGCAGCTGAAAGATTCCGAAAGTAAAATTAATTGAATAGAAGGAAAAATAAACAAAATTACTCATCAATAGACAGGAATCTCTGCGTTCCTAAACTTTTATACAAGAATTTTATTCTCTTTTTACTACTACTTTTCTTGAATTATAATTTTTATTATTTCGTGAAGGTATTGCATTATTATTATTATTATTATTATTATTATTATTATTTTTTTTTTTTTCTTTTTGTTCTACTGCATTACTTTTTTCTTTCTTTTCTTTCTTTCTTTTTTTTTTTTTTAATACTGAGGACAATATAATAAAATGCATGTAACAATATTGGAACGCGGTGACACTTGTACATAAAAATTATAAATGTAAAAACTTATAAAAAAATGCAAAAAAAACTATAATAAATAAATAAATAAATAAATAAATAATAATAAATGATTAATAAACACCAAGACACCTAAAAGGAAAAAATATTTACGTAATTTTAACAGTCACAGATATCAGTGAAAATATAAGAAGCATATCAAATCGACTTCGCGATTTCTAATAGGTTGTGTAAACAAATAATTTAAAAATACTTAATTATATATATATGATTGTATAAAATTGTGAAAGTCATGTACATAATTACTTTTTAATGTCGAGATATATAACGTTGGCTTTAGTAGATTATAAGGCAGAGCACTGAGCACAACATTACAATTTTGCTATTTTTAAAGACGGTCAGGTGGCTTTAAATCACCAGTTTTTGCTACTTTTGCTACTGCACTCATGTAGCAAAAAACGAGTGATTTTTTCTTTTCTTTTCCTTTTCGTTTCTTTTTCCTTTCCTTTTCTTTCTTTCTTTCTTTTTTTTTTATGGTAATTTTAATAATCGTTTGTAGTACATATATCCGGAAAACTGCAATTAATACAAAGCTTACTTTATATAAAAAGTTGTATTCTAAATAGTGGTTGTTGCTAGCCCTTAATGTTATCTAGTTATTGATGTTTTAATTATAAATAATAACAATTTTATAATCATAACATAAATAAACCGTTAAAACTTGCATAACAATCCATTTTAAAAATCTCCACTAGAATTGCATGACATTAATGTAGACAATAATGTTTTGGTGAAAAAATTGTTTCTGAAAAAAAAAAAATAATTTTAAACATTTTCATATATTTAAATTGTATATTCAGTTTAATTAACCAGTAAAGAAAAAAAAAAAACTAGGCTTTTAACGGGAAAAAAAAATGTATTAATGTGATAAAATGTACTTCTTGCAATTAAAATTGATAAAAATTATATTTTTAATAAACTAGTATTTTATAAAATGTAATACAGATATAAAATATAATACACATGAAAAATAATTATCAGAAAAGTTAAATTAAAATCTCATAAAGATTTTTTTTATATATATATATATATATATATATAAGTTCAATTGATAATTTTCTTTTTCTTTTTTTTTTAAGACACAAAAGATAAAGAAATTAAATTTAACAATTTCAATTTAGCATTTGAAATAAATCATTCCATAGTAAAAATATTTCAGTTAAATTTATCGATTTATCCAAGAAAAATATGCTTATTCCACAATTTCAGTTTTTCTTTTATTACGTAGATATTCTTGATATTTCCACGCCATGTTTAAAATTACTTTTTTTCCCTTGAAATACTTTGAGCATATTGGTTTTCTCTGCACCAAGGATGTTTAGAATTTCATTTAACAATCATGCGATTTAGACGAGCAATTTTTAACCCCCGGGGTTTCCATATTATAATCCTATTTCTCCAGCGAAACGGAATTTTCAGACAAAATGATGAATGTAAACAGTGAAACAATTTCAGATATTCGAAATATTTGGGCTTAGATTTCGGATTTATTCAAAAAGGCAATATTTTTGTTCGACGCGTGAAACCATCCGATTGCATAAACGTTTATTTTTGAATATAATAGTATAGAATCTAAAGGTATATTTTATCGAAATTGCAAAATTAAATTTACTCATTTTGAGTAGTTTCATTGATAAAAAAAAAATATTCGTCTCTATGGTAAATATATTGTTTAAATAAAATTTGTTTTGATGTATAAAAACATTTTCAGTACAAATATATATTAACAACTGTCTTTTCTTTATTAAATTTTAGTAAAAATTTTTATATTCTAATTTTAAGGGAAAAATGTTTATACTTAATTGATAAATCTTATTTGGCGTTTATATCTTAAATACTTTTAAAAATATTTCATATTTTTGGGTAACTCAAAGAATAAGGTAATTAAACTTTTCTTTAGCTTCGCAGAAAAATCATCTGAAAATTCTAAGTTATATACAAGCTCGAATACTACTTAAATCGCTCTATGGTTGTTGTTTTTTTTACGAGATATACCTTTGAAGCAGGGCATTTAGCGATCACTTCATTGAATACTATTTATTTTTCTTTAATAGTAACATAATTACCGTAATTGTATACAGTACATACAGTAATTACCTGCAGTAATTATTGAAGAATTTTCACAGAAAATCGCTGCAAACAATTAATGAATTAAAAAAAAAAAAAAAAAAAAAAAAAAAAAAAAAAAAGATAAAGAAAACGGAAAAGGAAATATACAATTAAGGATCTCTAAATACGCTGTTGGTGTGGGTTTGTGATTAGTAATAACAATGACAAAACTCCACTTGCCAAAAATAAGCAGGTACAATAGGTTGTACACCTTTAAAAATAATAAACTTTAATGATTGTAAATTATTAGAAATTGCTAAAAATTTATGCGTGTAAAATATTTTAGTGATCAACAAATGGAATGCAAAAAAAAAAAAAAAAAAAAAAAAAAAAAAAAAAATTGCATTTAAGTATATTCGAATGCAAAAGCAATCAAAACAAAGTATAATAAATACATTGCATAGAACAACACTGTGAATGCATGCCGACTTGCACAGTTTTTTAACACCACTAATTCTTTGAAAAAAAAAATCATGTTTAATCACTGAAAACTGCTAAAAAGTTGATAAAAATCCTTATTAACCCTTTCAGGGACAATGGAATTACGTTCATTTAATATCAAGTTCCACCAGAATTTGAGAACATAGTTAGATGATAAAAATTAAATCAAAATTTTTCAGCTAGCCAAAATGGTAAATAATAATAATAATAATAATAAATTGGGAGGAATTTTCGAAATTGGGAATTAAAAGTTGGTGGTATAAAATATATACCACCGCCCCGAAAGTGTTAAATAATCCTGGTAGCAAAAAAACATAGAAGTTGGTAGCTATGACTATGTAAATAAGTGTAAAGCTGATAAAAAACATATATCATTTATTAGTACTATTAATACCCGTGTTTTTTACACCACGTTTTTGTATATAAATTTTCGGAAAGTAATTGCGAACAAGAAGAAAATTATTCTTTAAAAAAGTGCTGTGAATAAAAGATGGGTAAAAACGAAGCCATATGATAAATAAGAAATGTAGAAGCTCTGTGAAAGATATTACATAAATAGATAATTTAGGTAACATGGCTAAATTTAACTAACAACGAAACTATAAAATAAATACAAAATACTTTCTTAATAAGTTTTGTATAATGACATGATTTTTCCATTTATTTTAAACCAAAATTAAACAGCTATCTTGGCCTTTTCAAAAATAAGATTTATAATGGAATAACATACTTTTCAAATTTTATGAAAAACAAAAGTTTTAGAGTTTTCTATTACTGAATGGATCTAAACTGGTTGTTTCAAGTTTATAATGGATTTCCCATGCAACGACAGATATGGATACACTCAAAGGAGAAACCTTTATTGTATTTATTTCAAACAAAAACGGTTAATTAATCTAAACATTTCGAATAGTGACTTCGTTTTTAAATATTTGTGAGACATTTATTTAAAATTTCTTTTCTGTGTGATAGTTGATTTATAAAAGGACTAATACAAAGGACAACTGTTAAAGTGATATTATTCTGTGGAATCTAGGAAATAAGAATATGACAAATATACCGATCATGGGTCATACTGCCAGCTCTTTCATCAGGACATTTTCAGAGAAGAGAAAAATCCACCTTTTTTGGTACCATTCTTTTCATACGGAAATTTTTGTTCAGATTTTTATAGTTATGTATAGTGTATAAAAAGTTTAGAATTTATTGTATAAAAATAGTGATATCAAAAAAGAGGAATTTTTTCATCCCTGAAATAGTCCTGAAAAAAAAGGGGGGGGAGGGTGATGTATGACGTTAAACTATAATTTCCATTTAATAAAATTAAACATAATTTATACTTCTCATTAATATATTGAAACCATTGTAACATTTAAAAAGAGATAAAGAATACAAAAATTTATAACTTTAAAAATACATTTTAATTAAAAACATTAAAACACACTACAGACGTTTCGGCTAGAACACTAGCCCTCTTCAGTGCCAAACATACAAGCACAACATTTACAAAAATTCATAATACATCATAGCAAGATTAAATATTCAGGAGGAATAGCTTATTTAATCTTGCTATGATGTATTATGAATTTTTGTAAATGTTCTGCTTGTATGTTTGACACTGAGGAGGGCTAGTGTTCTAGCCGTAACGTCTGTCGTGTGTTTTAATGTTTTAATTAAAATGTATTTTTTAAGTTTTAAATTTTTGCATTCTTTATCTCATTTTAAATGGTACAAAAGTTATAATTTCCATTTTTTTTTAATTTGAAGATAAACGTAATCAGAGCTTCAAACTTTTTATTTTTTCCGTGACATTATTAGTAGAGAGCGGGTTATATGCACTTATAAATGGCGAAATGTGTATGCAGATATGCACTAAAATAACACAGTATGCACTTAAAATAAGAAAATATGCATTTGAGAACATCATAAGGTAGATTTTCCAATGGTAGACAGAGTTCTTAAGGTCCCCCCCCCCCCCCCCCCAAAAAAAAAAAAAAAAAAAAAAAAAAAAAAAGATATTTAATTTATTTTTTAATCGAAAAATGCTGCTACTGCATTGTAAATCATGCACCTACAGCAGGATATGCGACGGAATTTGATAGGAGTATCATGATCGACCGCCATTTTTTGCCGTGATTTCACTTTAGAGGAGTAGTCGTTCTAATTTACAGGTAACAAGATATTTTAATTTACTTGTGTTTAAATTCTTAAAACTTTGAGCTGTGATATGTTTTCTGAAAATTTATTTCTTTCTCTTTAACCACATTACCTTCATTTCTAATACATTTAGCAGATTAAAAGTTTAATGCCGTGCAAATGGCGATAATATGTATGCTCTCAAGATGACCCAAATGTCGGGTAACATGTGGACAACTTAGCAAATAAATACGCATATTAATGTAATAAGGGTAACTTTAAAAATTTCTGCTTAAACATCTGAAAAAACTTATTGTAATTTATTCTCCATCAATTACCACATTACTGTGAATATATAAAGGGGATCTCCCGAAAGACGTCGGTGAATCCCAGTCCTGAATTACTTTGCACAAAAAATAGTTTAAAGTCCTTTTGTTACAGAAGATAAGATGAATGAGAAGAAAAATCCAAAAAATTACAAATGAGCGCCTTAAGTACATTTTAAAAGTGCTTTCAATATATGGGCCAACTTTGGAATACTATGCGCCAAAGGTGGCGTACAAGTTTCAATTCTGAAATTGTCTTACGAAAATAACTAAATTACATCTAACAATAAAAATTATGCTTAATATGTGTGCAAGATGAGCGTTGCATTTTACGAAAAAAAAAAAAGAGCAAACAAATATCCAGCCACATACACCCAACGAGAAAAAAAAATCCTTAAAGCTTAACTATGACTACCTTTGGCTCAACTGCCTTAGATATATTGCGTCATCTAAAGGAAGACACCAGAAACACCAAATTTGCAATATCTGAACCTATAAAAGAAATGTGGGTTTTTATATACAGTAGAACCTCGATTATCCGAACCTCGATTAACCGAAACTCACCTCGATTAACCGAAACTCTCCGTTAACCGAAGTCGGTTTCTTCTTCACTTTTTTTTTCACTTTTTACTATCATCCAGAATTTTCTCTTACGAAACATTCATTTTTTAAGATTTTTTTTCTTTTCCCCACATTCCTTTTGTATGCAAGCCGTCCTTTTCAAACTACTAGTGCAGATAAATATTTTAGATGATTTTTGATAAATTCTCGATTATCCGAAAATTTCGATTATCCGAAGTAGGTTCGCTCCCAATTACTTCGGATAATCGAGGTTCTACTGTATTAGAATACTTTTTCAAAGTGCGTTATCGTGGAAGTGGATAGTGAATAATTTGCGCTGAAGACAGGGGGTAAATCTGCACTATGCAAAGCAGTAACAAAAGTCTTATGAAATCAAAATTTGTTTGGACAAAATATTTTAAGAGCTGGTATAGATTTTACCATATAAGATCGTAACTACCATCACTAAAAAAAACGAGCACATTTTCGTACAAATTTCTACCTGGCCACAAAATTCGCGAAAAATCATTTATGAAACTGGAAATTATTGAATGATTAGCTTTTTCAAGTACTTTAAATTCCAGAAAATGTGGACATGTAGGAACAATATATAATTTTCCTCAAACTAAGAGCTCTGTCTGTAGTTTCATCAACAAAAATCCCAATGGGACTCTATCTTACACAATTTTATGGCGAACTTCCTTATAAATTGCTCCGTGATAGTATATCTAAGAGTAGATTCATCTGGAACGACTTGTTTTACAAAATATTTCTTTATAAACCTTTTAAATTTTTGATAATTTAATTTCCCGGTAAGAATAGTATTGCCATCAAATAGAGCTTTCCACAAATCAATAGAGACAAGATGTTTTCCGGTGGAGCCGATAGTATGGTCAGTAAAATTTGTTCAAATAACGATCGCAATGCTTTATTTTATTTTATTTTATTTTATTTTATTTGTTTATTTATTTATTTTCAAAGTAAACATCAGTTTATCCTGTTTTGGTTTGATTGATATCGTTTATCATAAGGGATATTTACTTTACTCACAACACACAAACAATTTATTTTTCTGCAGATAAATATTTTCCATCAAAGGTAATCAATGTTTCCCTTAAAGATTCCTTGTGCACTTGGTCTAGTGAATTGTAAGAAAGATATTTAAAGTTCTGCACACCACATATATCATTCCTCGACCAGTATGAAAGTGTATGATTAATTAAAGTTCTGTGTGAATTTCATGCTTTGCAACGGATAATAAGAGAATTGCATACAAGAAACCCACGAGTTTAAATATGTGTAAAATAATTAAAACTATGGGACTCCAAATGCGAGTTTCAACACAGAAAGGGAATTTTTTCAGATACAATTCTTCAAAAAATGTATTTCAAATACAAAATAAAGGCTTTTATGCATTTATATATTTAACAAAGCGTCTTAGAATGTTTAGCAATGGCATATAATCTGTCTCTAATTAATTTTTAATCTAATCTAATTTAATTAATCTAATCGTTTATTTTTTCATACTAAGTTTTTAAAAGTGCTTACATAACCTGAACGACATTTCTGAGAGTGAAAAAAAAAAAAAAAAAAAAAAAAACTATACTAAAAACGTGGCGGAATAAAAATGGAAATTCTACAGCTCTATATACAATACAAAATACAAATGATTTACAAGATTTAGAATTTTGGTATGAAATGAATCCTTCACTAATTTGAAGAAAATAACCATGTTGAGCTATATCTAAACCAAATATCATATATAACCATTTTATATTAAAAAATGTTCGAAAATATGTTAATCAGAAGTTCAATTGAACAAAAAATTAAAAACTGATTTTTAAGAAATTGTATATAAACACTGTATGCACCTATAAATTTTAACACAAACTTATTTTAAATAATACTTTGTGTTTTGAAAATTTTAATTTTGAAATAGATTGGTAATATGTATGTGCAATTTACGACTAACAGTAATTTCAAAAACTCAAAGTTTGAATAAATATAGTAACTTTTACCTATTAATATATTTTTATTAATATAGAAGCATGTTACAATAAGTATTTTCTTGAGTTTGCTCTTAAAACTATGTATGCCATAATGAAGTTTCACATCTTGATTTGCTTAAGCTGAAAAAACAAATAACTACAGAAATTTGTTTATTTATTTAAAATAAATCAAGGAGTTTAATAACATGCAATTATTCTTTCATTTTAAGTTAATAAATAA
The DNA here is from genome assembly GCA_963930645.1 of Salticus scenicus. Lineage (NCBI taxonomy): Eukaryota > Metazoa > Arthropoda > Arachnida > Araneae > Salticidae > Salticus > Salticus scenicus. The sequence continues at coordinate 47,057,639 of OZ005656.1, read as the reverse complement.
ACAGAAAACACTTACTATTCCATTAAGATAATAATACTCTGATTAAAAAAAAAAAAAAAAAAAAAAAAAAAAAACATACTTCAATGTTTTTCTTCTTTTCTTCTTCTTCTTATTATTATTTAAATATTTGATCAAATTCCAATACATCTGTGGAACTTTGAGAAAAACCCTCAGGAAGAAGACACGAAAAGGAACACAACTTAAATTCTATAGGGTCATGGCCACACCCGTCTTACTTTATGGCTCAGAGACATGGACCTTGGGGAGCCGGGATCTATCAAGAATACAGAAATGCGACATTTGAGACCTATAAAAGGCTGCACAATTTTCGACAAGATTCGGAATGAAGACATCAGGAAGGAGTTAAAGATCTTCAACTTATGTGATAGAATACAAGAATATCGTTCTAAATGGAAAGACCATGTACAGCGTATGCCGGAAACACGGTTCCCCAGAGCTGCCCTCGACTACTCCCCAAAGGGCAGGAGAGATCGAAGACGACCGAGAAAGCGGTGGACTGAACAATGAAGCCGGAACAGGCACCATGCCTAATCCTTGAAGTTGATGATGATGATGATATTTGATTAAAAAATTATTATATTTGTAGAGTACTTCTTGTGACCAAATATAAAATGATTACTGTAAGAAACATTTGACAGCAAAATGCATAATTTATATATATATATATATATATATTTAGAGAGAGAGAGAGATGTATATAGAATAATGAATTATTAATAACGAATTATTAAACGTAATAAAATCCAATCAACAGAAACAAGATCACTGAAAACACATAGACCTTTTTCACCCTTGAGCACCAATGTACGATTTCGTCCACTAGTAGCTTAGCTATAATAGCAAATCACCATCACTAGCGGGCTCCTTGTCGTACATGGAAATAATTGAAGTGAAATTTAATGTGGAATAAACAATTACAGAAAACAACTACAATGAACAAGCAATACTCACAGGATGATACATTTGGAGTCACATGAATTAAAACAAGCATAATATTGCATGGGTTTAATCGTATATGGAGTAAAACATTGAAATTCAAAGTTTAGTTGTTCATAGCTGATAAAGGATAATGATACTATACAGCAACATAGACATTTATAGGCTAATTATTATGTGTGTGATTACTAATGTCATGTGTATGATTACTAATTTTAAGAATAGTTGATAACTCAGCAGTGAAGAAATTGAACATTTAAAGGAAAAATAAAGAATGCATATTAATAATACAAGGTGAATTCAACATGCCTTTTGCTTTTTTTTTTTTTTTTTTTTAATATATATAATTTCACATTCCTACCCAACCATCCAGCCAAACAACACCATCACCAATACTCCGTAATCAAACATCTGCCCACCCAACTTCCACTTAACTAAATTATTTGAAATTACATAAACCAATTATATTTATATACATGTATAAGTTAGAAAGATGAAACATTTCAAATTAGGATATAAACATGAAAAGTTTAAATCTTGTTTTAAAGTTGAAAGATAAGTTATAGAAAAAAATACATATATTTCTTCCTTCTTTAGAAACAAATATATTATATTTCATAAATTGTCTTATATATAATTACTAATTTATTTACTTCTTGTTTGTATTTACATAAAATATATTATTAACATATTTTTATTACATGGAAAGTTTCAAAATTAATAAAGGTTAATATATATATACATTTAACATAAAATTGAAGGTAATTAATTAAGAAAATATTTTACCGAAGTAATTAAGAATTTAATTAAAATATCAATAGTGAAATGCGTTGATTTGACAACGAATTTAAAAAAGGTCTAATATATATAGTAAATATATCACTACTAAAACCAAAATAATAAACGCAACAAATACATTCATTTTCATAAAATGATTCTGTATGTTAATAATCTTCCAGTTTGTAAATCAGCCTCATTAGCATGTTAATTGGATAAATTTAATTAAGAAATTAATTAAATATAAGTGTATTTTAAATAAAATAATGAAGTCAGTAAAATTATCATCAATGCAATTTACTAATATTCTGAACTGAAATCTCATTTATCTTTAAGCAAAAATGTTCCCATTTTCGCGTTAATTGTAAAAAAGTATTTTCTAACGCAAATTAAAAATTAATTATAGCAAATAGTGCGTAAGATTTAATAATTGTATGATGAGATCAAAACCACATAATATCGATTTTCGAGTAATGTGAATATAAGAAAATAAAAAGTAAAATAAAATAAATGTAATTCGAAAAAAAAAAAAAAAACAGACAATCAATTTTATAATTAAATTTATTTATAGGTCATGTGCAGAAAGTAAAATTTAATCAAATTATTTCGGGATAAATAAGAATGGCATGGTTTTTTAGTATTTGTTGGAACCTTTTTTTGCAAAAGAATAAAGAACAAGTAGAATAAAAGAAATTTATTATTATTATTTTTTTTTTTTTCCGAAATATATTTTTTTTTATCCCTTTTCAAGTTTAATACAATCTTTTAAATTTGTGTTTGTTGAATACAATAGTTTGAACACAATATTTTTTATCATTTCTTAACAGAAAATTCCATTGGATTTAACACTATAAGTGATGTATCTGTAAAGAGTGCTAGATATCTAATTTAAAACTTTTTTTTTTTTTTTTTTTTTTTTTTTTTAGAATGAGGAATTTAAATTAAAAACAAAATTAAATGTTTTCTCCTTTGGATGAAGTATATGTTAAAAAGTCATAAATTAATTTACGAAAAGGAAAAAAAAAAATAGAATCCATGTAGCATTCTTGATATGAAATAAATATAATGATTAGAAAATACTTTAAATAATGAGAAATAAATTATTCATGAACAAATGCATTGTCAATAAACAAGGTAAAAAACGCCAAAATTCCTTTTTTGACTTAAATTCATTCCTTGTCTTAATTACCGCTGAGAACACTACAGTCTGGGATATATAACTTATAGTAAATACCTAAATCTGTTTACATACGTAATTATTAGAAATAATGTGAAGTATCTGCAAGCAATATTAATTTCACGTTTTTACACTAGTGGCAATGGGTTATTTCTACGGAGGTTAGAAAAAACACGAATTAAAATTGTAATTCGGTTAATTACTGAAGCTTTCAGTTAGATTCGGTAAGCACGTATAATAGCAACATGTATAACACGATGCGGTTTGTAATTAGAATATCCTTTAATCAAAAGTTATAAATTAAGAGAAAATGCAACGATAAAAATTTTGAGAATAGATGCAATTAAAAATATACAAAGAATTATTATGAAATGTATGAAGCTATGCAATATTTTTAAAGTAATATCATTCTACAGTTTCCCAAACTTTATTCATAAGTTTTTATAAAATTTTAAACTTTAAATTTATTTTTCTTGTATTCCAAATTTTTCGAACAATCAGATACTTAGAATGACCCGCGCGAATTGATTTTCCTCCATTCTTTTTTTTAAAGAAATGTATGAATATTAGCTAAAGTATTTATCACAAAACTGGATACTCATTTTGAATCAAGAAATTATTACATTTATACGAACTCTCAATACTAAATAAAATATAAAAATTCATGAAAAATTATTTTTTTATATTTTGTTTTTGTTTTTAACTGATTCTGTATTTGAGATATAAAAAAATAAATAGCGAGGTGTGTTCAGGTACGATACAAAAAAAAAAAAAAAAAAAAAAAAAAAAAAAAAAAATGGAGATTTAAAATAATTTTGAATTCATATGGATAATTTTGAAATTAAGCATTATTTTTGTATTATATTCTCCATAAAAGAGGCCTTTCCAAAAGTACTTTACATCCTTTAAAATATGCTCTTTGGATTTAAAGGAAAAAATATGTAGAGATCGTGGCAGTACATGTTAAAGCCACCTGTCTTACAAATGCGAGGGCCTACCAGTGGTCAAACGGTTCTGCTCTCAAAGTTGGTAGACGTGAGGTGCCGGGTTTAATCCCAGGGTGCACTCGACGGCCTAGCCTTTCGCAGTTTTCCGTGGTTTTCTCTGAAAATTGAGTAAATACGGGCTAGGACCCCTCAGAACCTCTACGGAAGACACTCCCCCCCTCTAGCCTAGGAACCGAGAGCAGTCAATCAGCCTTGTTCCCAAACGCACACACCTACAAATGCTAGTATTTATTTATTTATTTAGAATTTTGATTTAAAATGAATATCATGTTGACTGTATATGGGAAGAGAAGTTTATTAATGCCTTACTAAATAGCTATGCTATCAAATTTTTTCTGTATACGCATTTATAAATATAGAAGTATGTTGCGTACCTTTTACTTTGTCAATCTTTCTTATTTCTTATATGGTTGATAACTTTAGAAATCGACCTATTACAATCACTTCATTTATCTGTCTATTTATTTATAACGAAACGTTTGTCATCACGATAACTCCCGAAATAATATTCCAAATCGAACCAGTTGTGACAGCAAATTTATCTTATAAATATCTTGGATGAGTTCGTTAACCAAGTTGTTCCGCCATTTTGTTTTCAAGTGGGCGGCCACTTGAAAATTACAAATCTACATTGTAAAAAGCTTATTAAATAAGGATTTCGTTGAATTTTTCTCTATACAAAGACCATATAAGAGTCTCAACCAAGTTTATAAATGAACTTTATCTGCCATTTTTTTAATAAAATTGCAGATAAACTTCTAAACTTTACAAGGAAATTACCATAACTTATTTCGTTAATTGTTCGATTCTTCAACAGAATAACAAGGGAAAAAGAAAAACTTGTTGTTATTTGTTGCACAATAGGTAATTAATTACTACTCTTAACCGTTTCTTTTTTATACTAGTGAAATAAGTTTTGTAATTATTAACTTAAAAAAAATAATAAAAAAGTAAAGTAAAAATCTTAAACATTTCGTTAGCAGAAAATTTCAATATTAGATACTGATGGAATTTTTTACAAAATAGAATCTTACGTATAGAGATGCAAAGAAAAAACAGGCTTTCTTCTGATTTCAGAACAAAACGTAACATTAACAGTATAATTTTATTATAAATTAAAGAAAAAAATACTCAAAGTTTTCATTGAAAATACAACTTCTTTAAAAGAAGAAGGAAATAGTTATGATTTTATCACTTTAAATAAGAAAATTTGCATATAAGATTCTAGATTTATGACATATCTTAATCCTTGTCATTTTTCTTCTGAAGATGACTGATACCGCTAAAGTTATTAATAGCACATGATAGAAAAAAATCTTATCAGATATGACACTTTGTAGACGTTTTTTTAAATATATCTTCATTGAGTTAAGAATTTATGATAAAGTCCTTTGCAATAAATATTTTAATCGGAAGGTAAGGGAAGGGCGAAACTTTAATAGGAAATTTTAATCATTTATAATTTCCTAAAAATGCTTAATTAGACAACATTTTTTTTTTTTTTTCAAAATGTTTGTTCTGAAAAGACCTTTCCATTGAGTTATTGAAAGATCTCCTTTCGCATTTGTATTTATAAGATTTGCCTCTATATTAACCCCCTTGTGACACGCAGACACAATAATTTTTAGTTAGAGGAAATCCCCCTGAATTTGATTAGACATATCTTTAACAGTTTTCAGAAATACCAACGTGTTGCCAAGATACAGGGATTATGGTACAGTCGGTAACAAACGCATTCGAACACTAGGAAAAATTCCTACATAAAAAAAGGTAGAGTTAATACTGTTTTGTTAAATGAATTTTTGTCGAATCATGTTCTTAGACTGACTAAGAACATGATTCGGCAAGGATTTATTTAACAAATAAGTATTCACTCTACTTTTTTTACATAGGAATTTTTGCTAGTAGTGTTCGGATACTTTTGTTACCGACTGCAGAATTTTTGTGGGATGTATATACATATATGCATGTCAGATCCTATAGGAAATTGTTGTTGATGCATGTTTGTTTTGTTTCACAAACTACTTTTTATGACTGAAAAAATAGTTATATATACATATATATATATATATATATTTCTATTTTTTTTACCAAATTCCCTTTTTATGATTGAAAATCATTAAAACCATGTGTGCTTAATAGCTTTTCGTAACATCCTGATATGTTAAAAAAGACAAATCATTTAAATGTTTAATGTTTAGAAAAACCTTGATGTTATATGTGTTTTAAACTTTAAGGCAAAATAACACGTTTTTAACTAACGTAATTCATAGCTTTCTTTATTTAAAAATACTTCCATAGTTATTTTTAATGACAGTTTTAATGTTTTCCATTTATTTTAATTCGATCAATCGTAGTTGTTTCAACAGATGTAAACGAAAATTTTCAAATTATATTCTTCAGACACGAAAAATTTGTTTGTTTATACTTATATATATATATATAGCTATTTTAAATAGCACACAAAATTTGTTTATAAAGTTTGTACTTTATGTTAAATATAATTTAAATTGCATTGTAGGTGATACATATATTCTGTCGATTTATAAAAATAATTAAATACAAATGCTGAATAAAACATAAATTCAGATATTTCTAAGTTAAAAAAGTTTCATTTATATAGAAATAAGTTATTGTTGTACATTCCCAAATGAAATTAAAATTCTGACTAGTTTTACAATTGAAAATAGTTTTGCTTTGAATTGAAAAAGAAAATATATGCATCAATATATATATTTTAAATTTATAATTATGTACTTTATGAAAATTCATAGTGTTATTAAAATTAACAAAATTTCTCCCGTTTGCTAGTAAAAAGTGTTTCAGAAAATGGCAACAAATTCTTATTGTTTATAAATATTTTAAATACAAATGAACTTCTACGTCTAAAAACTTACGGCTAAGCATGCATAAAAATTAAAAATTAAAGGATATTCATAATAAAAATAACAATAAGAGTAAGTGTATTAAGAATAATAACGCATTTTTTTCGAAGTGTTGGTAAACATTTACATTTCTGAAAAAGAAGGAAATGTATATTCATTATAGATTGGGAATGTTATAATATGTATAGAAAACTTTTTAATGGTTTTAAACTGCTTTATCTATCATATAAAAATATCATCAAGTAAAACGTACAGATAATGGTTATAAAGAAATACTTTTTTTATTATTTATTTATTTATTTTTTAGTACAGTAGATAAGATTTGTTCCTGAAGAATTTAAAATATCCCGACTCACATGGACCTGAAAACGTACAAATATATAGAAAACTCAGTTTATAAAATTTCATCCCCCCCCCCCAATCCTCCGAAAAAAAAAAAAAATCAATCATACATAAGTAAGAGAAGATTAAAAAATGCCTTTTTTAAATATTCAAAACGGAATACCTACTAAATGATTACTAGGTAAGAAAATAAGTGTGAACTTAATTTTAAAACAGTTGGAAATAGTTTTAGGGACAATTTCATTAAGCATACATTCTTCCATTGGAGAGGGAGTGGGGTGGCATAACCCTTCAATGAAGCATAGCACATGCATTCATAAAAGAAAAGGTTGTTATTGAATTAAAAAGTTTATTTCAAGTTATTCAGAAAAAAATCACACAAACCAATACTCTAAACTTTCCAATATTTTTCAAATTCCAATTTTAATTTTTTTTTTTCTGTTCTGATATACGCTGATCAACTGCGAAAAACTTGGATTTTAGTGTCCAATGGACCTCATAACGGAATATATTATACCAAAAAAATCGGCAATGAAATTTAGAATTCAAATTCGTACTTGTGTACCATGTTTTATACAACAGTTATTCTGAATTAGAAAAATAAAATAAAGAACTTTTATTAATTATATTCAATAGAAAATAATGCATTATTTAACTTCGCGTAGCCCTGTATATATATTTTTAAATTATCACACCACATAGTATACTTAAATTTAGCGCATCATGGAAAACAAATAATATAATTAAAGATGCATTTTCAGAAATTTCAAAGTATAAATAATATAAATGTACGTTAATTTATTAATATACTCGAATTATTTTGTGTAGTCCTGCAAACGGATGGTAAATGCTTTTTATATTTTTTCCTATACTAAGCATGTATCTAGAAAGATAACATACATATGTTATGTATTTATTTATTTATTTATTTATTTTTTGTTTAATGTACATTAAAGATGTCAAACTGTACCTACTGAAAGTTTCAACCATAGACAAAACGTATTTGCATAATATTGAGTCATCTTGTTTAAATTAAGAAAATGGTACACGACCATTCCCTTAATTAAATATATATATATTTAGTGCAGCATCTTTATAGGATATACGGGTCAACAGAAAATGAGTATATATTTGAAAAATTAATAATTCATGGAATAATGTAGGCAGAAGGGTAAAAAATGACATACATGCTTGGAATCGCATGGAGTTTCTTTGCAACCTCAAAAAAGAAAAAGTTCAAAAATTTGCCAACAGATGGCACTGGACAGCAAAACATCAGTGACGCTGCATGAGAATCGTGTATAAAAGGATTTGTAATAAGAGAGGGAATCAGATGTACCAGCAATCGCAGCATGTTGACGTTGCTAGAAAATGCACTGTTAATGAAGCTGTACTATCAGAATGGGGAATCTGCTATTGCAGCTTTACGATCCTATCGCCATGGGAAGGGTATTCCAAGAGGGAAAAGTCCTATGACAGGTTCAGCTGTGAAGAGAATGATTTGGAAGTTCAAAGCCACGTGTTGTTTAGACGATTGGCCCCGTAGTGGCCGACCGAGCACAAGTGCTAATGCTACTGACAGTTCAGGAAGAAATATAGATTGCAGCGGGTTCGTCTATGCATGGGAAAGTCAGCGTTCGTCAAGTCGCATGTCGCACTGGCATTCCATACACTACTGTTTGGTAGCACAAGTCCGGACTCTCCGATTCTATCCGTACAAAATCCAGCGTCACCATGAAATGTTACCCAGCGATTTTGTGAAGCGGAAAACATTTGCGGTGTGGACGTTCTAAAAGATGGTGGAAGATAACGAATGGTTGTGGATCGACGAAGCCCATTTGACACTCCGAGGGTCTGTCAACGCCCCCCAACTGCAGAATTTGGGCTACCGAAAATCCGAGAACTGTCACGCAAACTCCATTGCACGACGAGAAAGTCACGGTGTGGTGTAGAATTACTTCATCTACAGTTATAGAACCCTTTTTCTTCGAGGAAATGTGTGATTCTGCTTTTGTAACTATCAGCGTGAAGGGTGAGAGGTATGCCGATATGTTACAGAATCACATCATCCCATGCCTGGCTGATAAACACCTGCTAAAACGTATGGTTTTTATGCAGGATGGCGCTCCACCCCATATTGTTAGACGCGTGAAACATCACCTGCGCATGTCGTTTGCTGATGCTCGTATGCTGAGCCGCTACATTCGTCATGCTTGGACTCCCAGGACCCAAAATCTCACTCAAAGTGATTATTGGCTCTGGGGTTACCTGAAGTCGCATGTCTACCTCGATCGATCGACATCAACAGAGATGCTAAAAGACAAAATTCGACGTGGATGTCTCACCATAACCACAGATATGTTGTACAGTGCTGCTCTCAACATTGTCCTTAGACTACAACTATAGTTGAGGAATGAAGGTCAACATGCTGAGCATTTGTTCTGAAGAATGTCGTGTTTGCTTTATCATAATTTGTTATGCTAATTATTACTTTTCTTATCACATGAAGCGCCATCTGTCGGCCATTTTTAAACTTTTTTTTTTTTTTTTTTTTTTTTTTTTTTTTTGTGGTTGCAATAAAACTCCATGTCATTCTAAGCATATATGTCAATTTTTACCTCTATACCTACATTATTACGTGAATTATTCATTTTTCAAATGTATATTCATTTTCTGATCATCTAACAAACCCTGTTTAAACTTTCTGTTACTAATTTGTTCGCAGGATATTCTGATAACAGACACGCAGGCACACACACACACACAGACCACCTATAAATATATGTTTCTCGGATTCAGATTTTAAATCTCATGATTTTATGAATTTTTTTAAAGTTTTTACTGATATATTTACTAGTTGCGAAATCTAAACATTAACTGATACACACATGAATAATAGTGAAAATTTAAATAATACCATAAAAAATTTATGAAATTTTCATACAATTCTATATTTCACTAAATATTTTCGGGTTATATATATATATATATATGTATGTATGTAGCTTTTAAATTTTTAATCTTAGTAAAGCGAAACGTTCTACTTCCGAAACTTTTTATAATTTTAACATTGTTTCAGTTTCTGCTAAACATTATAAAAGTTAAATTTCCCATGAAAGATTGTTAATACGTCATTAAATTCCCTTCACAAATCAATTACAAATTGATTATCACTTTTCTATTTTAAGAAACGATCATAATCTAAGAGATTTATTACAATTTAAAAGACGTTTCTACCTAATGGTTTACATATTTGTGGAAATGTATAATTTAATAATTGTATTTTGAAAATGAATATAGTTATACATTAAGCGTGCAGCAGCTTATAAGCATATTTGTTTAAAAAATCATTTAAAAAAAAATATATATATACTAAATGAAAGTATGACAATTCGTTTATTAAACGGGAAATTATATTACAGCTACAGAGTGGTCCACGTAAAAGAGGTCCCACCTAACAAAATAAAGCGTGGTCATCGCAAAATGATGCATATCTATATTATGCGAAGGCCACGCCTTCTACAGAGTTCTCATCCTTTATAATTTATATCGGAGCAATGTTAGTCCACTTTCTTTTAATACCATTTTTTTTTTTATATATAAATTTAATAATCTTCTTCATATTATCGTAGTAATATATTGAAAAAAATATTCTGTAATTAAAATTGGTATGGAAATAAAAAAAAAGAAACTAAAAGTGCCCCAGAATAAATTAAAAAATAAAGCAACTCTGGTTGTACTTTACGGAAAGAAAAAAATCTCAATTGATATTTTAAAATAGTTTGAACAATAAATCATTTATAAAGGTTAATAAACAAAGGACAAGCAATTGAGATAGAAATTTTATTAAAAAAAAAAATATTAATTTAGAAATAAACATGATTATTATATTTTATGTGCATAAATAATTAAGCTTATACATGTACTGATAAGCATAAAGGATTTAAGTCCATATTCTTGATTTTTCAGGAGACGAAAAATAAAGTTTAAAATATGTTGTATAAAAACTTATCCGTTCAATACCGTTTTAATAAGGATATTATAATAATATACAATTTTGTGAATAAATTGCATACATTTAATTTTGAAGTTTGTTTATTTGAAACAGATTTATATAGTTTTTAAAAAATGTCTGCAGGACTTAACCTTTTATACCAAATATGAATGCTAAATTTCTGACTTGAATCTTTTTTACCAATGGATTTTCTCAAAGACTAAATGACATGGACTTAAATCCTTTATACCATTCGATAAAAAAAAAAAAAAAAATTCTGAGTCTGACTATGCACTTAACTCAAAATCGACATTTTTGGACTTAAATCCTTTATGCTTATCAGTACAGATATATCATATTAAAACTCAAAAAAATGTTATAAAAATCACTTAACAGTTGATTAACGTTTGTTGAAACAATTCGATGATGAATACATACTTGCTAACATCCTAATTAACCCGTTAGTAGTCGCTATAGACAGCGTCCCCTATTACAGATTGCGCACTTTTTATTTAACACTCACCAATAATTTTCAGAAGTGATGTGATCGACGTTCCCTCGATTTTATTCCCGTTTTATGTATATCAAATGCTACTTATAAAAATTTTTGGTGGCTATTGAATAAAAAAATCTGGCAACACTGAAGGATGGGCGGCAAATCGACCTACTAGCGACTACTAACGGGTTAATATTCCGTAGTTTCGTTTTCAATGCCTTATTTTTCACACCAGTATCTTTTTTAGAGTATTTCTTTTCTTATTTAATCGTAATTGCATTTGGAAAGTATTACTCTAAAATGATGTACTGGTGTGAAAAAAAAAAAAAAAAGGCTGGGCTAACAATACTACGGAATATTAAGTAGTATGTTGGCATATGGACATGCAAAATTTGTCATTTTACATTATTCTGAAAGCAATACAATGTCATTTCTTCAAACGTTAAAAAATCGTACTAGTGATGGAAATATTCTATATCTTTAGTATATCTACAAAGTACGGACATTTCCTGCTCGTTGATATTACCAATGCTGTATCGGAAAATAAAACCAATGGAAATATAATTGCTTACGCTCAGATTTCTAAAAGATTGTGTCAAAAACTTTTTTTTTTTACACAAAATTAAAATCTAGTTGTTATCTATCGTTTTACAAAAAAAAAAAAACTTTTTTTTACCCTACATACTATAAAGACAGATTCTAGATTGAAGGGTGAAATAATATGAACTTTATATATATCTACGTCAAAGCAGATTCTATATTGAAGGGTAAAATAATATGGACTTTATATAAATCTACGTCAAAGCAATTCATATTAGGTTTAGGAAATTTTTTATTGTACGAAGAATTCTGTGTGAATTGAACTACCACCTCCTCAAATCCCCTCTTAAATGTAGTATCTACATTTATATGGAATTCGAATCTATTATTAAATTTAAAAGTTTATTCCAAAGTATATAGTCAATCTTGATCAAAATTCGTAGTAGCAACACCTCATATAAAAGGAATATTCGAAAAGAAGGAAATTCGAATAAAAAGACAGTTACAATATTTTAATTGTCTGCAATTACAAATTCCTTCAATTTTTAGGAATTTTTAAAATGTCTACAGACATATGGGATATTCGGTATATTCGTTTCATGTTGTTTAGTGCAGCCTATAGATATTTAAATGAACTTGACAAAAATTCGTCAATAGGCATAATGCATTTGAATTCTCTTGGGTACCCCTGTACATGAACTATTTAGTGTATCTAAACAAAAAAGGTTTAATGTAACATCTCTATATGAACCTGAGTTAGAATACTGATATTGGATTTCCTGCTACTAGATTTCCTTGAGATATGCTGATAACAGTTCCCTCACCACAAACATACAGACACAGAGAACAACCGCTAAAAATCTTATTTTCGGATTCAGGGAATTTACAACCTTGAGGTACGTAACAACCGAAATATTTAAGAGAAAGTGAACCTTTCACGTTAACGTGGAAGATTTTTTCTTCTAGGTAGCTATACATTAATTTAATGAGAGGAAAGGAAAGGAAAAATTATAGTTAATAAGTTTATAAATTAAACTAAAGCTTAATCTTTGTCGAACTCTTTTTTAATATCAAGGAAAATTACCGCAGTGAACTTCTTTCGTATCTTTTCAGTGGTGATATTGCTCAAGAAACCAATAGACCTGGGGAGGTGCTGAAAGGTCTTTGCAGAAACCAAATCGCCCGTAGATCATAATGTTGTTATCTGAAACACATGCATCAACTTCTTGAGCAATAAAGACGAGGTAGTTAAAAAGGGAAATTGGCTTATAACTGGAAGGATTTTCGGGGGGCGGGGGGGTTAGAATTATTGATAATAGGAACGATATTAGCAATTTTCCAAGAAAAGGAAAAATAATTAAACTTGCAAATGTTATTAAAATTGAAAATAATTTTTGGAATATAATGGGATGGTAGGTTCTTCATAGAACTTCCAACTAATGAATGGGACTTTCCTTTTCTTAAGATTTTAAATATCGCAAATGACATCATCCTGGATACCGTATAATATCGATCCCAAATGCCTAACGAGTGTAAAAATAAGCAAATATTTCCTTATAGCATTTCCGGAATAAAAAAGCAAAAATAATATTTTTTAGTGCCACAGTCACCATTCTTTTACCATGGAATTACCTTCAAACGAAGACAATCAACATTAAAATTGGTTTTCTTCATTACAGAATTAAAATTTATTGATTCATACATTCTATTTCGAAGTTTTTTCTCTAACAAATGAATTATTTTGAGAAAAAATCTATATAACTTCATTTTATTTAAATAGTAGCAGCTGATTTCGACGAAAATTAATATTGAAATATATATATATATATATATATATATATATATATATATTAATTATAGCGATTATTATGCAGATAATTTTTTTATTAAAAAAAATACTATTTTGAAAAAAAAATAATAATAATTAACTTTTTATTCAATATTACCTCTTTAACTTTAAAACCCTTTTCACTTTAATCTGGAACTGAAAATGTTATTTCAACTGAAGGGAATTAAAAAGACTTCATCCGTTCGATATCGTCCGTATTAATTATAAATGACACGATTCTTTCATTAACTACGACGCAGTGTTCAAATGAAAATAAAAGTAATTATAAACTCAAGTACTATTCTTAATCTTAAAAATTGTTCTTTTCTGAAACAGTATTATTACACCATAGATTTTCGTAGAAAATTAAAAATAATGTCTTTTAAAAGACTTTCTACATCATTAAGCTATCTTTAATTTACATTCTTCTTATAATGGAAAATCCGTGCTAATGCTAAGTTTCACGGTGTATTTAAATGAATAAAGCGATTTCTTTTGCCGATGTAATATCATCTATAGATGAAAGCAATATTATATGAAGATGCAAGAAAATTGATATATTTGAATATTACAGAAAAATTTCTGACAACGTATAATATTGTCATATTATCATAATATTATATAAAATGTTATATTATTTACAAATTGAGAAAAAATTCTAAAGTTATTATATTATTTACATGATATTTCTGATGATTACTTCATAAGGAGGTATGTATACATGTACTTTTTACTTAGCGTATTAAATAATAATAAGTTAAAAAGTTATTTATACATTCTTTTAAGAAAAATGTTAGAAAAATAATTATATTAACAAAGATAAGGACTTTTTTTTTCTTTATTAAATACATGTAACTTTGCATTCAAAGTAACTCTCCATTTCGATATATTTACTACCCGTTTATGTATTACATACAGTGTTGCCAATACTTAGGAACTTTACTAATCAATATGTACCAATAAACTTTTGAAATGATTGCCTAATCACTACGAAGATTAATCCTGTATTATGTATATCAAATATCACTCCTTAAAATTGTTGTCGATTTTTGAATGAAAAACTCCGCAAATCTGGCAACACTGATTATATGAATAATTCTTCTAATAATGTTACCTAATTTATCATATTATTACTTTTTTAGTTTTTTTTTTTTTTTTCTTTTTTATTAGACAACCATTAGAAAACTACAGTTTTTACTATAATTATTACTCGTAATATTGAAATGTAATGTACTGTTTATGTGCTATATGTTTCGCTTCGATAGTGCAGTTTTGTTTAATAAATTCTATTATTATTTTTTTTTTTTTTTTATTGTCTAACGTTATAATATCCGTTTGTTTCATTTGAAAGTACATCGTTATGTAGATATCCCAATTTTTATTTTTTGAATCTATTATATGAATCGACTGTTCTTATGACTGTCTGTACCAATTTGGTTACAAAAGTACTTTAGATATTATCCCTATAGTAGTAGAATAACTTTGTTTGCTATTCCTTTTTAACACACCATAGTTAACGTTTTTTATTTATCTTTAAAATTCTTCTATTATTAAGTTGTAACATAATTACAAAATGTAACAAAATACTTATGTACACATTTCATTATAAAAACATGGAAAAAAAATTATTTAAATAAATTATTGAAAAAATAAATTGTTTTATTACGACCTACTATGTTATATATTATTTTTAAATTTATACTTAGTAAGTAATTTGAAATGAATTACTCATATTTGCAAACTTTTGTGTATTATCACACTTTTGTATAAAATCATTTGCTTTATGTAATGACCAAAATTCTTCAATTAAATAAGGCAAATGAAACTATTTTAAAATAGTAATATTCAAAATGCATAAAAGCTATCCAACTGTATATATTTCGTTAAGTTGCTCAACAATGAAAAATAAATATCTCTGAAGATGGTTATTAAAATAGGACGGTCGATTGAGAGGAGAGAAAAAAAATATTTACTGCAGCTTTTGAAAGATAATAATTGTAGATAAAATATGTTTTTATCAGATTAGAGACCATGGGGCTACTTGCTCTAGAGCAATTTTGCTGTTAGTCATTGTATGTTCACAAATGTGATAAAACTATTAAAAAGATTTAGAAATAGGAAAAAAAAAAAAAAAAAAAAAAGAGCGTCTCTCTTGGAGATGTGAGTCGTTCTTAATGTCAAAAAAATGTGTCGATATGTTATGTCATCCTCCTTCATAACAAGGTAAACCGACCTCGTTCCATACTGCTCTCCAGAAATACAAAAAAAGTTAAAGCAGGAAGTCTTGTGCCACCAACATATTGTCCAGATTTAGCAACCAGACACTATTTCGTTTTTACGAAATTTCAAGAATAATTACCTGATACAAGATTGGTGCAGTGTATCCTTATCTGTATCTTGCGCCATAAAAAGTCAGCCAATCTGACATAAGATTTTCATCAGATAGACATATAAAATCAGCTCTCAAAAATTAGCTTAATCGACAAAAACGTGGCTGGTTTCTACCAAGCCGAATAAAAAATCTTGTCCTACGTTCACATAATTATGCATAAACATGTTTGTTGATTATCTAGAAATATTATAGATAAGTTTTCCTCTAAAATTACTTTTACATTTTATGCCTTTGATTAATAAATATTTTCTACGATTACTGTAACCTGATGTCATTCTATCGGAAATTGTACAACTTTTTAAGAAGTCCATTAAATTTTAATTTTGTAATAAAATAGTTGCCTAAGATAAAAATTACTAATATAAATTACCCTTCTAATTGATTAAAATATCAAAAATACATTTAAATGATTGAAATAGGATTGTTTTCACTTAAAATAATTCAAAAACATTCAATTCGATACTAATACTTTCTTAAGTTTCTACTAGATTAAAATAACAAAATCTTATTTTCGTTTGATAACATTAAATTTATTTGTATCGTAGATTAGATTTCATAACTCTGAAAATAATTTAATCGAAAAAAATATAAATAAATTTTATCATATATGTCGCTTTGAAAGCAATTTGAGAGGGCTTCATTAATTTCCCGCACTTCACTTTCTCTAGAAACCACTTCAAAATATGCGTTCCAGTTATAATAAAATTTCAATTTCTTTCTTTCTTTCTTTCTTTTTTTTTTTTTTTTTTTCAATTCAAAACCTTGTTCAATATCTTCTAATCATCATAAAATTTAACTTTTCTCTTCAGAAGATAAATCGAAATCTGACATCATTAATGCCACTTCCCAATTCAATTAGGAGCTGATTCCCTATTTTCTATTTTAAATAAGATGCAAGTACAGCTAGAGGGTCTGTCATCATTAAACTGAAGGTACCAGGTGATTGTTATTTGATGAATATGTAAATTCAATTTACATTCTTTCTTTTGCTATAGGATGTTGTTTGAAAATCGATAGATTGTTAGAAATTTAACAATAAAATTTAAAATAATCCATTTCCAACGAAAAACTTTATAAATTAAAACAGGCTTAAAAATAATGGTGCTTGTATTAAAGATCTTTCCTCTGTAAGAATATTCATTTTGGTTAAATGATCAACATATATTGATTTTTAACTTATATATTCCAATGTGCATTAAAATTCTCCTTAACTTTTAAAATTAGTATCATAGGTTGAAATTTAAATTTTCATAAATTTCAAAGAAATAGTTTTAATAATAATAATAATAAAAATAAAAAGTACTTTAAAAATACTTTTAATGATGCGTCACACATTATAAAAGTATTGTTAGCTAAATAAATAAATAAATAAGTGAATAAATAAATAAATAAATAAAGCAAAATCTCCAGTTTTGGTAAGTCTATAACTCATGCTCCATATTGTATAAGTTTAATAAATTTCATAAGAAAATTGACTATAATAAAGTACTATGATAATTCAATTTGTATAGATATCGGACTGAGAAGAGAAAATTTCCAGCTGCATATATTATGATGTGATTGACGGATATATCTAAACTTCTACGGTATAGAATGACATAAAATGTTATATGCAAATTGATTGTTTTAAAGTACTTAGCTGACAAATATTTAGCGTTATTTGGTCACAGTCTTCAAGGTGTGTGTGATAGCTATACTTAAGCATCTGTTCAGTGTAATAACATGAAATGTTATCAATAGAGGTGTGCCGTTGTTTGAGTAAAAACACAGTCTTATAACACAGTCTTATAAAAACAGTCGAAATAAAACACAATCTTTATAAAATTATTGCCTGACCGACTATTTTGGAGGTATCTTGAACATTTTCGCAAACAGCATTTCAAGATGATAATGCACCTTACTACACGGCGTTTCTGGTAAGTTTATTCACTTCAAATTGCCAAAATTTCCTATCCATTCCCATGAGAACCTATAATTCTATAAGTAATCATATCACTTTTCACTTTAAGTTAAATTCGACGAAGGATATAGTAGAATTTCTTCTTTAACAGACATGGAAATAGTTCTAATCGCGATCCGATCGAAAATGTTTCGTCTACAAAAAGGCGGGGAAGAGGGGAGATGATTCGAAATTTGCAGCCTACAACTCTGCCAGAACTAGAAAGAAAATATTTATTTGTGATATTTGGCACATTGAATTTTCTGAAATTTATATTAAAACGTTGTATAATACTATGCCATTGTGCATTAAAGCAGCAATTCCGTATAAAGGTAGAATTAACCCTATAATGCAGAATACATATTTTCAATAAAAAATTGCTTAGATCTAACGATTAAATAGTTTTATTTCTTATATTATCTTGTTTATTTCATATAAAAAATCATAATAGAATAGAAAGTGTATGGTTATTGCATTATGTTTAAAAAGAATGTTTTATGCAGATTTTTAAAAAGTACTTCGTAGAGTGTAATAAAGCAAATTATTGAAACGAAAATGTACGTAGGTATCATTTCATCCCTTTTGTATTATGGAAACAAGACATTTTTATTTGTTTCAACTATTATTTTTAAAGTTATTACAAATAAATGGGTATAAGCAGTGGCGGTTCTACATTAAGGGTCAGCGGGCATGAATCCACCTAAATTTTTTCTCGATTAAAATAGTAATTGTGAGGGAGTTCCTCACATATCCTTTAGTTCATCAAATTTATTCAATTATAATTAAATATCTATTTATTCACAATTAAAAAGTATTAACTTTTATAATTCTTTGTATTTAGGTCAAGCTTATTCCAATTTTAGTAAATTATGTATTCAAAATTAAAATACTTATCATTTTCTAATTTTAAGAACAAATTCAGTATTAAATACATTGATCTCTTTTTAACTTAATGCAATATATACGTAGGGATCTAAACACAATTTAATTTTATTATCCCTTAAAGTAATTATATTTTTATTTCCATTTCACTATGTTTCCCAATAAATCTAATTTATATTTATAGCTGTAAATGTACGTTGGAAACTTTCCGTTATATCTTTTTATTATTTTGTTTTATTTTATATACAGATAATCTATTTAACTGCAGCTATTAATGATCCATTATGTAGACATTATGTCGCAAGAATTTTCGCAATATTTCTTAATTACTTGCACCTGTCTTTTCCAACGGTATTCGTTGGCGAATGTATTTTATGCCAAAAAGGGTTGCCATAATTTCAACCGTCATTTATTTTTTAAAATTTCTCATTGGAATAACATTAACACAAAAGAAGATGTGTTGGCGCCCTTGGCTTCAAAATATAAAGATATTATCTCTATCTGGCAGTTAACAACTTGGCTTCGGAATTTGATTCCGGGACAGTTTGATAATAATCGCCGTCTCTTAAATACGTTGTACGTTAGCTCTCTCTCTCACCAATTATAACGACTTCCATTTAAATTTCGAACCTTTGTTATTGCCCAGAATTATATAATAATATTATTATTTGTTTTAAAATTTAACTTCAATAAACGTTCTATAGTTAAAATAATTTAGTATCTGTTTTCCTTTGACGCACTGTACTTTTATTATATCGGCAAAATATCTTTAAAAGTATATATGTTTGAATTGGACCCTCCACTACTGTACAGAAACCTTCTGTACTTATATGTGAAGTGATGGATTCTTCTTCTCCCAATGGCCGGCCACCAACGGGGTGAATGGATTTATCATTTCATAAACATTATAAGTTTTGATTTTTTTTTTATGTATGTATTATTCTTAAATTTTGTTTTGACAAGATATAGATAGCTAAAATTTTCTATTGATCTAATAAAAATCTTTCTTTTAATTTTTTTTTTTTTTTTTTTTAAAAAGAAGGATATAATTTAATGAAATAAAATGTATTAGTCACCCAATGCTAATATTATGGATATTTTTTCCTTTCCAATTATATATTTCAGACAATTAAATTTTGATCAATCTTATATTATTAATATTAACTAATAATAATGGATTTTTTAGGTTTTGTTAATCCAGGATAACGTTTTATTTTTTTTTAGATAATAATGATAATAATTTTACACACTTTAACTATTTTCATGTTGTATATTGGGAACACTCAGTCAGTTTTTTTTTTTTTTTTTTCTTTCATCAAGTTAGGAAATTTATTGCAGGAGTGTGATGTCACGGTCATACTCCTTGCAAATTTTTCAATAGTCACACTTTTTCTTCTTTTACACGAACACATATTTTTCTCAGAATGCTTGTGTGGCATAGTCATGCACACATAAAATCAAGCCTCTTTTGAGTCACACATTTTGCTCGGTATGCTATATTTGGCAGTGGCCTCACAAACCACATGCTATGTTGGCTGTTTGCTGGGTTCACATTTTTCTTCCCCTATCTTGGTGAAATGGCATCAGTGGTGCTCAATTTTAATTACACTTTTTCTAAACTTATTTTTTTAATTACATAAGATTCTATTGTTGACAACACATTTTTTTTTCCTTTTCAAGAAGAAAATCATTTTTAATTTTTTTCTATATCACAAATTTTTTTTAATACTTCAAATTATTTCAATGGGTATATTTAATATATTGTTTGAAGAGAAAATAGAAATTGTTTGATTTAAACATGATTGACAATAAAAGATTATTTCATTGAAATGCATTTTATGAAACTAATTAATTTACTTTTCAGAAGAATTGTATTACAATATATCAGCTGTAACAAGATCAAGAAATTATTTGTCAAGACATTCATTTTAAAATTTTGTTTGAAGAATATATATATACACGCATGTATGTGATGACTGTATCTTGCATGTGATTGACAGTATTTGTATGCTTTACACACATGATAATGGTTGTTTTGTATGTTTTTGGATTATTGTTTTGTATTGTGGTGGAGAGAGCTATTTTTTTTTCATGGCAACCGGGAGAGATATGTGAGGGAGTTCCTCACATATCCTTTAGTTCATCAAATTTATTCAATTATAATTAAAGATCTATTTATTCACAATTAAAAAGTATTAACTTTTATAATTCTTTGTATTTAGGTCAAGCTTATTCCAATTTTAGTAAATTATGTATTCAAAATTAAAATACTTATCATTTTCTAATTTTAAGAACAAATTCAGTATTAAATACATTGATCTCTTTTTAACTTAATGCAATATATACGTAGGGATCTAAACACAATTTAATTTTATTATCCCTTAAAGTAATTATATTTTTATTTCCATTTCACTATGTTTCCCAATAAATCTAATTTATATTTATAGCTGTAAATGTACGTTGGAAACTTTCCGTTATATCTTTTTATTATTTTGTTTTATTTTATATACAGATAATCTATTTAACTGCAGCTATTAATGATCCATTATGTAGACATTATGTCGCAAGAATTTTCGCAATATTTCTTAATTACTTGCACCTGTCTTTTCCAACGGTATTCGTTGGCGAATGTATTTTATGCCAAAAAGGGTTGCCATAATTTCAACCGTCATTTATTTTTTAAAATTTCTCATTGGAATAACATTAACACAAAAGAAGATGTGTTGGCGCCCTTGGCTTCAAAATATAAAGATATTATCTCTATCTGGCAGTTAACAACTTGGCTACGGAATTTGATTCCGGGACAGTTTGATAATAATCGCCGTCTCTTAAATACGTTGTACGTTAGCTCTCTCTCTCACCAATTATAACGACTTCCATTTAAATTTCGAACCTTTGTTATTGCCCAGAATTATATAATAATATTATTATTTGTTTTAAAATTTAACTTCAATAAACGTTCTATAGTTAAAATAATTTAGTATCTGTTTTCCTTTGACGCACTGTACTTTTATTATATCGGCAAAATATCTTTAAAAGTATATATGTTTGAATTGGACCCTCCACTACTGTACAGAAACCTTCTGTACTTATATGTGAAGTGATGGATTCTTCTTCTCCCAATGGCCGGCCACCAACGGGGTGAATGGATTTATCATTTCATAAACATTATAAGTTTTGATTTTTTTTTTATGTATGTATTATTCTTAAATTTTGTTTTGACAAGATATAGATAGCTAAAATTTTCTATTGATCTAATAAAAATCTTTCTTTTAATTTTTTTTTTTTTTTTTTTTAAAAAGAAGGATATAATTTAATGAAATAAAATGTATTAGTCACCCAATGCTAATATTATGGATATTTTTTCCTTTCCAATTATATATTTCAGACAATTAAATTTTGATCAATCTTATATTATTAATATTAACTAATAATAATGGATTTTTTAGGTTTTGTTAATCCAGGATAACGTTTTATTTTTTTTTAGATAATAATGATAATAATTTTACACACTTTAACTATTTTCATGTTGTATATTGGGAACACTCAGTCAGTTTTTTTTTTTTTTTTTTCTTTCATCAAGTTAGGAAATTTATTGCAGGAGTGTGATGTCACGGTCATACTCCTTGCAAATTTTTCAATAGTCACACTTTTTCTTCTTTTACACGAACACATATTTTTCTCAGAATGCTTGTGTGGCATAGTCATGCACACATAAAATCAAGCCTCTTTTGAGTCACACATTTTGCTCGGTATGCTATATTTGGCAGTGGCCTCACAAACCACATGCTATGTTGGCTGTTTGCTGGGTTCACATTTTTCTTCCCCTATCTTGGTGAAATGGCATCAGTGGTGCTCAATTTTAATTACACTTTTTCTAAACTTATTTTTTTAATTACATAAGATTCTATTGTTGACAACACATTTTTTTTTCCTTTTCAAGAAGAAAATCATTTTTAATTTTTTTCTATATCACAAATTTTTTTTAATACTTCAAATTATTTCAATGGGTATATTTAATATATTGTTTGAAGAGAAAATAGAAATTGTTTGATTTAAACATGATTGACAATAAAAGATTATTTCATTGAAATGCATTTTATGAAACTAATTAATTTACTTTTCAGAAGAATTGTATTACAATATATCAGCTGTAACAAGATCAAGAAATTATTTGTCAAGACATTCATTTTAAAATTTTGTTTGAAGAATATATATATACACGCATGTATGTGATGACTGTATCTTGCATGTGATTGACAGTATTTGTATGCTTTACACACATGATAATGGTTGTTTTGTATGTTTTTGGATTATTGTTTTGTATTGTGGTGGAGAGAGCTATTTTTTTTTCATGGCAACCGGGAGAGATATGTGAGGGAGTTCCTCACATATCCTTTAGTTCATCAAATTTATTCAATTATAATTAAAGATCTATTTATTCACAATTAAAAAGTATTAACTTTTATAATTCTTTGTATTTAGGTCAAGCTTATTCCAATTTTAGTAAATTATGTATTCAAAATTAAAATACTTATCATTTTCTAATTTTAAGAACAAATTCAGTATTAAATACATTGATCTCTTTTTAACTTAATGCAATATATACGTAGGGATCTAAACACAATTTAATTTTATTATCCCTTAAAGTAATTATATTTTTATTTCCATTTCACTATGTTTCCCAATAAATCTAATTTATATTTATAGCTGTAAATGTACGTTGGAAACTTTCCGTTATATCTTTTTATTATTTTGTTTTATTTTATATACAGATAATCTATTTAACTGCAGCTATTAATGATCCATTATGTAGACATTATGTCGCAAGAATTTTCGCAATATTTCTTAATTACTTGCACCTGTCTTTTCCAACGGTATTCGTTGGCGAATGTATTTTATGCCAAAAAGGGTTGCCATAATTTCAACCGTCATTTATTTTTTAAAATTTCTCATTGGAATAACATTAACACAAAAGAAGATGTGTTGGCGCCCTTGGCTTCAAAATATAAAGATATTATCTCTATCTGGCAGTTAACAACTTGGCTACGGAATTTGATTCCGGGACAGTTTGATAATAATCGCCGTCTCTTAAATACGTTGTACGTTAGCTCTCTCTCTCACCAATTATAACGACTTCCATTTAAATTTCGAACCTTTGTTATTGCCCAGAATTATATAATAATATTATTATTTGTTTTAAAATTTAACTTCAATAAACGTTCTTTAGTTAAAATAATTTAGTATCTGTTTTCCTTTGACGCAGTGTACTTTTATTATATCGGAAAAATATCTTTAAAAGTATATATGTTTGAATTGGACCCTCCACTACTGTACAGAAACCTTCTGTACAGTAATAATAATAATAATTTTGTTTTTTATAACTAAACATATATACAATATAACTACGTCTATCTAATTTTTTCTTACTCTTCTTTCATTATCATTTATTCGTCAATTTATTTTTTCAGCAGTCACAGATCACTAATGATTCCCCTTCCTTATCTAAGAGAATAGGGCCGTTTTCAGACGGCCCGAAATTGGCGTGTTTATTTGTACAGTTTATTCTACTAGAAGATCGGGTTAACATATTTGGCGACTAATTGCTTTATCAGTTTAAGCACGCTGTAATTTTCTCGTCGGTGCGGCCAGCAGAGTCCTGGCCCTTTGGAACGAAACTATTTATTTAACGGATTTATTATTATTATTAAAGGATTTTTCTTTTAAATGCGATTTAACAGAAATATCCGCAATATGTTTATTTTTTCTTTATTTTCATTTCTTTCTTTCTTTCTTTCTTTCTTTCTTTCTTTTTTTTTTTTTTTTAAGATGGTAGCCCGTTTTAATTCTTTATTTATTGAAAATTAATTTAAATTATCTAAAATTAAGTGAGAAACATGCTTTTTTTTTTTTTTTTTTTTAATATGTATCCACATTACATTAATCATGACTTTCGAAATTCAAATAGTTAAGAAACATGAATATAACACTTCGAATTCTATAATTAAATGATTTAGGGATATAATTAGCGTAAGCTAAATAATATTACACTCTGAGACATTTGAATTTAAATTTTAATGGTGTGTAGTGTTAGGGTTAAAGCCAGTTGAGTAAAAGAGGGTCCTAGACCTTAGTGGTGTACTCTCTGTAGAAAGTGTTTCTAAGTGTTACATATCCCTTTTTATTTGTGTTTTGGAGAAAACCATAGTAAACTCCAAATGTATATGTGGACCAAAGCGATCTGGTATCGAACTTGGAAATTTTCATCTACTAGCTTCCAGATATTTAAACTTTGATATTCCATTGATCAGAACATTGCAGAATTTTTCAGTTGTATTTATAAAACTATTTTTGAGATAATTTTATGCAATGTTTTCCATAGTGTTAAAATTCGCCATTATAAAAAAAAAAAAAAAAAAAAAAAAAAATCCGAAATTTCATTTTAACATCCCATTTTAATAATGTTTGTTTTCATGTTTGAATAATGAATAGTATTAAAGTAAAATTATGCATCATACGATGGATCAGACCCCACCTGTGAAAATTTGCACGAGCCGCCACTGGGTATAAGTCATTTTTTCTGCAGTGCGATTTTTTTTTTTTTTTTTTTTTTTTGTCGCTTAGTGTGTATTATTAAAATTTTTCAAAGCTTTCTTCATCGGCATCTTATATAAATTGTATATTTTGTAAAAATATATCTAAAAAAAAAATTGGGAAGGATATCGATAAGAAACTCTTTATCATGTAGAAATTTTACATTAAATTTAATTCTGTGTGCGCTAAAAATAATAATGCATGCATTTAATGCTTTTTTTATTATTATTATTATAAAGTTTTAATCCCCTTTTCAGTGTTTTATTTTCCTCAGGAGATGATTAAGCTGAAGCGAAATAAAGTGAATACAATGTCTGCATATTTTATAGAAATTTAAAAAATGGTTTTTCTTTAATTCTATATGATGCATATATTTATATGGAACTGTTATTTTAAAAGCATGGAAATTTTACCAGGAGGATTAATGAAGGCTTATGTATAATAAAACATTTTTAAATGCAAAGTTTTTTTTTCGATATCTAATGTTTTTATTTTTATTTGTTATTTTTATGCAATGTATATCTGTTGTATAATTCAGCTTCATGTTATTATTATTGGTTTTATTTAAATATGTCTAAAAACTATTGAAAAAAAAAATCCTGTCAGGTAACTTTTATGTCTCTATATTTAACATTTTATCATAACGCATTAAATTGAACGATAATAATATATTACAAATACCTTTAAACAAATATTTTTATCCTTTTTTTTATATTTTAATAATTAAGTATATTAATAAACAAATTTTAATAACCAAAAAAGAAGTATTTATTTATTTATGTAAATATTTACGTCTAAAAAACAAATAAAAATTTTGACAAAAACTATTTTAACCCATTCATTGTCACGCCATTTTTAATTTTTTCGTTTCGAAGCTATTTTAGTGGGATGTGTTTTATATATTTTTAAGTCATTAAGTACTAATAAAATAACAAATTTATCAGGAATACCGAGAAAATGATTGTTTTCTATTTAGCAAATTGGTAGCAATGAATAAATGATTCAGAAGTAAAAAACTCTGACAGCGTATACGCGTTCATGACCATGAAAGGGTTAAATTGGTTTAATAATATTAATGAATTAGAAAGCTTTCATTTGTAAATAAAATACTTATTTATACTACTGATATTCTACTATTTGGAAGAAAGGAATACTCTGTTATTAAAAATTAATTGTTATTAAATTTAAAAATGGAACATTTATATAAAAGAGGGTCATAATCTATCACAAGAATTATATCATAATTTATATCACTAATTTCCTTTCGAAATTTTGTAAAAACAATTCATCTAAATTTTAATACTAAGAAAGAAATCTCTGAAATTTGATTAAAACCTGATATTTGTATAAATCTTAATAAATAAATAAATAAAAATTAAAAGTAAAAAAATAAAAATAAAATAAAATAGTGCTAAAAATACACATACTTTTAAACAGTTAAAATTGTATTTTTGATGTACATGCCTGTTATAAAAGCAACTAGTTGCATAAGTGTTCTCTGCTCAGTTTCCCATCATACACATGTTCTCATAAATTTCTAGTGCAGGACATATTATAACCGACTAAGATGAATAAATTTGATCTAACATTTGACACAGTGGCAGAATGAAATCCCCGCCTAACAGACTATCTACCGTTCTCTTCGATATTTTTATCTTATTTTAATCCGTTAATTTATTTTATTAGGGTCAATTTCGTAGTTTAGTTTTCATGCTGCTATTGCCAATGAAACAATCCTCAAAATGCATATACATGTGAAATATCGCCCAATGTTTCTATGTTGATAAAATCTTAAATTGCAAATAACCTACGAAATTTTCCTATTAGAATATTGGCACTCAATCATGTTCAAACAAGTATCATAAATATTATTTTCAAGTTGTCTGATATATATATATATATATATATATGATCCTCGAAATGGTCGTTTATACTCAATTTTACCCTATTCCGCCATGTTAAGCAAATCGTAAATTGCAAATATCTTATGAAATTTTTAAATTAAAAAATGCATAGTCAAGGATGTTCATGTCAGTATCCCAAATGGTATTTTAAATGTGTTCCTCAGAAGAGTATTTTAAAATATCTCTCAAAATGGACGTTTATGCGAAAGATTGCTCTTTCCTGCCATGTTAAGTAAATCGTAAATATACAATGGCTTACGAAGTTTTTAAATTGAAAAGCGATAAAAAAAAAATTTTTCATGCACGTTTAAGCGAAATTTTGCCCTATTCTCCCATATTAAGAAAATCGTAAATTTCGAATAACTTCTGAATTTTTTTAATTAGAACGGTTCAAATGAATAGGGTTCCTGTCAGTGTCATAAACAACATTTTAAAACTGGTCCGACCTCTCTCCGAGCATTTGTTCGTGGGATATCATGTACATAGACTAACATACTAACACACTAAGAGACTAGCACACTAATGGACTAACAAACTAACAGACACCCTACAGACCTATACCCATTTTGATATTCTCGAATTCCTCACACCTGAAAACGCGTAAAAAAGAAAAAAAAAAGAAAAGAAAAATAAGTTGAAAATGTTCACTGTTACCTAAAATACCCATACCTATAGTATGATGGGGAGCTGAAAAACGATATTGATAAGTGTTGTTTTTTAAATCCGAATTTGATAAAATTTGCTCTGATAGGTAGAGAGACTTTTTGAGATATATATCATAATTCTTATGAAAATTAAATCAGTAATCGTCAAAGTACGCAAAAGATCAGTGTATGTTGAAACATATATAAATAAACTTAACCAGCATAAATAATGCGGATTTTATTTTGTATGAAAATATTGTGAACAATAACGATAAATACGAGATATTGCATACAACATATAAGCTCAGAATATTTATGAAGAGATACATAGATGTAATTTGCGTAAATTCATCAATACGTACGATACCATTCGTAAAAATCTCAAATTCTGAATGTACATTTAGATTAATATCAGGGGTATTAGAAAGTTAGGTAGTTTTAATTAATATATATATATATATATATATATGCACCAGAAATTTTCCCTCAACAAAATTTATATAACTTTTAAGAAGGCATTTTGTAAATATCATGTAAGTACAATTGTTGAAAAAAAAAAAAAATCCCGGTTCCAATTCACTAATTCAAAACGACGGGTCTCTCCTGTACATCTAATATTAAAACGTAGAAGGCGATCTAATCAAATGAATATTTTGAACCAATTGCCAATGCTTGGTACACAAAATATCTCCCACTTTATCAATCCGCGGGAATGATGAAAATACTTTGTCCATGTAATTTAAATCACAAAATATTTACCGAATGTAGGATTTTTTTTTCTTTATCTTTTGTTCGGAATAAGCAAGATACAAAACCAGAAAGCAATTTGTAGCTTTACGCTATGAACCAAACAACATTCTGGAATTAGATATTTTTCTGTTTGTAGAATAGTGTTGTTTAAGCAAGCCTCATTCAGTTCATCACCGAAAATTTGAGACTATCATTTTGAAGAATACTTGACGGCTGAAGGTTCTCGCATACAATATGAAAGTTATTTATTTATTTATTTATTTTATTTTATTTTTTCTTACATTTACCCTTTCTTTTGGATAATACCTATGAGATAAACTCTATTACATAACTTGTATGCACAGTTTTATTTATTTATTTATTTTTTAATAAACATAATACATCCACTTTCCGTTTTCATTGTACTCTGATGTAGATTTTCTGTAAAGTTTACATTAAACGCTTTTTTTCTTAACATTTGGTTGTACATATTGCATAAAAAATGTTTTATATTTAATTTCTAAAATTTGTTATAAATGTCAATTAAAATTTACAGATTTACTATATTAAAAATTTTATATTTAGTACAGAAAAAAAATACATCTATATATATATATATATATATACTTTTTGTTATTAGTAAATTTTGAACAGGTGTAATTTTCAATATGCTTCAGTATGTATTTCAAAGTTTTATATTTAGTATATATATATATATATTTATTTATACTCTTTTTATGATTCGTAAATTTTGAACAGGTGGAATTTTCAATAACCGACATATTTAAATTTAAATGTGCAACATCTGTAAAATGTTCTTCTTTTTTTTTTTTTTTTTTTTTCTTCAAAAGTTATATATTAAGAGTGTTTGGCTTGAAAATGCAAATGTTTAACTTTTAGAAACATGTCTATAAAAAATGTATCTTAATAAAATTGAGTAAAAATTTAGGTCTGCATGAAAACTTCAAAACATGAAAGGACATTTCTTAAAAAAAGCATTAATTCGTTCAGAAAAAATTCTTTCTAATACTTTGTTTTTTTATTAAATAAATAAGGTATTTAAAATGTTGCGCAATTTACTTAGAAATATTATGTAGAGTTTTCTTTAATTTGTCCTTATAAATCTAAAAATATTTCTTCAATATGAAATATTTATTGTCTATGTTGAAGTATCTAAGTAATATGAATAAAGTTAAGACGTGGTTATTATTAATTAAGTGTTTATTATGCGTTCCAAAATAATATTGTTAGGGGTATAATGAATGTATATATTCAAAATTAAACATACTTTTTACCATTCTAATTTTAATGGAAATTTTGAATAGAATTTTGTAGAAATTTTCTAACAATCATTTATTTTGCATAAGAATAATAAAATGATGAAATAGTGGGTAAAGAAATGGGGAAATAGTAGGTTATATTTTACAAATGCATGGGATGGATTTTAAAATGAAATGCTTAACAAAACACTAAAAAAGCTTAATAAATAGTTTCCTGCATAATAATATGTAGCAGTGGACTGTAAACGTATTCTTTTTGTATATTTATAGTATTTATTAATTATTCAAGCGTGTATTGTACAACGAATTTTTCAGAAAACTGCACATCTCAGATGCTTAGTATGAGAATTTATGTTTATTAAGTTATTTACCTTAGTTTGAACTTTAGTTGATAAAATTAGAACCTATGATGACAGTATCAACATCTTAGGTTACATACAATAGGTGAATTCTGAGATATTCTCATTTTAACATGTCAGCTGAGATCAACTTTTCCCGATCAATTCATATAATAGAATTAAATAGAAGAAAATTTTGTAATTGTCACAATATGCTAGTTAATAAAGTATTGTTTACAAAATAAATTACTGAATGCTTGAATGAAAATATTTCTTATAAAATTGAGTAATGTTTATGTGTTCTATAGCAAACATTTTAGTTTTTTTAATCATTAAAATTGTTTGAATTCATAATGAGCGTGCATGTTAAAATAAAATGATATTACATTCAATATATGGAATGAGTTAGATGATTATCCTTTAAATATAATTGTGAAATGTTTTCTCTGTTTTGGATTTAATATATTTTGATACAGTTAACTAATAACTAAATCCTTAAAAATAATCTAGTAGAAATCATCAACGATAATTTAGGAAAAACTAAACTTGTTTTATTTTCATCAAATTCTATTTAGACTTATTGTTTAATGTAATTTCTAATGCGTTGATTTTTTTTTAATATATTAAATCCTAGTTGAAAGTAATTAAATTTACTACTATCTCTCAAATGTAAAAATAATTCAAAATCAAACTCAAAATCCAAACTCTAATTTGAAATTGTATTTCATTTCGTAAGACAGTTTCAGTATCCGCTAATCACCAACGAAATAAAAGTCACTACGATAGAGGATGAATTGAAGTCTGACATCATTAATGCCACTTCCGAATTCAATTACAAGTTGATTCTCGAATTTCTCTTATAAATGAGATACAAGCACAGCCGACAGGACTATCATCATTAAAGTTAAGATACCAGTTGATTGTTCTTTAAAGACATTTGAAATTCAGTTTAGTGTTTTTCTTTAAATATAAATATAATATAATAATAAAATAAATAGAGCGCTTATTTAATACAGAAAATGTGTATACTGCTAACATTGAAAACATTGCATTGTCAAATATAAAAGGAAGTTTAGTTTAGTTCAGAGAAAAAAAAATGTGTAATATAATTTAACGTTTTATATTAAGTAACAATAAATTAACTGTTCGAGAGTGAAAGAATTTTGTGTAATAACAGTGGTTAAAAAACTGTAGAGCTCTCAGAAGTAAATTTAATAAAATAACGTTTTAAATATTTTCTGTTTAAAAATATTTTTAATGAAAAGTAGAAAAATAGAAAACATCTTGTGTGACTCTACTCGAATTTCTAAATATTTAGTGATTAACGGTTACTTAAGTTCATTTACGAGGGGTGATTGAAAAGTTCTAGGACTAACCATGGAATAATTCTCTTAATCTAATTTTGTTCCTGTTATATACAGTACATATCTTTCGAAGTCAAATTTTATACTGATGTCGTGCTTTTTCTTTCAGTGAGTGAAGATTTATTGGGAAATGAATAACAATTTCTCAAAGATGGATAATGAGAGCAAAAGAGCTGTGACTCTATACCTTCTAAAATAAGGAATTAAAACACGAGAAATACACAAAGACATGACAGAGACATTAGGAGAGAATGCTATTTCTTATTCCCCCGTTAAAAATTGGGTGGTTGAATTTAAGAGAGGGAGCAGCAAGGTCCAAGATGCCCCTCGAAGTGGAAGGCTAGCAACTGCCTGCACAGAAGAAAACATCACAGCAGTCTAGGATCTCGTGAGGGCAGACAGACGTGTTAAAGAACGATTCATCGCAGAGAGAACGGGAATATCTCGCGAACGTGTGCGATACATCCCATTCTTAACGGTTGTTTTAGATATGCACAAGGTGTCAAGTCGATTGGTTGTTGACTCTTGAAAACAAGCGCAAAAGACAAGTGATGTCTGCTTAAAACTTGAACCTCTTTGAAGCAAATTCTATCAGATTTCTTGAACGTTTAGTGACTATGGACAAAGCATGGGTACATCACTTTCAGCCAGAATCAAAACAGTGGAGACATCCTTCCTCTCCAACACCGAAAAATTTCAAGTCAGTTCCATCAGCTTGCAAGATCTCTTAGTTTTTTGGGACGCCAAAGGTATAATTCTCTCCGAGTACCTTAAAAAAGGTAAAACTGTGAACGGTGCATATTATGCTGCTCAAGTAAAGCATTTGCGGGAGGTCATCAAGGTTAAACGTCTCGGAGTGTTAAAGAAACATGCCCTTTTCCACCAAGTCAATGCACCCGCGCACAGATCAACCATTACAATGTCTGCCATCGAGCCCTGTGGCTTCGAATTGCTCCAACACCATCCCTAATCGCCAGATTTGGCTCCGTCAGACTTCCATCTTTTCCCTAAACTTAAGCAACAACTATCCGGAATCTATTTTATATCAGATAATGGCATCATGGCTGCAGCGGAGGACTTTTTTATATGCAGGAGGAAATCTTCTACAAGGCAGGCATAATGGCCTTGCAGCACCGCTTACAAAAGTATGTGGATCTGAAAGGAGACTATGTTGAAAACTAGCCACTAAATATTGAGCTCCATGCAACCTTTCATTACTAGGCTGAGAACTTTTCAGCTACCCTTCGTAAATAAAATAATTCGTTAAAAAAATTATAAAAAAAATAATCATAATATGTTGTTTGAATGTTTTCTCCCATGTAGTACGTCATTTAATGGATCGTAACGTATCGAAATTCTTTTGTGATTTACCGTGAAAAAAATTTAAATAATAAGATCGAAATATCAAATATTTATCTGTTCTTCCCTTGTGTTTTAAACAGTTCAACATTACAAAAGCGAATTTTAAATAATTTGAGTCCGTAGATTGAAATGTTTAAAAATTCTACTTTGTATAACGGTAAGAAGAAAATATATATATATAATTTTACATTCCTGTAATTATGTACGGGTTTAACGATAATAACCCTAAAAACGTCTACCAATTTGTATCTTAATTAAATGTAGATTATAGACGTTATTTCACTTCAAATATTTTGAGTATTTTTGCCTTAATGATGAAAAATTTTTATTCGTTCTGTTACATGAAAGTAAAAATGTAAACATAATATTAGTACAAGCCATAACAGTACTAATTAGCGATATGAAGTGAATATATTCGCATGCAGCTGATAAATATTAAATTCTCAGTATTAGCGTCAACATAATCTGTTTATTTCGATATTGATAATTAAATATGAAAACTTTATAATTATTTTTTTTTATCTCAAATATGCAGCATTATCCTAAATGGAGGGTAAATGATTTAGACAAAATACCATGTTGACCACACACAATTGTCTTTGAAATATTTCTACAAAATGACTACTTATAATTTGCATGTATATTTACAGACATGGCAAAAATAATTCCAGGTTGTTTTTTTTTTTTTTATAGCGCTTTAGCGATTTCCCAGAAAACTAAGTTTCTGCCATATTTTTCTGGATTGGACTGCGGGTTATTACTGACCCAAAACTGAGTATTTACAATAAATTTATTTTTTATTTATTTTTCTTTCTTTTCCGAAAATGTGAAGTGAATATTTTCAAAAGCAGCTGATAAATATTAAATTTTCAATATTTGCGTCAGCATAAACTTTTTATTTCAATATTGATAATTAAACATGATAACTTTATTATAATTTCCCTTTATCTCAAATATGCATTACTACCTTAAATGGTGGGAAAATTATTTAGTATTAATACTATGTCAACTATTTACAATTGTCTTTAAAATAAATCTAGAAAATTACTTATAATTCACATGCATATTTACAGTCATTGTAAAGATAATTTCATGATTAAAATTGTTGTACACGAATGACCAAGTTCACACGACCTGATTGTTCAAATCATTTTTACCAGCAATGTTGAAATTTTCTAAAGAAAAGGTCAGATCGGTTTTGCATGTCATATTAATATATAATATATATAAATATATATAGCCATTTCGTGTTTTATTATATTTTTGCCATATTTTCCCAGCTTGAAGTGCGTGTTATCGGTGAACGCTTATTATCCTGCACATGAGGGTATTTTAATAAAAATGTCTTCTCAAAAATACACTAACTCTTACCTTTTTTATCATAATCATTCTGATATTTTCGAAGTAAACGAAATTTCTGTCATTTTTTTTCACGAGCGAAGTTTCCGACATATTCTGCTTCTTGGCAATAAGGATTAACAATGAACGTTAATTTTCATGAAGATGAACATATTAAGATGATTTTCTAATTTAAAAACACTCTATCTCATAAGAGTTTTATAAAAATTGTCAGATGTATTATTTTTGCTGTAGTTTGCAGTGAGGGGTGCCAGGTTTAAAATCGAATACCAATTTTCCTAAAGATCAGTCAGATAAATTTGTCATCTGAGAAAGAAAAAAAAAAAAAAAAAAGAAAAACTGAATCTAAAATTTTTAATAAAATCATTTTATCTATTTCTGAGAAAATCAAGTTTCCGCCCACTGGTGGATAGGGACTTATCATTTAACGTTATTTTTCCTGTATGTGAGGATAATGCAGAAAAAACTTTCATCTAAAAAAAACAGAAAAAAAATAAATACAATATATATATTCGAGTGTTTCCAATAAAAACATGTTCTGCAAAGTGAGTAGTGAACGATAAATCAGGAACGATAAATTGCAGGAAACAATAATTCTCATGAAGTTGAGAATTTATCAGGTAAGTTTCTTACTAATTTATGTATATATATATATATATATATATATCCCTGAGTTTTTATCAAAATCGTTCGATCCATTTCCGAGAAAATATAATTCCTAAAGTCTTTTGCAATAAACATATTGAAGGTTAACAGTGAACGTTAATTTTCGCGAAGATTAGGTTAAGCCAGATATGTTTGTTAACAGAGTTAAGAAAGTTAAAAAAAAAAAAAAAACTTTAACCTCATTTTTTTATTTTTATTTATTTATTTATTTTTAACCGTCAGATTTGTTTCTGTGTAAACCAAATTATTGCCTTTATTTTGCACCCGACTTAGTATGAGCTAACTGTGAATGTTAATTTTTCGAAAAATGGACATAACTTATATTGGTTTGCCGTGACTTAAAAACCTTTATTTCTTAGATTTTATCAAAACCATTGAGCCACTCTCGAGAAAAACCAAAATTATACAACATTTTCCTAGGATGGAAAGAGGATTAAGAATGTAGGCTAATTTTACTAGCTATAAGGATAATTTAGAAGATTTTTTTCATCTCAAGAAAAATATAAACCTAATATTTTTCCAAATTTCATTTTTAGGAAAACCAGCTTTATGTCACATTTTGAAGCGGGTGAAGTAAGTGTTAACAGTACACGCTAATATTCCAAAAAATAAAATAAAATAAAGAATAAGGATAAGTCATATGCGTTTCGCTTCTCAAAATACTTTATTCTACTGAACTTCATGTATAGCTGGGAGTATCTCAACATTTAATGTGTTTTCAATGCTTTTTTAGCATGTTACTTATCGAATGTAATTAATTGTGATTATTTCCATTTCGATATTTATTTATTTATTAATGCTTTTAATTTTGAAGTTTACCGCAAGAATAAATGTACATTGCAAAATGTTGCCATAACACACTTTCAATAGTTTATATATACATATATATATATATATATATATATTCTTTGTGAAGAATGTACGCTTCCTAATGGTAAATTCTCCTGTTTGTGAGCATTTTTGTACTTGGATTTGCTGGGAGAAAAGTTTTGCTACCCCCCCCCCCCCCCTTCATCCCCGCCCTAGACTCACACAAGTTGTGAAATAACCTAAATATTCCTAACTTAAAAGAATGAAACATAAAAATAAAAGTAACAACTCTGCAAGTATGCCAGTAGACATCTACATGCATACATATAAATATTTATTTATTTATATATTTTTTTCATAAATGCTAATCTGTGATATACGTATCTATAAGTAAAATATACCTTTTTAAAACCACGTTGTTAAACTTTATTTAAACATTTTCTTAAAAAAAAAAAAAAAAAAACAGATTTTCTTTGTTTTAAATTTCTAATGCTTAAAAAGCCTATAAAATCCCCATTTATACGTTTCTTTGTTTAAAAAACAGCTTATTCCGAACAAAATAAAAAGCGATGCGGTGTATTAAAAAATTCTTTTACAATACTTATTATGCGTTGCTATTTATTTATTTATTTTTTATTTTTTAATCGTAGTATTTGCGCATTTATTTTAGTTCTCTAAGAAAAAAAAAAAAAAAAGTTAAATAAACAGACGGATTTAACGAAAGAACGTTTAAAATAAACTTTAGTTTTTTGAACGATAAGACGATTTTTACATTTAGAGAGATTGTATTTACC
This sequence comes from Salticus scenicus, assembly GCA_963930645.1. NCBI lineage: Eukaryota > Metazoa > Arthropoda > Arachnida > Araneae > Salticidae > Salticus > Salticus scenicus. Next base: position 47,020,579 of record OZ005656.1, on the reverse strand, counting down.
ATTCGTATTTATCATTTTAAATAAAACATTTTATGTACAGTTTTAAAAGATATATTAAATGACAAAGAAAAAATATACAAAATGCTTTGTTTGTAATTTTGTTGGCTATGCATTTAAGAAAAGCCTTTTTCATTTTTTCATTTTTTCATTTTTTCATTTTTTTTTTTTTTTTTTTTTTTTATGTATATACATTTTTTAATATAAATGCAATGCAGATTAAATATTTAATAATTAAAATATGAGTGAAATTAAAATATATTTAAATTAAATTGTTAAGAGTGGTATTTATCTAGTTTAATCATTAATTAATTAGAATCTAAATATATCAGTTTAGAAAATGCTTGAAACAAGAAGAATCTTGAATTACTGTTTTAGGTCTGTAATTCAAATAAATAAATAAATAAACAAATGTTTATTTATTTATCTTCTGTACATGATTAATGTTTTAATAAATTATTTTTGAAATATTTTATAACAAAGAATAAACTATAAATTAAATGAAATGTAAGGAAAATAATTTTTTTCTAAAATATGTTTAAGACATGTTTTAAGTCGAATATTAAGATGTTAATTACAATATTTTACACACACTGTTTTTCTATGCCATTTTGAAATTTCATAGTCAGAAATGACTACATTACTACATTTATCACTATAGATATCTGTGTAAAATATCATTTATGAATATATACTCTCTCGATTATAAAATTAAACATATCGCTTTCTATCTCTCTCTGTATTTATATATATATACAGATATAATATAATATACAACTTAGTTTGAGGTTTAAAGTTCAAAATATAGAAGTAAATGTAAGTTCAAAGATTGTACTAAGAAAAAAATTGGATACCACTATTTTTGTACAGTGAATTTAGATTTGAATAATCGAAAATTTAAGTTGGTATCTATTTATAAACTTTATGGTGTCCAAATTTCCCTTTGTGAGTACACTGGTGAGCTAAATTCATGAATATAGTAAAATTTTGTAGAAGACATATGAAACCTATGCTAAATTAAGAAGAACTGAAATGAAAAAAGTTTCTAAACTATACATATTTTTTTTTTTTTTTTTTAAATCTGCATTTGCTTATATAAGATGTTATTGGTACATTCTACAAAATAATGCAGTTAATCTGATGGATAAAAATTGCATTATCAAGTGATAATTAAATAAAAACAATTACTACGTCTCTAATTTGCTTTAAAAAGTTCAGGATTGTTAAGGAACAAAAATAAAGAAACACACATGTAAATATTTCCGCATAAAGACACTGGTGTAAAAATACTGCTGAACTTTTATGTAGAAGATGCAATTTCTTTTTCTTAGAAGATATAATTTCGACAGGTACAAAAAAAAAAAAAAAAAAAAAAAAAAAAGCTTTGATTGTCTCACGAACTGAATGGCTTGGATGTACCTGTTTTTGTTTTAAAAATTATGCTTTTACATAACCCTTCATAATTCATTAAATATTATGGCTAAGACGAGGTTGAAATGAATTTTAATGTGATTTTTATCAGAATCTGGATATATGTTTCTGCTGGCTCACGTTTGTTCAATTCAATGCGTTAAAAAATTGGTCTTTATCATGCCTGTATACATCAACTACAGTGTTATATTTTATAATGATAAACTATAATATCACAACACAGAAAAACACAGAAATGAAGAAAAAGAAAAGGAAAAATACTTTAAACATGAAAATTGTTGATTTATTTCCAGTATCAAGAAAAGAAGCAAAGGAAATGCCTAGTCGAGTAAACTATTTTGGAATTACCTTTTCTCAGAGATGAATTTTATTTACACCCACTTTAAAGATCTTTTAGAAGAGTGCAGAATAGATTGTTTTATGTACGATTTCTGCCTTTAATTCAACTGGTGTATTTTACGAAATAATTTTCTATAAAATAATGGAATTTACATTTCGTGTTTTTTTTTTTAATTATTAATTACTTATTTTTTATTTCATGAAATACGCTTTATTTTATAAAAGTCGTAGACCATTTTTTTTATGCGAATCGCTATGTATTTGAGTCACTTGGACAATAGAACACTTTGACTAAAAATATGTCGCCTTTATCTAGAAAAAGGAATAGTCATTTTCTGGTTTCCTATATAGAAATATAGATCTCCGAGTTATGCGCATAAGATGATCGAATAAACTGGATAGAGGAAACGATCCAGATTTCTTGTCTATGCTTTTCTAGATGGTGAAATAATATTATGAATATTATAAATCATTAATATCATTTCTATTACAAGAAATTCTAGCTTACTTTCTGGAACCGGGTGATACACTCAAACTATAAATACTAAAAATTACTTCTTGTGTTTAGCAATTATTTACAGAGATCGTTAAATAAGTCAGTCCTCGATAATATAGTAAAACGTTCTTCTAGAATTTTCATAGGGCTTTCTAAAATTTGCTAGAAATCGGAACTAGAATTTAAATGGATAGAAAGGAAATTTTTATTAGAGTCATAGTTTATTATCTGGATACCAGCCACAGATTATTTTCATCGCACTATCACCTTGTGACACTTCTATTTAAACACCTACAATATCCAGAATAGTGTTTGTAAATGCATGAATTCGCGTATATAAAAAAGTAAATACAAAGTTTCAATTTGTGTTTATTACCTTTTCGGAAGATACCATTAAATTTAGGTCATTTTTGAAATTTTAAACACAACAAAAAAATAACTGTTTAAATGTTAAAAAAATTTCAATTTTCAAATTGTAAATATTGTATTTTTATTTTATTCTCCGCCTTATTGAAGTAAAATATGTGAAATGCTTCAATTTGTTTTGTAAATTAAATAAGTAAATGTCAGGGAATATATTCTTGAATTTGCACACTCTGTTGTGTGCAGTAGTTGTACCACGCGATAATTGGAAACTGCATGCTGATTTATGCTTTATTCAGTACTTTACGATTCTTAGCGATAAAACTAATTAAGAAAAAGTTTTAACTGTTAATCTTATAGCAGCCATTGTTTTGATATTAAAACCACGTATTTAACTCTTTTTTTTTTTTTTTTACTTTTGCTTCTTCTCTGTTAGTTAGAGAGCAGCACTACTTCAAGATTCAGCAAATAAGGTTTCAATGGAAGCTATGCGTAGAAAGAAGTCACTTCTTAAATTTCTTAAATTCCACTGATTTTTAAAATATGAATGTATTATTTATTTTGAATAATGTTCAAATTCGCTTACAATTGTACTTTCAAGTTACGAATTATAGATTGCAGTCTTTTATACAGTAAACAGGAATGTTATATATATATAAACAAAAAAAATCTTTGGTTTTTCGAAGAACTAAACTCCAGTAACTGTCGAATTCTATCAAACGAAGGAATAAAAGTTCCACAGAAGTTGGATTTCATTTACAGTACTCTATTTTCAAAATTAATTAATTAATTAATTAATTAAAAATTAAATAAAAAAGTTAAATATTTTTTTTTTTCCTTTTCAAAGTTTATACATATATATATATAATTACTAGCAGACCCGGCCACGCGTTGCTGTGGCTATGTTATACGTTGAATTATAATGTAGTAAAATATTCAATATATTAAAATTATTATTTACGAATAAAGACCATCCTTGATAACATCCTTGATCTTAGCAGACTTAGCCCGCTTCGCTGGTCCCTATTTTTAAATGATTCACTATAATTAAAGAATTCTCAAAATTGCATTAATTTTTAACATGTGAAAAAAAAAAGAGAAAAAAAAAATCTGATCGGGAAAAATGTTCGACACTCATAATGAATCCATATATTATCGAAAGGAAAATGATATAAAATACAAAAAAATCTTCTCTCATTGGTGGAATAATCTGTTCGGACCCCCACTGCCTGCGGCAGTGTATACCTGCGCAAGCCATGCGCACCGTTTCTTCATCCACCGTTCCCGCCCTTCTTAATAACTCTATACTTTCGAAAATATCCGCAATCGATTTATCGGGCCTTAAAACTTAATAATACTAATTTTCAAAGTTCTAACTCTTATTTCTATTATTTTGCCCCTTTGCCCTCCCCCCTCCCACTATTCTAAATAATTTTACAAATTCGAAAATATCTACAGTTTATTTGTAGGTGTCAAAAACCTGTATGCACCAATTTGAACGATCTAACTATATTTTTTTTTTGCCCCTCTGCCCCCCTTCCCGCCCCTCCTAATAAATTTACAAATTCGAAAATATCCGCAATCGATTTGTTGGTATCAAAAATTCTATGCACCAATTTTGAATGATCTAACTCCATTTTTATATTTTGCTCCTCTGCCCCCCCCCCTTTCCCGCTCCTCTTAATAATTTTACAAATTCGAAAATATCTGCAATCGATTTGTACGTATCAAAAACTTCTATGTACCAATTTTTAGCGATGTAACTCTATTTTTATTTTTTTGCCCCTCCGCCCCCTTACCCGCCCCTCCTAATAACTTTACACTTTCGAAAATATCCTCATTCGATTTGCAGGCCTCTAAAACCTCTCTATACCAATTTTGAACAGTCTATCTGCATTTCTATTTTTTTTTTTTTTTTTTTGGTTGTTGTTGTTTGTTTGCTTGTTTGTGAAATCACGTTTTGGCCCCTCCCCCCCCCCTTTTGGGAGGCGAATTTTGCAATAAAAACTATCCTATCTCTCAAGTTGGACCAAATTGCACACAGTGTCCAAATTTCATTAAAATCGGCTCATTAGTTTAGGAGTTCATCGCGGACAAACATAATAAATTTTATATATAAAGATATATATATATATATATTAAATTATAAAGTTTTGATCAATGAAGCACAAATAAGTAAAAAACAGGATTAATTTCACTGTATTATCTTCATTATAATATGAATTCAATTTACACTTCAGTCTAAGTAACACGTGGCCGGCTATGCTAACACCAAAAATTTAAAAAGTGGAAATAATTGAATTATACGAAATTTATTAATAGGTTAAAAAGTTGAAGATTCTTTGTGTAGATGGCAGCACCAAATATATTTCAGCTTTCATTTCAACCCAGTCGAAAGGTATCGACATCTGTTAGAATCATTTGGAGTTAACAGATAATTGTGACTGTCAAATAATAACAGACAAATAATTAGCAATAAATTAAAATTGCGACTATAATTTGAGATTTAAACTATCCTATCTCTCAAGTTGGATCGAACTGCACATGGTGTGCGAATTTTATTATAATCGGTTAAGTGGTTTAGGAGTCCATTGAGGACAAACATTGTGACACGAGATTTATATATATTAAGGTATAATTTTTATGTATTTCTTACACTGTGTAAGGTAAATATATCATAGGTTTTACATTGACGCGATTTTCGCTCTACTATTTTCTTATAACTTTTTCTTTATTTATTTAGAGAAAACTGCACAATATTATTGTAAAGTAATAATAACAGGAGACTTGGCGTTGAAATATTAAAACCCGAATAAACTACTACGTCAGAAACGCCAAAGAAAAATATTGGAAATGCATAGAGCTGTTTCGGCAGCCTTAAGCGTGTCATCTTCAGTGCAAAAAGCATTCTGAACCTGCAGAAGTGCTCGTATATATAGGAGAGGGGCCGAATTTAGTTCAACCAATAGGGTTACGGGAATGGTCGGGAGAGTGGCCAATAGGAATTTATTAAAGTTAGCTGTGTAAACAGTAGAAAAATTAAAAAAATGTGGACTGAATATAAAATCTCCAACAGTCAGACAAATAGGGAACAGCGAAATCACAATTTACAAGGTTTTTAAAATTTTTATAAATATGAAAAGCTTCAAAGAAATCGAGCTCATGAATGGATTTAGGTCTGCAAATTTTTTTAGCTGAATTAAATTTAAAATTATGATTTTCTTCCCAGCAATGTTTAGAAATAGCTGATTTATTGGTTTCTTGTTTGCGAACGAAATTGCGTAGAACATATGAATTACGTCAGCATTTTATCTTAACGCGAAACGTAAAAATTAGTTTTGAGAAAGTTATGTTTACAATTTTCATTTTAGAAAAGGTTCAAAATTTTCTTACAATTTTTATTCAAACATATATAACTCAGTATAAAATTATGATAATTTATATTTATTTTACTGCTGTCGTGTAATTTCATACTTTAGTAAAACTAAAAACTTGAATATTTAGTCCAATTTTACCATTTTCAAAGTGCACTGTCACCTTAAATCCCTCTAATATATACGTTACAGCTTGGACATGTATTCAAATCTACAACATTGCTGTATGGTAATATTTCTACTGTCATGTATAAATGCATTATGTGAAGTTATGTGCACATACCTCCTCTTACATTTACATCTCTGCTTACTATGCTTCCAACAGAATTTGAGGCTGAACATCTGTAAACAGCAGAATGTACATCACTCCGATAGTCCTTTTTGCGAAATGAAGAGAAAACTAGAGATCCATCAGGTCTAATGTGGCGTAAACCCGAGACAGGAGTCACTGTTATGTTATCACCTGTTGTCCAAACAATTTCAGGCCTTGGTGTACCATTAGCCACACAAGGAATGACAGCACCAGTTTTATTATAAAATATTTCTTTATTAGGTGGTTCGTGAATAAATATCGGTCCTTGGTACTTAGAATGTCCACCTAAAATAAATAACATATCATTAATAAATTGATATTAAAAAAAAAATGGTTATTTATTATAAAAAGTAATATTATACATTTATCTATTCTTTCAGTTGTAGTCTTAATTTATGTTATTGATCAACTTATATTTTCGTCGATTGCAAATGTGTTCAACATTCTTAGAAATGCCTTATGTTCGAATTTTCCAGATTACACATTTTTTTATGCATACTTTTTGTTGAAATTTGCATGAAGTCATGAAAATTGGTATAATTGAAAATCCTGTAATTGATCAAGGAAATATATTACATAATTAGTTTTTACTTTCAAAAATTATGTATTAAAGTGAAAATAAAAGTAATACACTATATACCAATAGGTATTTGGACACTTTCGAATTTAGATATTTTGTCAAATATCTAGAAAGGTTCTTTTGGAATCATCTTGGATCTTTAGTAGTGTAAAGAACACGTTATACCTCATACGTTTCAGCAAAAATAGCGTCCTGAAAAGGAAAAGCTGACCAGTAAAAAAATTAAACAAAAATCAAAATGTTTTGGACGATCCTGTAAAACATAATCCATTAACTGCGTTTTGTTTGTAGAATGTAATTATGAAGATTTTTCCCATTATGTATATAAAATTTTATGAGACTATTACATATATTCCCGGAGATACAACGATCGCTTTAAATAATTGCGAAAACAATTTACATTTTTTTAATTATAACACGTAGAGTATTAGACCCAGAGCAAAGCCATTTTCAGAAAATATGGCATAATACATTAGACTAAGCATACAGTTACCAGAAAGCAAAAGTGTTAATTATCTTACAGAATAGGAGCACTTTTACTAATAGTTTTTATCTACGCATGCACAAGCTTTATAAAAATTTCGTTTGCATAATTTAATAGCCAAAGGTATTGAGCAACTTATAATATGAAAACCTCAAAAATATATCGAGTAATTTCAAAACGTTACGAGAAATAAAATGAACATAATTTCAGTTCTTTCAAAATAAAAGCTTAAACTATAAGGGGTGTCACTAACATTTCCATTTTGATTCAATCAATGCCCAATGGTAATACACTGAGAAAAAAATCTGTAACTGACATTTTGAATCTAAATTGTGGCTCAATAAAAAATAGTTCCATGTCATTCTTATAAATTCTAGTCCCTTTGGAAAGCGAGTTCCACAAGTTCCTATTAGAATTCTAGAGCGTTTGTCTATATTATCAAGAGTAATGATATTTAAAAATCTCTGCAAATAAATGAGACTAGAAGAGGCGGGTTTCAACAACTATAATCTTGGTTTATTACCCAATTCTAGAAAATTTATCGAGAATTTATCGCAGTACAAAAGATTAAGAATATTTGGAATATTCAGTATATTGTTTTACCATCTAGATATGTGTAAACTAAAAATTCTCGATCATTTCGACTATTCAGTTTATTGGCGTGCCTTCTACGCTTAGCTGGGAAATCTATATTTCTAGTTAAGGGATTTAAAAAATGGTCAATTATTCATTCTAGAGGAAGGTGGTATATATTTTTTTTTCTCAGTGTACACACTCATTGTATTTATCTTATAACTTATATCTGTTATCTGTTCATCTTAACTCTATTTATCTCTTTATTACCTCTTTATCTTATATTTTATCTGAATATTTATCTTATTTTTTTTTCTATGAAATAATAAAGAAAGTTGGCACAACTGAAAATATTTTTTCAAATAAAAGCAAGTTGTGATTGTTGTTGAGTTATAAAATATTAATAAATAAATAAATAAAATAATTAGTATATTTTACTATTTTTTACTAAATACTGATTTATAGGAAATTCCAGTACGGCATAAGAATATGTATTGTTAGATAGATTCCATAAATGACAATTCAAAACGATTATTATGAGAGTTGCCTATGAAAGTTCGTTAATTGGTCATTTAAAACAAAAGTATGCAAATGAAATGTACACAGGATTATGTTATATTTCTAATGATCTCTTTGACATCGGGTAACGTGTGAGTTAGGTTTCTTTCTTTATTTCTTTCTTTTTTTTTAATATGTATTACTTGTAATTTTTTTAGGACCAGTAATTAAGAGTATTATGCTTATATATATATTATAATCTTCATAAATCCTGTTCTTGGTCAGTGTAAGAACATGATTCGATACGGATTTATTTAACAAAACCGTATGAAGTGTACTTTTTTTACATAGGAATTTTTGGTTCGGACACTTTTGTTACCCACTGTATATATATACAATTAAAATGATCATCGTTAAAATGATCAAACACTAGGAAGGAATACGAGAATTAATGAACAAAGAACCACATATTAAAGTGAAGCCTAATATAAAGCAAAATATAATTAAAGATTTAATAGAAATTGTTTCGAAAACATTGGGTAATGAGTTTATATATAAAAATATGATCAAAGAATAACAAAATAATAATAAGAATAATAATAACATTAATCACTAGAAAAGGAAAAAGAGCAGATATATACAAATTTTTGTTCAGTATCAGAAATAAATATTTGAAATGTACTAGAAATATAAATTATAAAATATAGTGTAAGGAAGGTTTTTTAGACGTTAGAAAATGGATTTTTATAAGAATTTTCTTCACTGATAAAATAATAAATGTATTAAATTATTAAAATTGCGAAATCTTTCAGAATACGTATGGATAATAAAATTTAAATTTATAATTGACATTAAACATATACAGCACAGCCAATCTCTCTTGATGTAATGGGATCAAGCATAATTCTTCGTCACCGTGCAAAGGCATGAGGAAACTTAGTTTCGAGGAATGGAAAAGCCGAAAATACACTACTGGCTATTAAAATTGCTACACCAAAAAGGAATGATAATTACGGAATGAAATTTGTTGGACACACACATTATAGCAGGAAGCACAATTGATTAAAATTTCAGAAAATTTCGAGTCATATGTGCTGAGAAAACAGTACATAAAGCAGCGACCTCTGTGAGCAATGATAGCACTTATTTGGCAGGCATTGAATCGAACAGAGATTGGATGACATGTACGGATAGAGCACTTCCTGATGTTTTAACACGATGCCACATTTCATTGATCGAAGTTACTGGTGAGTGGTGGGGGGGGGGAGTCGCTTTTCAACGATTAAACATTCATTTTCATTGGTGCGAGATCAGGAGAACACGCTTGCCAGAGCAACAGTCGATAACAATCTGTATCAAAGGAGGTCCGAACAATACAAACAACTTGCGGTCGTGTATTATATTAATTAATTTTTGCGCTACGGAAGCCTCGAATACAGAGCAGAGGGGCGGGCTTTAACCCATCAGAAATTTAATGTCCGCCGTTTAGAGTGCCAGGAATACGAACAAGAAGTAATCGAGACGTGTATCCAATGGAATCCCATAACATCATTGGGAATGATGGACAGTATAGTGATGTCGAATCACAGCTGGCAATGAATATTATTCATAATGCCGTTAAATACGGATAAGGCAATCTTGATGCTGTAAACAGGATTGTGTTTTGTCTGAAAGGTGACTTCGTGCCATTCCAGCGTCCAGTTTCATCGTTGATCACGCATTAATGGCGCCCATATAAATGATGCAGTTTTGAGAATAATCAGAATTTTGGAAGTCGCATACTGGGTCACCACCTATATTGATGGTATGTGGTACCATTGGATACACGTCCCGATCACCTCTTGTTTTCATTCTGACCACTCTAAATACCAGCCATTACATTTCTGACGAGTTAAGGTCCATCGCTCTGCCCTATATTCAAGACTTCCAAAACGCAACATTTAAGCAAGATAATGCACGACCGCAAGTTGTTTGTATTGTTCGGGCCTTCTTTGATAAAGAATGTTATCGACTGTTACTCTGGCAAGCGCATTCTCCTGATCTCGCACCGATGAAAATGAGTGTTTAATCGTTGAAAAGCGACTTGCCCCATCACTCACCAGTAACTTCAATCGATGAATTGTGGTATCGTGTTAAAACTTCATGAAGTGCTCTATCCGTACATGTCATCCAATCGCTGTTCGATTCAATGCCTAGGCAAATAAGTGCTATCATTGCTCACAGAGGTCGCTGCTTTAAGTACAGTTTTCTCAGTACATATAACTCGAAATATCCTGAAATTTTAATCAATTGTTCTTCCAGCTATAATGTATGTGTCCAACAAATTTCATTCCGTAATTATCATTCCTTCTTGGTGTAGCAATTTTAATGGCCAGTAGTGTATTAAATCCAAAGCGACTAGGATATGTTTATTATAGATTTGAAATAATAAAAAAAACCTTTTTTTTTCTTCTAAATCCAGAAGTGACAGTATCTCATATGATAACTTTAAAGGAAATCTTAATTTGCGTTCACTAAAATCTTAAATATAATTTTTAAAACCTTTTTACAACTCATGTAGAAATTAATGATTCAAATAATTATTCATTATTAAAAATAAATACTTCACATTTCTGAAGTAAAAATGATAACATTAAATAAAATTTAAAGTGAATTTTATTTTGATTTCAGTATAGAAGAATATATTACAAAATAAAGCAGTTTAATTTAAAAAGAGAAAAGAAAATTACTTTTTATGTAATATAAAATAAAATAAAATAACCAATTTCATTATACGTTATGGCTTTTTGACATTTATTAAAGTTTCAAAATGTATATCTATATGTACGTTATATACATATATATATATATATATACATATATGTGTGTGTATATATAAACGGAGCGGCACTTTGGAACTATTCACTAGCCAGGGGGTGCCGAACTGATGTCCATTCTTCTATCGCTAACCCTAACAAAAACAACACATTTATGATCTGTCCAAGATTCGAGCCAGGGTCTTATCGCGCCGGCGTGGGGTTCGATAACCATTACACCCCATGGGCTGCAGTATATAAATTCTAAAAATCCTAATTACACAATTTAAAACATTTCTTTTATTTAAATGTTATAAAAATTTTTAGCGATGTATTCATGCGCAAATAAATATTTTCAGTAATGAGAAAATACGCCCTAGAATTGTGTTTTAAGAATTTTTAAACTCTCTACTAATATTTATAATCAAATAAACGCAAGGCGCATTTATTGAACAGATACAATGCTTTTCCTATAGTCAGGTAAATTTTCAGAGTATATGAATTATTTTCGTGTTAAAAATCTGCGTTTTAATCTTAAAACCTTAATTTATTTCTGAGCAACGGAAAGATAACTAATGCAAGAGTTAAAAGGAAGTTTAAGAATTCAAACGAATGTTAACTATGAATACTTTCACAGTTCTAAAATAGCTCTTCCAGAAATAGTACTCTTTAAATTTGCAAAACACCCGAACTGAGAAATTAGCAAAAGCATATCTTTTCCGCGAAATAAAATAAATATACATAGAAAAAAAAGAAAGACTCTAATATTCTAACCACATTCACGAAACATTCATTCGTATCACGCCATTAAAAACGAAGTTCCAGAAAGAAGCTATCGCATTAATGTTGGTACTTTAAAACTACAACTTGAAATTAGTTTGGCCGTAACTTCTTACAAAATGCCTTTCCATGAAGTTGCGTGTTATACTTCTCTGGTAGATGGGAGAAACAGACAGAAAGAGATTTGTAATTCATTTATTTCGTGATATAAAAAATGAGATAGAAGAAAAAAAAAAAAAAATAAAGAAAGTTAATTCTGCTTTCCATCTTCAAAATTTTAAAGAAATTTATACATCGATTTCTTTTATTTCATGAAAAAAAGAAAAAAAAAACTTTTAGATTAACGGCTATTTTTATCTTTAGAATCTTTGAGTATTGAAATGTAGGGTTTGGTGTAATTGTTCGATATGGATTGTATGCTAAAAGGTGTTTAATTTTTTTTTTATATTCTTCCCGTTCTAAGCGCTTAATAATTAGTTGAGATTTTGAAGAGTTTGGATAAAGTGGAAATTAATGTATGTTCAAAGAAGTATTTTAAGCAATCATGTACTTTATTTTTTCATTTCTACTTAAACTTCCAGATGTTTTTTTCCCGATTGTAAGAAAATACTTTATTTAACTGCGTAGAATTTAATCTTATGGAACTTGTGTCGAGAAATCTTAGATAATTTTCAAGTAATTATTTTTGTTCTAATAGTAGACTAATTAAAATTTAAATACTATTATTACAGCTAAAGTCATAGTTTTAATACATTAAAATAACATAAAGTTTAAAACATGAAAAAACCACTTTCGTTATTAAAAAAATGAAAAATAAATTTATGCACCATCCTTTGTATTTCATTAACACAGAAACAAAAAATAAATTAACTGTTATTTTTATCTTTAGAATCTTTATGTAATAAAATTGGGGATTCCATGTAATTGTATGATATTGGTTTTATGTAAAAATTTTTTTTAAATATATTTCTGTACTGATTAGTATAAAGGATTTAAGTCCAAAAATGTCGATTTTGAGTTAAGTACATAGTTAGACTCAGAAAAAAATTCTCTCTCGATTGGTATAAAGGATTTAAATACATGTCATTTAGTCTTTGAGAAAATCCATTGGTAAAAAAAGATTCAAGTCAGAAATTTATCATTAATCTTTGGTATAAAATATTTAATTCAATTTTTTCCCTTTATTAAATGAAGGTTGACAATCGCTGAATGGTATAAGGAGTATAAATCAACATAATCCCCTTTTCCGAATCGATTCTTCTGATTAGTTTTTAGTTATTTTAACTTTAGTTTCCGTCTCCTGAAAAATCAAGAATATGGACTTAAATCATTTATACTTATCAGTACATATTTATTCTTTTCATTTTTAGAATCAGTAACTATTTGAGATTTTGCAGAGTTCGTATACAGCTGAAATTAGTACTTTATGGAAGCATTAACTTCATTTTTAACACGCTTTTATTAGCTTCACCTGTATGCATGTTTTTAAGTATGTTTGTATGGTTGTAACCACTCTGGGAGCAAACAAAAAATCTATATTGTAAAAAAAAGACATTCCCTACGTGAACGCCGCCTAGGTAAAGCGCCGAGCTACGAACCTAAAGGTCTAGTGTTCGAGCCCAGTCAGGGGAGATTTTTTAAAAATGGTTTTTGTTTAATTCTTAATTATTTTAATAAAAGATTTAAAGGTATGTAAATATTATGGTGTGTCACTCACACGATTTTCTCTTACCCTGAATTTTAATATTAAGATAGATGTTTTGTGCTTCTTAGTTCACATTTCTATAAAAGCGTGTTCTTTAATTTTTTAAAACTATAATATTATTGCCTTTACATTTACACTTTCTTAGATGTTACAACACAAATGAAAAAAAAAAAGTTTTACTTAATTTTTTTTTTTTTTTTGAAAGATCTTACTTCTGTGTTTAAATAGTACAGAATGAATAACTGACAATATTAATCTCAACCATTAAGAACAACAATTGTTATAAGTAAAAAAAGATAAAATAATATATATATATATAATGTTAAAGCTTATTCCCATCATAAAAATTTTAAAGATATATATGTATCGATTTCTTTTATTTTTTTTATAAAAAATAATAACCTAAAATTAACTGCTCATTTATCTTTAAAATTAGAGTTAAAGTTAATACTAAAAATAAGATTAAAAAATTCTTATTTTATACACTATCTACCAATAAGAATTTAGGCACTTTCAAATTTATACGTTTTGTGAACTACCAAGAAAAATTCTGTTGGAATCATCTTGACATTTTGGGGGAATAATAAAAAAAAAAAAGGTTTGTATTGAAGAGAAAAAGAGTACCAGAAAAAAAAAGTTTTAGATTACACTGTAAAAAGTGATTTTTGAAATGCATTTTGGCTGTTGTATGCGATTATGAGGCTTCCTTAAATTACACTGTTCGGCATGAAAATTGCCTCTGACACCATTCCAGCATATTATTATGTAAAATAACCCCCTGAATCCGAATATGACCATCATTTTGCCCAATCTCCCACCGTTTTCTAGATACACACCCTACCGCATTTTTATCATTGTTTGGTAATTTTTTACCTATCAGTTTGATTTGGAGAGGAACGATGACTATTTTAACAGTTAAATGGCTTCTGACCTGAGGAGCTACAGAGGAAGAAAGTTCTAAAACACGAACATTTGTAGTAAGGAGGAAATTTGAGGGGATTTGTGTCCAGAAAACAAAAGAAAATCAATAAAAACAACCAGTTTTTGTATTTTTTTTTTTCGCAATATTTCTCTTATTTTTTTACATATTCAATCTTCTAGTTTACCATTTTATTACCAAAATACCCCCAGATAATAAAAATTATGCAGTGAATGTTTTTCCAAAATGTTATGGTGAATAGGGTATAGTCTCAAAGCCCTCGCAAGAAAGTTTGACTGATTCACTGTGTGACGTTTGCTTTCAATAACTCCCGTGTTAAATGTTCTGGGTAATAAAACATGAACAGTAAAATCTCCTCTTTTGATACGGGTTAAAGGTCATTGCTCTTATCATTGTAGTGGTCAGTCGTTATTATCTTTAGTACAAGTTTTGCGACAATAGAGTGAACTTTATGATGTTCTCGACGGTGGTGATCTTGTGTGGTGATCTTTAATACGTGTCAAAGGAGGATATTTTACTGTTCATGTTTTACTATCCAGCACATTTAACGTGGGATTTACTGAAAGCAAACGTCGTACAGTGAATCAAGGGATTTGATACTTTACTCCACTCACCAACATTTTGAAAAAAATTTCACTATATAATTTTCATTATTTGGCGTGTTTTGGTAAGAAAATGGCAAACTAGAAGCTGGAATATGTAAAAAAAAATAAGAGAAATATTGCGAAAAATAAAGAAACAGAAACTGATTGCTTTTATTTTTTTTTCTTTTGTTTTTGCACAGAAATCCCCTCAAATTTCCTCCTTACTACAAATGTTCGTATTTTAGAACTTTCTACCTCTGTAGCTCCTAAGGTCAGAAGACATTAAGCTGTTAAAATAATCATCGTTCCTCTCCAAATCAAACTGATGGGTATAAAATTACCAAACAATGATAAAATTGAGGTAGGGGTGTATCCAGAAAACGGTGAGTGATTGTGCAAAATGGGGGTAATATTCGGATTCAGGAGGTCATTTTACATAAGAATCTGCAAGAATGGTATCAGATCTCGATTTTTTTTTCCCTTCAGAGCAGTGTTATCTGTACAAATATTTATGAGGCTACCACATATATTCACGGAGTTATAGCATTTTTCTAAAAAAGTGGGAAAAAGAGTTCAATTTTTTTTATTTTTACATGTAGGGTATTAGACCCAGTTCAAAGTCATTTTTAGGAAACTTGGCACACTAAATTAGACGAAGCATACTGCCACCATAATGCAAAAATATTAAATATTTTAAGAAATATGAGCACTTGTACTGAATAATTTTTAACTTCCCATGCACAAGCTTTAAAAAAAAATCATTTGCATAATTTAATACCGAAATGTATTGAGCTTTTTATACGAAAGTCTCAAACAAATATCATGTATAAATTGAAAAAAGTTATGAGAGATAGTAAAGAACAGAATTTCAGTTCCTCTCAAAATAAAAGTTTAGGGGATTACTCACATTTTTATTTTTTATTTTTATTTCATCAATGCCCAAAGGTATTACAGTTTTCGATGATTGTAAATAAATATTGATAAAACCCCTATAATATTCCTTTCATTTCATTTTTTTTCCTCAGAGGAACTGAAATTCAGTTCATTCTATAACTCATAACTTTTTTAAATTACACGATATTTGTTTGAGATTTTCACAATAATTGTTTGAAAAGTAGTTCAACATTTTTGGTTATTAGACTGGGGAAATGCCACTTTTTAAAAATTAATTAAAAAGTGGCATTTCCATAAATAATTTTAAAATTAATTATCTAAAATTATTTAGTAATTATTTTTACTAAATAAGTTTTTGCATGCACAGCTAAACATTATTCAGTAAAAATGCTCATATTTCATTAAAATTTTATTTTTATTTATTTATATTTTATTATTTATATTTTATTTTTAATTCTGATTGCAGTAGTCTGTGTATAATTTGTACGCCAAATTTTCTATAAATGACTTTGCTCTGGGTATAATACCCAATGTTTTATAATTAAAAAAAGTTTTTTTTTTTTTTTTTTTTTTTTTTTTTGCCATTTTTTAAAGAAATCGTTATACCTGCTTGAATATATATGGAAGCCTCATAATGATTTATACAGATAGTTACATGAATTATCATAATCACATGCTATTGTCAAAATGATTTTGACAGATCTCTTTTTGTAGGGGGATCCAAAACATTTTTAATTTGTTTAAAACTTTACTGTTTTCTTTTTCCGCTTCAAGACAAAGCATTTGCTGAAACATATGCAGTATAACATGTTCTTTATGTTCCGAACGTTTCAAGATAATAATTAATTTTTAAGATATTTGACAAAACGTCTAAATTCGAATGTGTCCAAGTACTTACTGGTAGATACTGTAGATTGATAAGTACGAGAAATGCTTTACACATATTAATTATATTTATAATTTTTCCTACGTATGTTCATCGAATAAATAGGCTAAAATTTTGTTAAAGTAACCCCAGATTTTATAAAATGAATAGTTATTTCCTGGTACATTATTATAAATATGTTTAGAATATAAATAGACACTTTTTTTCACTTGTAAAAAAATTGTACAATTTGCAGTAGTGGTAATCGAATTAATTAATTAAGTAAAATTGACACATTTTATATAATCTATATACATTTTTTTTTTTGTTATTAATATCAGAATGTATAATTATTTTAAAAAGAATAAATTTAAATAATTATATATATATATATATATATATATATACATTGGATATTTTATATTAAGAACTTATATAATTAACTCTGAAGAACATTGTTAAATGTGAGCTCTGGAATAAATCTACTGTAAAATTATAAGTACTTGAGAAGCAAATATGTCAGCATTCATGTTAAAGTAAAAATAAATAAATAAATAAATAATAAATAACTTTATTTTTAATTCTGTGATTTACAGCACACGAAATTTAATTTTATATTATTCTTTTGTATCCAAAAACAAATAAAAGTGAAAAAAAAAAAAAAAGAATGCTTTTTCTGAAGTAAATGAAATATTTTATTATAACCTTTATTTATTTCGCATTAAAGAGCAAATATAAATCCTAAATTATTTGATTTTCAATCATTATTCTATTTTTTAACTACGCAGGATGCTACGGAAACAACAATAAATCTCTTTTGCGTATGTACGATATCTGTATATGTATGTGCGGAATGATGTGTGAGACCTTCCATTTTCATTGTTGCTGTAAAATGTAGAATGATTACCTTCCATTTTATTGAAAAATAAAGTGTCTAGTTTAAAACTGGAATTTAAAATCCATGTAAATTTCTGACAATACCATATAAAGTTAGCGAGAGTAGCAATAAAAATTGATAAATGTTATTTTTTAAGAATTTAATGCTCTTTTCGTAAGCAGAGTGCTACATTTCCAAATTTTGAACTTTTTTTAAGTACCTGCTCTGTGTTCCACCCCTTATTAGATTTTTCTCCAATTCCGGGGGGCGGGGGGGGGGGGGGTAAATTCTTGCCATATGAATAGGTGCTATCCAGAAATATTTGATCACTGTATAAGCCATCCTTTGTTTAGTTTAACAAACTAACAGCTAGTTAATAGGACCCAAGTGAAATAATGCAAATGTGTTATTTAAATAAAAGGACCAAAAGTTATCAGTCATTCTCCAATTTTATCTTTGACACCAAGATATCAGATTTCATACTATTTAATGATTTGTATTTAAAAATATATATATATATATCTGTATAAATTTATTTTGACCAATCCTAAATGTATAAAAGATAAATAAATAATTAAAATTTTGAGAATGTTACCTAATTTCAACATTAATATTAAAAATTTATATGTCATGATGTGATCTCTAAATTTTATATTTAAACGTGCATTTTATATTTAAATGTATCTTTATATTTTTATTTTTCAATAAAAATGGAATGTAATACTTCAATAAAATTAAAATTTGAATTAAATAAATATTTTTGCTTAAATATCGCAAAATCACTGTAGTTAAATAAGGTTATAAGTTGATAGTTCTGACATTGATATCATTAATATTATGGCATTTATTATTTGATTAAAAAAATCCAATAATTAAGATTAATTTTTAAAATTTTAAACAAATCATATGATAGTATGATGCAAGTTCTTTTTTAGTTTGACTTTTATTCTCCCTGTTGTTTTAAATACTAATGTTAATATATATATATATATATATATATATAATGATGATCTATTAAGAATAGTAGAAACAAAGCAACAGATACAAGATCCCTGAAACACCAATGAACAATAATATTAAAATTTCTTTATGTAGGAGAAGGTCAGAAAAATGAAATATATATATATATATATATATATATATATATATATAAGGTGATGAAATACGCACATTTAAAGAAACCAGATTTATTAATTAACAGCCTGCAAAACAAACGATTCAATAAACTAACACAACAAATCTTAACATAAAAACTTAAACTATATCGAAATCTAAAAAAAAAATAATTTAAGAAACTTAAGAAAGGAAGGAAGGAGGCAGACGGCAAGACTTGTAACTTTCCTGTGTTGTTAAACTAGTTTCACACCGGCAACGCTCCCCCAGCCTGCCAAAACCAGAATAGGAGTCATGTGGATTTAAAAAAGCAAAATTTCAAAGCAGATGAATAATAATGAAACTATAAAGCAACAAAGAAATTTATTGGTTGATTACAATGTGTTTAATAGTATGATTAGAATTTTAAGAATAGTTTACAACCCCAAAAAGAGGAAACTGAAATTTTAATGGAAAAAGAAAGTTTGCATAGTAATACATAGTAAATGCAACAAGCCTTCTGCTTATATATATATATATATATATATATATATACATATACGCAGTTATAGTAACTACTGAAAAAATTCCCCTTTGGTATAAATTTATTTATTTATTTTATAAATATATTTGTATACGGTCTTACTGAAAAACAGAATATGATTTTGAAAACTGTATCTAATCATTTTTAAGGAATATCATTAAGATAATCTGAATAAGCATTTCATTCTTTACAAAATTTTAAGAAATCATATAAATACATTCAGTATTGTGAAATTTCTTTCATAATGCTAGATTTCTCCTTTATATAAAATTCACATTTAATCTATCCTTTTACGCAACTCTCGCGCTGACCATCACAAAGATTATTGACATTAAGTAAAAAAAAAAAAAAAAAAAAAATGAAAAATCACAAACGATAATAAACAAATAACACATAATTGCTGTCTTTTACGAAAAGGAAATTAAATAAAAACAGTAAAATTCTTGTATTTAGATATACATAGTAGTTATATGATTTAACAAGCTACATAATTCTTGACATTAAGGTCCAGAAAAACTCTCACACAGAATTATATGCATGTAATGAACGCTTGGTAAGTATAGAGAAAATGTGCAAAATATCCTATAAAAAATCGCTATGTTATGAAGCACAGAAACATTCTGCGCAAAAAATTTCCCAAAACTACTAATGAACGGTCAAGAATCATAACTGTATAAACTAAACCATAAAATGACTATAATACAAAATATATAGATATTGTTAATTTATGTTATTTTCTTTGTCTATTATTAATTCTCTACTGTATTTCTCCAAATACATAAAGATTTATTAAAGGCTAAATAAATTCCGATTTAAGGGGATTCTCTACCTATCGTCTTCGAAAGCCGAAGCCAATGTTATTCTATGGGAAATTTTGCCCCATTATAATTCATTAACTAATACATATTTTAAGTTCCGTTTTCACTTTCCAAAAATTCACAACTATTAAACAATTTATCGCTTTCCAAAAATTGTTTTTGTTTATTTTTAAGATTTCATTTTTAAGCTCAAAAATGTGAAAACGCACATATTACAACCTAAAAAAAAAAATATTAAAATTTAAAAAAAAAAATAATTTTTAGAAAGCGATAAATTGTTTAATAGTTGTGAAGTTTCTGAATGTGAAAACAGAATTTAAAAGTATGTATTTGTTAATAAGTTATAAGGGGTCAAAATTATCCATGAAATAACATTGACTGTGGCTTCTGGGGCGATAGGTGGAGAGGCCTCTGAAAGAATCAAAATTACTTTTGTCATATTAATAAGAAAAAATAAAAATAAATAAAAAAAAATGGTTTATTGAATTTTATGTTGTCTAAAATAATATAGCAAATGTATACAGAAAGTTCTTCTTTGCTAAAATGTACTTTAAAGTTATATTACTAATATGAAAATTAGTTTGAATGTTTACACTTCATGAGAGAAAGCTTGATATATTCCCAATTTTTCTCCTCTTTCGTTTCAAAAAAAAAAAAAAAAAAAAAAAAAAATCCACGGCAGTGCGTTTTACTAAAGAAAAAATCATTAACAAAATTTATTTGTAGTAGGAATCATTTATCGTAATATTATATTAAAATATATTATCACTAAATTGTGCGCTTCCAGAATATATGTCTTAAAAATTCATGTACAAAACATATATTGTTCTACAAAACATATATCGTTTATTTTTATTTATATATTTCTTCAAAAAACATTTCTTGTTGTACTTAAAAAATTCATAAATGCCTGACTTGTTTAATAAACCTTTTCTAGAAAATAAGTTATATGAATTAATCAATTTTACAATTTCAATACGAAATTTACGAAATCTAATATTTTTATTTAATCTAAAGATAAATTAAAAAGTAATTAATACAATAATGTATTGAACTTATTTTCATATATGTAATATTTGTTATTGTTATATATTAGAAAAAAAAAAAAAAAAAAAAAAAATGCTAACATATTTTTCTATTCTAAAATTGTATTTTGCTTGCTAACGTGAATCATCCGGCATATGTTCCATATAATTAATTTGCATCAGATTAAGAATATAACTTTTTATTCATTAGCAACATTAACCAATGTACATTTTCAAAGATTTATTAAGTAAAATAAATCAATATATTTTTATTAAATGGAATTATACTTATCATAAACTACAAAAATATGTCGGAAAATAATTTTTATCGTTAATGATCATCTTAATGACAGCCATAGACATATTTACGACATTAAAATAAATTATTAACGAAGCTACGTTTTCAAGATGCAATTATTTTCGTTGATTATATCCTGTTCTAAAGATACATAAATATTAATTTCTAATTATCGTAAACATTAATTATTTTTTCACATTTAAACTTATTTGTGCTATTCTTGAAAACGCCAGCTTGTAGAATAAATATTTAACGCTTTGTATCAGGTTAATGATAGAAATATAAGAAAAACAAAATGGGAATTTATGTTAAATTACATCTCAAATATTGATAGTTGCCAACTTTGACACATTTCTGCTAACAGAAAATTTAAAAAGGAAATTTTGTTTTATTTCACCAATGAAAATTGTTACATACATGCATATATATTTTTTTTAATTAAAATGTTTTGTAACTAAAAATAAATAAAGTAGGAAATTATGCAAAAGGGATTGATCTGTTTGAAAAGTATAATTCACAGAAAATCTTCCTTAACTTTTGCTGGATTTCCAAAAATTGAAAAAAAATGTATTGTATTATCATTTTTTTCCAACATGTCAAATTTAAAAAGAAATTGTTCTTGCTTATTACACTTATTTCGTTTATTTATTTTATTTTTTCTTTTGATGTATATTTTCATTTTGTATTTTGATTCGATGCATTTTGTAGATATTTCTCTAAAATATCTTAAATGTTTTTTAAAAGTATACTTTGAGTAAATCATACAGTCAAAAGTAAATAAATAAAAATTATATATTAATTATTATAATAAATTACTTTAAGGTATTCGTATAAAAGGAAATTGTGATATTATGCGGTATTGTTTTCTGTATGACATTTGTAGTGATTTTGGATAGAAGACACTAATATTTTCCGAAAAAATAAAAAAATCTTAGAAAAATTAATTATTAGTTTTTCTATCATATAATATATATATTTTTTTTAGATACTAATTATTTGTCCCATAAAATATGCATCTGATTTGGATTGATAAGAAAGACAATAAGTGCAGTAGCAAAATTAACGAATGGGTGTTTTGTAAGATTAATTAATAGAACTCTATTAATGTCATCAATATATTTTTAATGAATGCAATTATATTTATCAGTGATAGCTAAAATCTATTTAAAAATTAATTTTATATAATTAGTGATAGTCTCACTGGCAATTATAGACATATTTCCGATATTAAAGTAATTTTTTGCGAAAGTAGTATTTTAAAATGAAATACTTTTCTTGTTTATATCCTTATATAAATAATAATGTGTAATTATCATAAACTTAAATGTGCATTTTATATTTTAATTTATTTGTACTACTCTTTAAAATGTCAGCTTTATGAATGAATTTTAACACTTTACATCATTTAAATGCTAGAAGTATAGAAAGAATTAGAGATAGGAATTTATTTTAAATTAAAACTGAAATGGAATCAGATTGGATCGCCTGATTAAAAAAAAAAAAAAAAAAAAAAAAAAAATTACATTTTACTGAAATTAAAAAAAAAAAAAAAAAAAAAAAAGAGAGAGAGAGAGAGAGAGAGATAACACACTTATTTAGGATTCATCATAAATCATGGTGCCATTAATGTTCTTTTAAAAGGATATTTTATGTAAATCATACGTTTAGAAGTACGCAAACGATAGTTAATTACTGATTATTGTCATAAATTCCTTTAAAATATTAATCATAATGTGATATAATTTTTTTTTTTTGGTAATATGTGTAGTTATTTTTTGGAAACACTTTTTTTTTTGCAAAAAATTTACAAAATGCTTTTTTTTTTTTTTTTTTTTTTATGTCATATATGTTTTAACTTAAGATAATTATTATTTATAATATATTAGATGCATAAAATACTTTTGAGTCGGATTGATTAAAAGAAGAAAATCCAGTACCTTAGCAAAATTAACAAATGTACATCTTCAATGACTTATTAAGCAAAACATTTCAATGACTTTTCATTTATTGAAATTATATTTTTTATCGATTACAAAATTATTTTTTGAAAACAATATTCGTTGCTCAATGATTATCATAATGACAGTCATAGACACGTTTCCGACTTCAAAATAAACATTACGGAGCTATGATTTCAAGATGCAGTTATTTTCCTTGATTATATCTTTTGCTTATGATATTTAAATATTAATTTGTAATAATCCTGAATGTTAATTAATAATTCTCATTTAAACTTACATGTGATGCTCTTGACAATATCAGCTTAGTAAATGATTTTTAGTTTCCCATCATACTATAGGTATCTTACATAATCGTGAAAATTTTCGACCTCGGTTTTTTGACTTTTTTACACGTTTTCAGGTGTGGGGAATCTGAAAATGACAAAATTTGTATGATGTCTGTCTGTAGGGTGTCTTGTTAGTGTGTCAGTCCGTTAGTGTGTTAGGCCCTTAGTATGTTAGTCTGTTTACACGATATCTCACGAATAAAAGATCGCAGAGAGGTCAGACTAGTTTTAAAATAATACTTTCAACACTGGCAAGAACCCTATTTATTTGCAACATTCAAATTAAAAAACTTCGTAAGTTATTTGAGATTTACGATTTTATTAACATGGGAGAATAGGGCAAAATTTCGCTTAAAAGTGCATTAAATGAAACCCTTTTGCTATAAAAATGTCAGACATGTTTTAAAATATCGGTTTTGATGCCGGAATGAACATCAGTTACTATAAACATGCTACTTTAAAAATTTCGCAAGTTATTGGATATTCACGAATTTCTTAACATGGCAGAATAGGATAAAATTTCACATAAACGTTAATTTTGAGGGATATTTTCCTCGTAAAGATGCCAGACTACTTTAGAAGTATTAATTAGGATACTGGAAGGAATATTATTGACTGTGAATTTTCCAATATAAAAATTTTGTAAGTTATTAGAATTTTACGAATTTCTTATAACAGAATAGGGCAAAATTTTACACAAATGTCAATCTAGAGGGATATTTTCATCGTAAAGATGTCGGACCACTTTTGAAATATTATTTAGGATACTGGCATAAATATCATAGACTATGATTTTTCCAATTTAAAAAATTCGTAAGTTTTTTGGAATTTACGATTTTCTTAAAATGGCAGAATAAGGCAAAATCCAGCATAAACGTCCATTTTGAGGATCATAAATATATCATACAATTTCAAAATAACATTTATGATACTTGTATGAACATGATTGACTACAAATATTCTAAAAGGAAATTTTCGTAAGTTATTCGAAATTTAAGATTTTATGAACATAGAAAAAGGGGGCGATATTTCATATAAATATGCATTTTTCGAAAGTTGCATTGAAAATAGTAGCATGAAAATAGACTACGAAATTGATCCCAATAAAATTAATTAATAGAGTAGAATAACATAAATATATCGAACTGAATGGTGGGTAGTCTATTAGGCGAGGATTTCGCTCTGTCATTGTGTCAAGCGTTTGGCCAAATTCATTTCTCTTAAAAATGAACATAATATGTCCTGTACAATACAATTATGAGAACATACATATGATGGGGAACTGAGCAAAGTCCACCTATGCCAACTAGTTTAATGTTAGAAATATCATAATGAAATGAAAATTTACAGCAATTTTTGACGTATAATCCGCAGAGAATATATGTATTTTCTCCACCAGAGAAAAATTTATTTAAGAAAAAATATCTATATATTTTCGAAAAAACAACCACGTACAAACATAACATTATTTGTCAATTAAAATTTCTGGTACAAAATTAACTTATTATACTCGTATATCTTCTTGTATTATTATTTAAACTTAATTCATGGTACTATTAATCCTTCTTTAAAGAATATTTTAACTAAATCATATACATGTAAAATTAATCTTTTTATATTATGAAACATATTATTTAGAAATATAAAAACAATAATGCATTATTATTTTTATTAACTCCTTTAAATTATTAATACAAAAATAAATCTGGTGTGAAACAATCACACGAATTCCATTACCCACTATTACACATATGCATATATCATGCACATTTTTTGAAGATATTGTGATCAGAAGACATAACATTGACCTAACAGAGTTAACACCAAATATTTACCGGTAACAGAAAGCTGATAGACGTGTAAAGACATATAAAACTGAACTTACATAATTAGTTAATGTAAAAAAGAATAAAAATATATGAATAACAATTAAATTTGATTGCCTCAATCAAAGAAAATATTCATTTGACGTTATTGGATTTTATAGAATTTTTAAAAATGATGTTCATCTCTTTTTCACATACCCATATAACAAGTAAATTTGTTGAGACTTATTCTATGTTTTTAAAAATTATAGTGTCATTAAAATATATTTTAAAGTAAAATTATAAATATCTAAATTATAATTATAATAACGATTATAAATATGAAATTAAATCTGTTATATCATAAAAAATATTATTTAAAAGTTCTGAAAAGATATTCCTTTAAGACATTCAATTAATGCAGTATATATATATATCTATATATATATATATATATATATATATATATATATATATATATATATACATATGTATGTATGTAGCCATTTTCTATAGCAAGCACTAATCTTTACTAGATTACTATGAAAAAGTTTGGATATATATATTTGTTACATGAATTATATTTTCCACCCCTATAATAATTATTCGTCATATAATTATAAATATTATTTTTCAAAATTAACGAATGTATATTTTCTAATATGTATTAAGTAAAGTCGGACGATATTCTTTCAGTGAATTCAATTATGTTTAGGCATGATCAGTAAAATCAATTTGAGCAATAATATTAGATACTTAATGATCACATTATTAGCAATAATGGAGATATTTCCCCGACGTTAAAACAAATTCCTAACTGTAATATGCCTTGAAGACGTAATTATTTTTCCTTTGTTATATCTTTTTCTAATGATATTTAAAATTTAATACATAATCATCATAAAGATTAATTAACATTTCAAATTTAAACTTATTTGAATGAATTTTAACGCTTTACTTGAATTAAATTTGTTAGAAATATCTTAAAATAAAGAACGACATGCGATATTAAAGGTTTAATCAGATTACATTTGATTACTTTAATCAAAGAAAGAATTCTCTTACTTTTAATGGATTTAGTAATGTTCGAAAGTGTGGCTTATTACTACTGTTTTATCAAATGCTTTTTTAAACATTTGTTTCTTCAGATATTACATTTATTTCGTGTTTATCAAAAATAATGGCGGTATTAATGTTTTAACTCTTTATTTTTTTAAGAAAATGATATATATAGACGTGTACAAATGATAATTATTTATTAATTTTGATTATGCATTCCTTTAAAATATTAATACATAAAAAAGTTGATATTAGGCGATATATATATATATATATATATATATATATATATAATATATATATATATATATATATATATGTGTGTGTGTATATATATACATAGGTAATTTCCTGTAACATATGAAATGTATTTTTCTCCACATATTCATTATTTTTTATGTACAAGGTGCCCATGTTTAACCTGTATGACCATTATCTTCTTAAGTGTTTCTAGATGCATACTTTCTGATTTGAGATATGTCATTATTTTTAGAAAGAGGCTGTGAACAATTTAAAATACGAAATTTTATTTTTTTACGATCCCTCTTTTTCCAGGCATTAAATTTTGAAAAAAAAAATTGTCCTTGGTCTAAGAAGGAAAAGAAAAGAAATTTTATGTCAGTTAGAAAAATAGTCTCCGAGTTATTTACATTAAAAAATTATGACTTACATCACTGTACATGCAATTATTTTGGCCTTCATTTTTTGACACCAGTGTCTTTACTTTAAGGGGTTATCCACTACCGGATAAAAAATAAATAAACATCCACTTGTTTTAAAATAACAACTAAAATCATTGAAACACAAGAAATCAACAGTTTTTAGAGCTTAGTACAACTTGATGTCATAGAATATTGCTAAAATATTTTCTAGTTGACACTTTTAGGAGTTACCTGCGAATTGAAATGCTTTAAGAGAGAAAGATGCATTAAAATAATTTAAAAGATATAGAATTGCTTTAGGGTGTTTCAAAATCTGGATATCTCAAGCCATCTCAAAAGGAAAACAATTTCATTGATTTCAAAGTTTCGAGTGATCAAAAGGTCCATTAGAGATGACATAATAAGTGTGTCTCACGTAACACAAATTCATTTTTTTTCTTTTTTAATAGAAATACTACTTTTCTTTAAAGGAAAAGAAATAAACCTGTTTTAAAGCATGTTTTGCTTTTTCATTTTTCAAAGTTGAGAGACCAGAACGTCAATTGTTATATTCGAACAAAAATTTGTAAACCCCCAATTATCTTAAAAAGAAAAAACATTTGCTGCTGCTGATGATATGTAAAGTTTCGTTCATTCAAATAATCTGCCAGATGAGGTATCACAGGTGAGTTCCACGTGACACATAAACAAATTTTTAAATGCAAAACATACTTTCCCCCCCAAAAAATTGTGTAAGACGGAAAAAAAAATATGTCTCAAAACATGAATTTGTTTCTTTTTTTAAATAGGGGCTCCAGGTTTCTATATTTATTTTTCATTAAAATTCTAGAAATTTTACATTATCGCAAATTTCAAGCATTTTTTCTGAACACGCGTTTTATGCACGTTTTTACTTTTTCAAATAATCAATTAGATGAAATGTCACAGATGAGACTCCAGGGTCCTGCAGAGGGTCTCTTTTTAATGTAACTATTTTTTTTTTTTTTTTTTTTTTTTTTTTTATGAAACGTTGTTTTTTTTTTTTTTTTTTTTTTTTACAGAATCATTTTTATCGGAAACTGCTTTGAAAAATGTTTCACTTTTTTTATTTTGGCTTTTTGGGGACTTATGGTTCCTATTTCTTTTTTCTCTGGAATGTTTTAAAGGGAAACCGAATTAGCTGAATTTAATTAATTTAAAATGTTTTGTGATTTTAAATAACCTACCACATAAGTTACAAGAGGAGTACCCACTGAGCTTTTTGGGAGGATTATAAGGGGCTCTTATGCCCTATCAATGTAACCTTATTCCTTAAATTAAGATTTTTTAAAACTGTTTCAGGGAAAATTCGAGTTCTGTAGAATTTTCAAACATAAGAATCGGGACCTATTTTGAAAAAAAAAAAAAAAAAAAAAAAAAAAAAAAAAAAAACGTTTTAAAAGAGGTTTTTTTACTGCTTAACACAATTCTCTAAAAAAAAAGTTTAGTTACTATTTGAAAAATTTCAATTTTAATTATGTGGGGCATGAAATGTCCCCGAGACTCATTTGTGATACCTAATCTGATAGGTCATTTCAATGTAGCGGAATTGTTTTTCTTTTAATTTATTTCGAGATTTCTAAACTTTTAACCAAACAGCTTCATCTCTATACAGTCCTCATACTATGCATGAAAGTTTTGAACTCGAATTTCTCCGTGAATATTGTACGTACAAATCTGTACTGATAAGTATAAAGGATTTAAGCCCATATTCTTGATTTTTCAGGAGAAAAATAAAGTTTAACTAGCTAAAAACAAATCAGAAGAATCGATTAGGAAAAAGGTATTTCGTTGATTTATACCCTTTATACCATTCAGTGGTTGTCAACCTTCATTTAATAACGGGAAAAATTGAATTAAATATTTTATACCATACATGAATGGTACATTTCTGAATTGGTCATTTTTTTACCATTGGATTTTCTCAAAGACTAAATGACATGGAATTAAATTCTTTATACCAATCGATAGAGAATTTTTTTCTGAGTCTGACTATGTACTTAACTCAAAATCGACAATTTTGGACTTAAATCCTTTATACTTATCAGTACAGAAATATCGAACTTTATGTGTTTGAAATTTTTTTGTATGGTGAAGATTTTAATAAATTTGAATGCAGGAACTTAGGGGATGTATACAAATTTAGATTTTGTATTTCTTTACCAAGGTTTTTGCTTCGTTTCAAACTTTTAATATCGTTACTCTGCATTTAATTTTAACCATTTTTGTAATTGGAAATTGCATCTAGGACTAACTCTTGCGAAAGTAAAGGTCATTCAAGTTAAACATGGCCAACCAGTCTAACATAAATGATATAAATTTGAGTCGACTCGAATAACAATAATAATAATCAGAAAATTAATAATAATAGCAACAACAATAAAAAAATACTAATAATTACAATAATAATTATAATAATAATAATATTTCGTACCTTAGCAAAGTTAATGAATTTATATTTTCGAAGACTTATTAAGTAAAACGGGTCAACATCTTTTCATTCATTGTAGTTATATTTATCAGTGACTACAAAGAATTATTTGAAAAATATTATTATGTGCTTAATGATCATCTTAATGACAGTCACAGACGTATTTCCGTCATTGGAATAAAT
The DNA here is from genome assembly GCA_963930645.1 of Salticus scenicus. Lineage (NCBI taxonomy): Eukaryota > Metazoa > Arthropoda > Arachnida > Araneae > Salticidae > Salticus > Salticus scenicus. Next base: position 46,990,469 of record OZ005656.1, on the reverse strand, counting down.
TATTAACGAAGCTATGTCTTAAATATGCAATTGTCTTCATTCATTGTATTCTTTCAAATGGTACTTAAATATTAATTTCTGATTATCGTAAACATTAATTAATATTTCATACTTTAACTTATTTGTGCTATTCTTAACAATGTCAGCTTACGGATTACATTTTTAACGATTTATATCAATAGTAATGCAAGACATATCACTATAATTATAATAAAAAGATGTGAATTTAAGTAATATTAAAGCTTAAATATGATTATATTTCATTGCGCCATCTTAAAAATTATTTCTTTAATTTACTAGATTTCCAAAAATTTGAAAATGTGAAATGTCTGAATTGTACGTGACACTCTATCCCATGCTTATGAAAATATTATGAAATCAGCTTTATAGTAAATTATATCACATTAGATTTTTTTTTTAAATATGTATGTAAACAAACAATTTATAAGTAAAAAAAGAAAAAGATTAATTTTTGTCAGTCATAATAATTTATTCCTAGTATGTTATTTATTTCGGTATACATTCTCTAACAATATCTATTTAGGCACTTTCGTATCGTACGTTTTCTCAAACATCTACAGGCTGTTCGAACATTTTTTAGACGATTTTATTTCGCAGTAAGAAAAAATCGTTTGCATGGAGAATTTTATTTTCACAACAGTTATATTTTTGGAAGTTTTAGTTATCTTCTGATATTTATAATTTTTGTTTAGATGCAAAAATGCGCTTTTAAAATGGCAGTGGATGGAAGGATAGGTTTCCACTCTTTCCAAAGATAGTTTTTAGTGAAATCTTTATAAAAAGCATTTATCAGGAGAAAAATGGAAAAATGTAGCAACAACAGATGAATCTTGGGTCTATTTAAGTGGTTGCAAAAAAAAAAGATCAATTTATTTTCACAAAAGTGGAGAAAAAAAATTTGCTACATGGCTAAAAGCATCAAAAGAGAGGTTTTCTAAAGGATTTATCATTGCTACTGGTTTTTTCATACAAGCGCAAGATAAAAGCAAAAAACAATGTGACAAAAATGTCAAAATCAACTCTAAATACTCTCAAGAACATATTTTAATTCCAATTTTTAAAAATGAAAATCCAGATCTTTATCCACAATGCTATCAATCCGTTGAACTGCATCAAGACAAAACAAGCAGCCACACATCGCAATCCGCAATTGCTCTTTAAGAAAAAAATGGAACAAAAAAGGGGAATTAAAACCATACACTTCACTGACATTCCTGCTAAATCTTCTGACGTATCACTGTTGGATGTTTGTGTTTTTAGACTCTTAAAATCAACATTATCCAAACACCGACCTACAACGCTTTGTGGACTATGGAAAGCCGTTCAAGAGGAGTAGAAAAATATACCTCTTCCGATATTATAAAAAGCATTATTATCATAGAAATTATGATGTAGAATGTTAGTTAAGAACAAGGGCTGTCAAACGGAACAAACAAAACACGAAATATGAGTGAAATTGCTTCAGTACACTCCATCAAAATCGTCTAAAAAATGTGCGAACAGCCTCTGTAAAAAAGTCTTTAGGATGCTTCCTGAGACTTTGGTAGTGTAAAGAACATGTTATACCTCACAAATTTCAGGAAAAGTTGTGTTCTAAATTGGAAAAGAGGATTAGTAAAAAAAAAAAAAAAAAATACAAAAATGAAAATGAAAATGCTTTGAGTCATCCTGAAAAAAAAGTATTTTAAATACGTGTTGTTATTAGAATGTGATTATGATTTTTCTCATTATCTGTATAAATTTTTGCGAGGCTACCACATATATTCATAGAGGTATAACGGTATTTTTTATAGCTCCTCCCCCCGCTACAAGAAAAAAAAAACAAACGACTAGTACGTTGTGGCTACCACAAGACTTCATTCAGTTCAAATGATTTCAAAAACTATTATTTATTAAAATTATCTACCATGATGAATGCAGACGATTTTCATCTTTGAAAAAACTAACACTAATTGTCAAAAAAAAAAAAAAAAAAAAAAAAAAAACCTAACATCTTAAAGAATGCGTTTTCTTAATGGTTATCTCATGTATCAAGTTTCGTACAGTTAAATGCCATAGAAGTTGAAATATACCATTCCCGTTCTCGAGAAAAACTGCATCATAGCAGCGCAACCTGTTGGTAGATATACATCCAAATTAAATCGGCGTAATGTCTCATAATGACTCTCTCACATATCAAGTGTTGTCTTATTAAACGCTTTAGAACCTGAAATATAGTATTACCTTGAACTGAGGAAATCGCTGTATAGAAGCGCCACCTGATCAGCAATTAGTACCAAAAGTTGATTCGCAATAATTTATGTCAATTTTTATGCAGTTTTGCGCTGTAGTTCCTGAGATAATAACCATTCCTTAAATTATAAAAATTGCTGCACAGCAGCGCCACCTGTTGAGCAGTTGACCCCAAAAATTGGTAGGCACTAACATATGTCAAGATGCATCTACATATAAATTTATATGCATTTTTATGCAGTAGTTCCTGAGATGCCTTCTCTTAAATTGTGGAAATCGCTGCATAGCAGCGCCACCTAATGAGCTGTTGAAACTAAAAATAGTAGTCTCTAACATATGTCAAGATGCGTCTACATATAAATATATACGTATTTTTACGCAGTGTTTCCTGAGACATAAGCTTCCTCTAAAATATGGAAATCGCTGCATAGCAGCAGCACCTGTTAAGCGGTTAACACCAGATGTTGGTAGGCACTAGTTTAGGTTAAGGTGCATCTGCATATAAAATTATATGCAATGCTGTGCGATAGTTCTTGCGTTACAGTCGCCACAAAGTTTTTGTTCCCCACACGCACAGAGACAGGCATACATAATTTTTCTAAAAATGGTCAAATCGTATTCTGGAACTCTCAAAACGTATAAATACGTCGAAAAACAGAACTCTACAATTCTTACGAATACAATAATTTCTTCTATTGAATATAGAAGAAAGTAAAAAATCCACTTTTTAAATTATAACACGTAGGGTAATAGACCACGTGAAAAGACATTTTTGGAAAATTTCGCATATTACATTAAACACAACATACTGCTATCAGAATGTAAAAATGTTCAATATCTTACAAATTATAAGCATTTTTACTAAATAACTTTTAACTACACATGCACTACGTTTAAAAAAATATCCTATTTGCATAATTTAATAGCCAAAATATTGAGCAATTTATATGAAACCCAGAAACAAATATCAGGTAAATCCAAATTGTATGAAAGATAGAATGAAAAGAACTTTTGTTCTTCCAAAATAAAAGCTAAACTATAAGGGGTTTTACTCACATTTTTATTTTGATTCAGTCAATGTTCAATGGTAATAGTGTGTTCGCTAATTGTAAATAAATATTGATAAAACCCTCTATCACTTTCCTTTGTTTTATGAGAAGAGGTGAAATTCTGTTCTCTCTCTCTCTCTCTCTCTCTCTCTCTCTCTCTTTTTTTTTTTTTTTTTTTTTTTAATTCACACGATATTTGTTTGGTGCTTTCAAATAAGTTGCTCAATACTTTTGACTATTTAATTATGCAAAATATTTTTTATTTATTATTTATTATTTTTTTTAAGCTAGTGCATGCGTAGTTAAATCTTATTTAACAAAAATGATCATATTTCGTAATTTATTATCATTTTTGCATTCTGATTGCAACATGCTGTGTTTAGGTACTACGAAAATTTCCTGAAAATGGCTTTGCACTGAGTCTAAAACTCTATGCGAAATAATTAAAAAAAAAATGGAAATAATGTTTACAATTTTTGTTTTTAAATGAAACGTTATATCTTTGTGAATATATGTAGTAGCTACATAAAAATTCATACAGGTAATGATAATAGTCCTCATAACACTTATAGAGTGATGAAAACATTTTGATTTTTGTTTAATTTTTTACTTGAACACAGCTTTTACTGAAATATAGGAGGTATATCATGTTCTTTACACTATCAAAGTTTCAAGTTGATTCATAAAACACTTATCTAGATGTTTGACAAAACGTCTAAATTCGAAAGTGTCCAAATACTTTTTGGTAGGTAGTGTAGATATTAAAACATCTGCACTATTTAAAACGTTACATTCTTAAATAAACATTACATTCTTAAAATAATTATGTATATATATATATATATACTAGCAGACCCGGCCACGCGTTGCTGTGGCTATGTTATACGTTGAATTATAATGTAGTAAAATATTCAATATATTAAAATTATTATTTACGAATAAAGACCATCCTTGATAACATCCTTGATCTTAGCAGACTTAGCCCGCTTCGCTGGTCCCTATTTTGAAATGATTCACTATAATTAAAGAATTCTCAAAATTGCATTAATTTTTAACATGTGAAAAAAAAAGAGAAAAAAAAAATCTGATCGGGAAAAATGTTCGACACTCATAATGAATCCATATATTATCGAAAGGAAAATGATATAAAATACAAGAAAATCTTCTCTCATAGGTGGAATAATCTGTTCGGACCCCCACTGCCTGCGGCAGTGTATACCTGCGCAAACCATGCGCACCGTTTCTTCATCCACCGTTCCCGCCCTTCTTAATAACTCTATACTTTCGAAAATATCCGCAATCGATTTATCGGGCCTTAAAACTTAATAATACTAATTTTCAAAGTTCTAACTCTTATTTCTATTATTTTGCCCCTTTGCCCTCCCCCCACCCACTATTCTAAATAATTTTACAAATTCGAAAATATCTACAGTTTATTTGTAGGTGTCAAAAACCTGTATGCACCAATTTGAACGATCTAACTATATTTTTATTTTTTGCCCCTCTGCCCCCCTTCCCGCCTCTCCTAATAAATTTACAAATTCGAAAATATCCGCAATCGATTTGTTGGTATCAAAAATTCTATGCACCAATTTTGAATGATCTAACTCCATTTTTATATTTTGCTCCTCTGCCCCCCCCCCTTTCCCGCTCCTCTTAATAATTTTACAAATTCGAAATATCTGCAATCGATTTGTACGTATCAAAAACTTCTATGTACCAATTTTTAGCGATGTAACTCTATTTTTATTTTTTTGCCCCTCCGCCCCCTTACCCGCCCCTCCTAATAACTTTACACTTTCGAAAATATCCTCATTCGATTTGCAGGCCTCTAAAACCTCTCTATACCAATTTTGAACAGTCTATCTGCATTTCTATTTTTTTTTTTTTTTTTTTTTTGGTTGTTGTTGTTTGTTTGTTTGTTTGTGAAATCACGTTTTGGCCCCTCCCCCCCCCCCTTTTGGGAGGCGAATTTTGCAATAAAAACTATCCTATCTCTCAAGTTGGACCAAATTGCACACAGTTTCCAAATTTCATTAAAATCGGCTCATTAGTTTAGGAGTTCATCGCGGACAAACATAATAAATTTTATATATAAAGATATATATATATATATATTATATTAAATTATAAAGTTTTGATCAATGAAGCACAAATAAGTAAAAAACAGGATTAATTTCACTGTATTATCTTCATTATAATATGAATTCAATTTACACTTCAGTCTAAGTAACACGTGGCCGGCTATGCTAACACCAAAAATTTAAAAAGTGGAAATAATTGAATTATACGAAATTTATTAATAGGTTAAAAAGTTGAAGATTCTTTGTGTAGATGGCAGCACCAAATATATTTCAGCTTTCATTTCAACCCAGTCGAAAGGTATCGACATCTGTTAAGTGGAAATAATTGAATTATACGAAATTTATTAATAGGTTAAAAAGTTGAAGATTCTTTGTGTAGATGGCAGCACCAAATATATTTCAGCTTTCATTTCAACCCAGTCGAAAGGTATCGACATCTGTTAGAATCATTTGGAGTTAACAGATAATTGTGACTGTCAAATAATAACAGACAAATAATTAGCAATAAATTAAAATTGCGACTATAATTTGAGATTTAAACTATCCTATCTCTCAAGTTGGATCGAACTGCACATGGTGTGCGAATTTTATTATAATCGGTTAAGTGGTTTAGGAGTCCATTGAGGACAAACATTGTGACACGAGATTTATATATATTAAGATATATATATATATATATTAAATGCTTATTTATTTATTTTTTTATTTATTTTTTCAGATTAGAAACAATACACACAAACACACATATATGTATGTTAAAAAAAAAAAAATCAACTTTTAATAAGATGTTTTCATAATTATTAAATAAATGTATTCATAAAATCTTGAAAAGATAAATTTTTCTGTAGTTTCATACGATACTTTTAAGACAGTATTAATTTGTGATAAATGGTTTAAACTTTAATGTCGAAATATTTTTAGATACACATTCACGCATATGAAACTCACATCAGTTGTATATGCATATCATTAATATCACAATTTAAATTGCTGCTAACGTAAGTTATGCCTGGCCTTAAGCATGAATACTGTGTATAAACCGTTAAAGTCCCATGCATATCATATTTATACATGAGTCTCATAATGTGTATTACATATACGTATCATCAATTGCATATCAAACTGAGTCACATATGCTTTTACATGTATATACAAACGCATACACATATAAATCTTTTCTTCATAGGGAGTATATGTAAAAGACTTTATAAACTCCCTATGATTATAAGATTTCATTTTTCTTATTTAAATCTATTGTATAATGTATTAGTTCTTTTTTTTTTTTTTGGGGGGGGGGGGGGGGCGGACGGGAGTATAATGCTACCCTTTTTACTATGAAAAATAACCTTGGAAACAAGAATTTATAAACGTGTTATATACATTTTATACCCTTACTTATCAGATGTGTGGAAATAATATATATATTTTATTTTTATTTTTTGCATTGAAAAAAAAAAAAAATAATCAAATCAATTAAAAAAACTATCCAATCAAATGGCCTCCTTTTGAGCAATACATTTCAAGAGCTATTAAGCACGAGTTAAATCGAGGTCTAACAAATTACCAAGCATGCTTAAATTTCGTCCATTTGTTCACTATATACAGTATTTTGCTAACACATCATACACACACAGATAAAATATAAAGAATAATAGAAGAACTAAAACACATTAATTTTTATCACTAAACAGTATAATAACAAAACAAATCTTGACTATTAAGATAATAATATCGAATAAATCAAATAATTAAGGACGTAAAACTCGTAAAAAGTACTGTGCATATGTAACAGAGAAAACGCTAGAAAAAAGGTGTTTAAAATTAGAGAAGTTTTGTAATCTAGAAGACCCGAAATAAAATAATCCACGACTTTCGGTATTCTTTCAGAATTAAAATATGAATATTTATTCTAATGAATAATATTAAATTTAACTTTGTTTATTTCTTGAAAGACATATAGTTAAGAAATAAGAGAATACTTTTTTATTTAAAATCAAAATCAAAATGTTATTTTAGGTTATGAAATAATATAAATATTAATGAAGAAAAATTTTAAATAAATTTTAAAATAAATTAAATGATTAAATGTTTAATGAAATTTAAATATATATATATATAAACTATAAAGAGAGCAATAACAACATTTTTACTTTCCGAACACTATAGTGAGGAAAGTATTGTAATCATGTCAAAAATCCGAATTCGAGATTTTGATGTTTCTATACGTTTCGAGGTCCCCTGACTCCGTTTTCACTATTTTTGCGATGATGTATGTATGTGTGTGAGTGAACACGCTAGCGTCTAAACGCTTTGTTCGAATAAGCTGAATATTGGTACGCATATTGTAAGTCACCATAGTACGAACCCTATTGATTTTGGTGAATCTAGCACTTAAGTTTTTTTACAGGGACACAAAGAAAAATTCTTTATCATTTTGGTCTATGGGACCAAAATCTTAAAAGTGCGATAGCATCTAAACGCCTTATTCAATTGAGCAAAAAAAATTATACACATATTATAGGTCACAGTTACTCAATCTGTATAGAGTTTGGAGAATCTGGCTCTTACAGTTTTTTTACAGGGGCACAAAGAAAATTTTTTTATCATTATGGCCTATGGGACCAAATTTTTAAGAGTGCGATAGCGTCTAAACGCTTATTTAATCTGAACAAAAAAATTGTGCACATGTTATAGGTCACAAATGCACGAACTGTATAGATTTTGGTGAATTTAGCATTTACAGTTTTTTTACAGGGACACAAGAAAAATTCTTTATCATTATGGCCTGTGGGACCAACTTTTTACTTTCTTCTATATTCAATAGAAGAAAGTATTGGATTCGTAAAAATTTTCGACCTCGAGTTTTTGATGGATTTACACGTTTTGAGAGCTGTAGAACACGATTTGTCATTTTTAGAAAATGTCTGTCGGTTTGTCTGTCAGTCTCTGCGAGTGTGTGACAAACTTTTGTGGCAACTGTATCTCAAGAACTAATTCACAGAATTTCATACAAATTGGTATGTAGTTGCACCTTAACATATATTAGTGCCTGTCAACTTTTGGTAAAACTTGTCTTACAGGTTGCGTTGCCATCCCGCTATTTCTAAATTTTTAACATGGTGGTATAGTAAAATATTTTGTATAAATGTGCATAAAGAGAATTATTTTTTAATAATCATTATGAAATTTACCAGAATTATTTATAATAAAGATAGTCAACTGAGAAAATTTTTTTGTATATGTAGGAGCCTTGCCACCCTCTCCCTGGGGGGAAGTCCCCTCTCGAGGGGAGTCATTTTTTCCTGATGGGTATCTTTCAAAAGAGCTCGCCAGTACCTTTAAAACGAATGGTTTAACCATAGGTCTGCGATAATTTAAAATGAAGTTATCGATTTTTTTTTTTTTTTTTACTTTTAACGAAAAAAAAAAACTTAGAAAAAAAAAATCGTTTTTTTTTTTTTTTTTTTTTTTTTTTTATTGAGAATAAAATGGACATTTTTTGAATATTTGGTGTTATACGACTTCTCTAATATGGAAATCATCTGCATTATCATGGAAGACAATTTTTTTTTAAATAATAATGTAAAAATATTTTAATTTTTACTGACTGAATTTGTATAGGAAAATATAGAAGAAAATCATGTGGTGGCCGCAACATACTAGTTAAAAGTGCGATAGCATCTAAACGGCTTATTCAATTGAGATGAAAATTTATATGAATATTATAAATCACTGTTGCACTAACTATAAGCATTTTTGGTGAATCTAGAATTTATAGGTTTTTTACAGGAACACAAGGAAGATTCTTTATCCTTATGATCTATGGGCTCAAAGTTCAGTAGCGATAAATAAAACATCGTGTAATATATGGAGAAAAATACTGAAAGTTTCTTTTATGGTTTTACCTCTTTTGTTTGCTTAACAACTCCTCTTTCTTTACTTTATCTGAAAAACTGTTAATTACTCAATGTTCGGAAAGTCGAGTGGAGTCACTCCAGATTTTTTTTTAATGAATATAAATACAGTGAAACTTGAATAATTCGAACTTGTTTAATTCTAAATTCTGGATAATTCGAGTTTTTTACTCGTTCCCTTGAATTTTGTATTAAAATAATGTTAAAAAATCGTGGATAATTCGAATTCTATTTGGATAATTCGAATTTTTCATACGATTAACTTTAAAATATTACAGTAAAATTTTTTCCCAAGATTTTTCTCAGCTAAAATGTATTCTTTATTTTAAGTCTTTCAAAATAAGGATAAGGAAATACAAGAAAAGCCCCTACCTAGTGCATCAGAAGATATGGTGCATATACATGAACTTCGAGGGTTTTTCGAATTGAAAGTCATGTCTGATGTAGAAGATTCTATTTTTGTATCAACTGATAGGTTGAAGTCATATGCTATGACACAAAGATTGTACTTGAAGAAGCAATAAAAAATATCTATTTTTTAAAAAGTGTTGAATAATTAAGCTCGTAAAAAATATTGATTTAATGGGAGAGGGGGGGGGGAGGAAGCAGTTTTCTTAGATATAAAGTTTATATGATAAATCTTTGATCGTAGAGTTTTAATTTTTTTAATTTATCTCCTCTTTTTGACAAAATAGCATGCTTGCCAACATCCAAATTCATATTCTGTAGTGTTGTTAGTCCCGCCCTTTTTTTCACACCAGTAAATTTTTAAAGTAATATTTTGCAAATGCAATTACGATTAAATAAAAAGAAAAATACTCTAAAACGGATACTGGTGTGAAAAAGAAGGCGGGGCTAACAATACTACGGAATTTTAATTAGTATGTTGGGAAGTATGAAATAGTATATGTAATTCGAATTTTTGGATATTTCGAATTTTTCTCAGGTCCCTTCAACTTCGAATTATCCAAGTTCTACTGTATAACCAATGACAATTTATGCAACAACATCAACGGCCCTCCCACCAACCGTAATCACCTCAACAGAATGTATTATAAATTTACATTAATTTATTTATTTACTTATTAAGATTTCTTTATCCTTAATACTTTTTCATTCACTTCATAGTATGTTTTTAGTAAAATGCATTTTTTTTTCTTTTTTCATTAAAAGTGTTTGTTATATTAAAGTTCCATAAATTTATAGTTTAGAAAAGAAGTAAAAAAAATTCTAAGTAATCAGGCTTCTCATCCAAACATTTTTTAATTACTATGTATTCTGCTGAAAGATTTTATTCAGCACCCTACAGTATTTTTCCCAAACATTATAAAAATTGTAAAATATTTTTCTGAAAATTACATAGTAAAAGCAAAATATTCTTTTAATTTTATGTTGCAATGTATATTTCCTCTATATATATATATTATTATTATTTTTTTTTTTTACTGTACTTAAATCTAGCTCAATAAAAACTAGAAAAAACATAATGCCACATAAAATGCATTTACGCAATTTTCAACCATAGACTGTATTCGAATTGAACTTGCTCATGTCAAGAAATGTGAAATATATGTCATGCCATACTCAGTAAAATATAAAATACTAGGGGGCTCAGCCCCCTGCTCGCTCCGCTCAAAAACCCCGGAGGAGGCTTCACCTCCTCCCCGACTCACTTTACTTGCAGAACTCTCACATGCAGAACTCTGCCCGCCTATTCGCTGCTTTCTTTCACTGAAAAGGAATATTAATAGTGCATATTACAAGACAAACGCAGAAAATAATTATGGAAATCCTCATATTCAATGACAGATTGAAATATATATATATATATATATATATATATATATTATAGAAAGACAAATTAAATATCTAGACCACTTTGCATTACAGTTTTAGTATATGACCATTTTAATTTCTTTTGTACAACCTTAAATCCGGACTACGGTACCCCAGTCAGTAGAGCACCGAGCTCGTAATTGGAAGATTGTGAGTTCGATTCTCGAGCCAACCAAAGACCGTCGTGTACACTAATGGTGGCTGGTGCACGTAAAATATGTCGTGGCCACAATATCCTCCGTGTTCCCATTAAAATTATACCTCTGGGGGCCACCGAAGCTGGGGATCTATCCCTTTCGTTTAGGACCAAAACTGTAGTGGCATGTCTCCGGAACATCTGTAGGGGTGCGTCCCAAGCCGTCGCCAATTATCCATAGCGCAGTATTGGTGTGACGTTAAATCCAAATAACCTACCAACCTACGTACAACCATAGATCAAATGTTAATTTTCTCGTGTAAAATGACTTCATGACAGAAGAACAACGTCACTGGGAGAAACTTTTTTCAAAATTTCAAATAGAGTACCTTCACAAACTTGTCGCCTTTAGTTAATAACTTCTTTAATTAAAATGATAGAAATTTCTAAGCGGCTGAAATGTCTTCCGTGGTGTACTCGGAACACATTGATACCTCTCATGACGCGAAGGAACCTGCCCTCCGTTAGAAGATGCTGTCGCAGACAAAAAAAAAAAAAAAAAAAAAAAAAAAAATTGACGCCAGTGACAGTAACTTTTCTTATTATATAAAGAAAATAATAATTCTATTTAAATTATGTTTAGTCCGATATTAGAAAGTTAGAATAGGACAAAAAAAAATTTTCCTTTTAAATGTAATGTAATTCAATTATTTTATTTCAACCGGTTTAGAGAAAACGTTTCTGATCTTATTATTTTTTTCATGTAATATTACTTGTATCAAATATTTAAAGTTCCATAATTCAACTTCCTGTTATTATTGATTTTTGAGTTATACTTACAAGAAACTTTACACTTATGTAGCGACGTACATAAACATTTAACTGCGCATACATACACCTACTGCCAGATAAACACACAGGCTAGTTATTAAAAACGTAAATTTTGGATTATGAGTGAAGGAAAAATTTATTCAAAAATTCGATCAAAAAACAATACTATATCCCCACTTTTTTTTACCGTTTAAGAGTAAAAATAAATAAATATATATATATAAATAAAATAAATAAATAACTATATATATATATATATATATATATATATATATATATATATATATATATATACTTATTTTCCCTAATTAAGATAAGAATGATTTTACATGCATTCCATTAATTTAGAATTTAAATAAAAACAATTATAATGGAAAATTGAAATTTTCATAAATAAATTACAAATTGTATATGCAAATTTAAAATAAGAAATTGTAAATAATTTACTATTCAATTATTTGGTATATGCCTATAATTATTTAAAATAACATATCAATTTTAAATAAAATATTATTTTAAGATATGGATTTCGAAAATAAATTGTACGTAATTACCAGTTCAGAATATTAATTGAATAAATGCAGCAGGCAAATTACAAAATAAATTTAGCAGTATCTATTGCTTCTCCCTAATTTAGTTAATTGCATTAATTATTTCATCCAATTAATTTTAAAGAAAATTATTTTCCAAAATGCATTAGAATAATACAATAAGGATAATTTATTCATATGAAGATAATTCCTTTTATCCATTCCAAAATACTTAAATGTATTTTGGCATTAGTTTTTATTCAATGATAAATAATATAATTATTGACAAAGCCACCTTTGGAAAAAAATCCCGCTGTCTGTACTTACTGTTGCACCACTTTTATTACTCGTTTGTTTATATGTTAAAATTATGTTATTTATTCAAAGAAACGTGGCGTAACTGTAATAATTCATGTTAAAGTGCATATAATTATAGAAGTAGTAAATCCGAAAAATACAAAACCAACTAAAACTATAATTAAGCTGTGAAAATTTTATACGAAAAAGAAATAATAATAATAGTAATGAAAAAAAAAAAAAAAAAAACTAAATAAAATTTAATAAAATAAATAAATGCCATTTGTTAGAAATGTTAACTCTTTTTAAAGGCTAATTTATTTTAATTCACATAATGTAACTAAAACAGTTATTGCAGTGTGTGTAATGTAACTGCATTCTTTAACAAATGATTAAATCTGAAAGTAAAATGAAATCATTTGCCTAATGATTTCAGTAATGTACACTCTTTTCCTTTCATAATACGCATATTCCGGACATTCCAGCAAATAATTTACTCCACATAATAGCCTTTAAGTAATAGGTTTGCATTTTCTGCATTTAGTTAGTTTAACATAAGTCTTTCAATCATTTAACTCTTGTATTTTAAGTCACCAACTTTTCGCAAGTTAAAAAAATAAAGAAAAATAAAGAAAGAAAAAAAAAAAAAGAAAAAAGAAAAATAACAGCGTTGAACATGTATAAATAATTTTTTCTGTACTTTTTTTATTAAATACATTCTTTGTAGCATATATATATATATATATATATATATATATATATATATATATATATATATATATATATATATATATTATTTAAATAATAATATGCTACCGTAAAGCATCGCTGCCAACATCATAATTAATATATTAATATTCCGTAGTACTGTTAGTACATGTCCTCTTTTTTTTTGTCACACCAGTCTTTTTAGAGAATTTTTCTTCTTATTCAATCGTATTTAAAATTGGGGGGAATTAATCTAAATATTAAATGGCATAAATAAAAGTATTGGGGGTTCTACAGGATATTAATTAGTATGTTAGCAGATATGCACTAAATCATAACAAGATTTTCTAACTTTTATAAAATATTCTGGAGAGATTTCAGTAGCAATTTTGTTTCACATCACATTGCTTGTAAAATAATTTTCCACAGTGTACAATTACGATAAAATAAGAAAAAAAAAACTTAATAAAACATGATATGATAAAAATGCGGAAATAACAATGCTCCGGAATGAAAAATGGGAAATTTGCATACCTATATGAACTATTAAACTTTGTAAAACCAACCAGACTTTCCTTGCAGAGAATTATTTGTAACACGTAAACTACTTGAAGCCTATTCAGCAGAAATAAAGAAGTTTACGAAAAAAAAAACAAGAAGGAATAATTTTAAAAATACAAAATATAATAGAACTATTTCATTAATGGTTTCAGTGACTCCTTTAGTTATTATTCAAGAAGTTTAGATATTAATAATAGATATACACATGGATACATACGCACTATGTCGTAAAGTATACACCTATACATCTCTATTTTTATGCTTTCAATATTGAACTTAGTTCTTAAAAAAATAATATAGGGGAAACCCGGGTAATAAGAGACAGGGGTTATAAGAGACGCAGTCAAAAATCCCACCAAAAAATATACTTAGACAACTTTAAAAATATGTAATATTATGTATCATGTGTATTCTTTACTACAATACACTTATTGAGAAGTTTATAACACATTTTGAATTCTTTTTATACGACGAAAAAGAACCTTCACTTTGAACTTACCCTGAAAGTTCGTGACTTTTTCTAATTTTTTTTTTTTTTTTTTTTTTTTTTTTTGTAGGTAAGATGTTTGGGATTTATTACTGTGTAACCTTTTGACCAAGATTATGACTTTGATGTACAATTTTTTAAAACCTAGAAAGCATTCTTTATTTACATGTTCTAGGCATGTTTCTTATTACCCCATTTTTATTTTTTGTGGGGGTAATAAGAGGCATGAGTCTCTTATTACCCCCACTGTTAATTATTGTGCCCCCCCAACCCCCCATTGTAGTTTCTGTTAATTGTGCCTGACTAGTTTACGAAGAGTTTAGCAAGCGTTAGGCCCAGTCTAAGTTTACCAAGAGAACATTTTTTTTTTCACTTTAAATCAAAAAACAGTTTTACTGATTTGGCTAGACCATATTTAGTTGTTATGATTATGTAAATTTATGTTTAGAATGTGTATAAGTTAGTATTTAGTCATTAATACTTAATTACATAATAAATAAGTTCATTTATAATTACTAGAAAAATCTTTATAACATTTTGTTCGCTTGTATACACATCAAAGATACGTCTTTTTTGCCTACACTTTAGAAAATGGGTAAAATATTTTCTGCCCATTTTAAAAAGTATATTGATGTTTTTGGTTAATCCCTAGGTTATGTTGATTATGTAGAACTATCATTAAGTACAATATTATATTATTTAGAACCTAATATTAAAATAAATGAATTTCACAAACATATTTATGACAGTTAATTTTCGAGAAAACATATTTTTTGGATGGATGTAAATAATAAAAATTAAAAACTATTGGCTGATTCAGAATTGTTTCCAGATGTCTTTTATCATCCCACATGATTTTACATTCTTATATATGGACAGTTACAAGCCTGGTCTCTTATTACCCCACGTGGGGTTATTAGAGACAAGGATTTAATGAAAATTTAAAAAACAAAATTAACAAAAAATTAAAGTTAAAAAATCACCTAAAAAATCACGAGGAGTCCATTTAATGAAATTAATACGAGATATTTATTTCAAGTTATTTAGGTTAATAGTATAGATTTTATTAATATTTTTTGTCTCTTATTTTCCCTTTTGTCTCTTATTACCCCGGCTTCCCCTATATATATATATATATAGAGAGATAGAGAGAATTTTAGGGAATTTATTAATGCCTACGGAGACAAAATTAAACTTTTATTATACAAAATTAAACTTTTATACAACCCCACATAAAAAGTTTCTAATTAATAGAGTCCACCTATGCCAACTAGTTTTCGTTTTTACTCGTCATTTAATAACATGTCTAATAATATTTAACAAATGTAACTACAGGACCGTGTTAATTTTCTTTCCAATATTTTTCAAAAAATTACACCTTTGAAATGTTTGTATGACCCCTATAGGTAAATTTTGTAAATAACACAATTTATATTTTCCATTCTGCAAAATCATTAGACAAATCCACACAACTCACTTTTTGAAAACATCTGAGTTATGATACAGAAAAAAAAAAATAAATAAATAAATAAAATTGACTTATTCCCTTTTCGCCGCATTACTCTCACGTATTTTTTTTTTTTCGGTGAAAATAGTAATCATATACAAATTGACAATGGAAACTTTTAGGTCAGAAATAAGGTACCTCTGTTTTCGAGAACATGTGTAAAAAAAACACTAAATGCACTAAAATATAGCCTTGTAAAAAGAGGTAAACAATGTTTGTGAATACGAACCACGTGCCGAGTGCGTTCTGCAAATTTATTTTATGGAGTCTCTTAGGTGGGTAACCTAATTTTTAAAAATGTGCGTAAAAATACATAGATATTTTAAAATATTTTTTTGACAAAAACTTTACCGACACATATATATATATATATATAACGGTTGATCACAGAAAACGGTTGATCACAGAGCTACACAATTTCAAATTTCATTTATATACAGTGACCAGCGAAGCGGGTGTAGTCTGCTAGTACAAAATATTAAAAAAATAAATAACTAAAAAATAAAAAAAAGTCATATAGAATATATTTTTAGACTTTAATATATTTCGAATTCAGTATATTATGAAAAAAAAAAAAAAACTTTTTAGTTAAAGTTTTTTCATTAATTTTAATTTTATCCTTGAAATAACAAAAATTAAAAACTGGTGTTACAGCACAAATAAAAATCTTCTAATTTTTTAAATCTGGCTAACATTATTATGTAACTTTCATTTTGCTATAATTATGTTTTCTCTCTTACTATTCATATTTAGAAAACGTTTCACTACTAATAAGCAAATCTTAAATTACATTTAATAAATTTATTAGTAAATTTATGGAATGCTGAAATATTAACATTGTTTAAAATTAAAAATTACGTAACTAATATTTAATATACTTCATATCTTCCTTTATAATCGTTCTTAATCTTTTTTTGATTTGATGAACAAGAGTTCGGTAAATTTCAGGTAAATTCAGATATTGCCTTCTTTATTTTCGAGCAGTTTCTGCATTATTTTTACTGAAAAAAATAAGTCATTGCTAATTTAAAGCTAATTAATTTTACAAAATATCGTAATGCACAACGGGCTATGTCCTAAAAAAAGACAGTGTGAAATTAAAAATAACATCCCTGATTGATTTGTAATCTTTATTTTTGTAAACACAAGAAAAGGTTCGATGCGTTTTATTGAAAAATTATATTAATAACGAGAATAATTAAATAAAGTGAAAAAGGTATAATCTACATTTTATTATACATATTTCAAAAGGTAATTTTAACAATTAAAGTCATTACACCAACACTCTGTTTAACAATAAAATTACTTAATTTTTTATATATTTCAAGTAGCTAAACTATAATTCAAAAAAAAAAAAGAAAAAATATCTGTAAGTTTATTAATTTATTTATTAGTTTCAAAAAAAAAATGCGACAAATTACTTGAAAATAAACAACAAAATTAGATTTATTTATTCATAATTTATAATTTCTTCAAATACAAATGCCAATGATTATATTGAAAAAAAAAATGTATATAATTCGTTTGCAAATGTTGCTTTAATAAAAGTGTAATTGTGTATTTTATCTTTTTATCTCATGTTATATATTTACGTTTCTATTTTGGTATATGGTTCCTATGTACAGAGTTCAATGCATAAAAATTAAATCTTTCTAATTGACAAAATTTTTCTAGAAGGGTTATTTAAAAATTTAAAAAGTGTAACTTTTTGAAAAATAGCGGTAGAATATTTTATTAACACCTCCATAATCCCTATTTTGATTTTAAATCTTTTGCAATTTACATTACCCACTTACCTCTATCAGGTGAATAATAAAATCACGTTTCAAACTTTTGCGGATGCTTCTGCGTACATACATACTAGTTGTATACATAACTATATTATACGCATACGCATTTCTTTATTAAAATATATTTATCATTTAGTTTTCCTGGAATGCACGTACAAATTAATGTTTATTATATTTAGATGTTTGACCATTCATTTAAATTTTGTGGTGAAAGAAGAAATTATGAAAATGGATGTACAGTGTTTTGTTGCACTATTTTTATAATTTATGCATATAAAAGTTAACATGTTTATGCAATTTATATTTTATTCTCTTAGAATATATTTAAAAAAAATTAAACACTCTCTCTCAATATATAACTATATTTATGACTTTAGTTCGTATGTCTAAAAATCTACTGCTTCATTTTAGTATATATTTTTATAATTCAAGAAATCTGGTAAATTATATTCAAGTTTTTGCGATTTACTGAATAATGTTTTCAACTAAAAATCTTAAATTCAATAACAAAAAAGTTCTCCAAAAAAAAAAAAAAAAAAAAAAAAAAAACAATGGATGCGTTGCCTTTTAAAAGCACTTTTACAGTTTTTAAATGTGCGTTTCGTCATCAATATATTGTGTTAAACAGAGAAAATTAACGTACATTTTTTTTTTTTTTAATAAAGGATATTTCTCACAGGAAATTATATAATTAGCATTCATTTTTCCTTTAACCGGCCAAATATATTTTTTGGATTCAATACGAGAAATTATTTTATTTGCATTTTTTGGCTTTTCAATAAAGCTAAAAATTTTTTAATATTTAAAATTCATTATGAATGATCAAATACTGATAAAACAAAAATATGAAATTCTAAAAATATCTATAAAGATTAAAGCAAAGAAAGACAGTCAGCACAGGTAGACGATTTCAACTCGTTTATACCATTAAACTTTGTTGAAAACTGAAAACAAAATCTGCATACTATTCGTCGAAAATTAAAAGGTAAGTAATATCAACAAAGGCAAAAAATCCTGAATTTATACTTGCACTAAAAAAGAAAATAAACAACAACAAAATAAATAAATAAATAAATAAATAAACAACAACAATTAATTAATTACTGAATTACATTAAATTAAAAACTATTCAAATAAATTCTCAAGCCTCTAATTCCGGAAAAAAATTACAGACACTTAAATTTTCCCATCTAAATGCAAAAAATACAAAATTAAATATTCTTAAACATCCAGCACATAAAATATTCTTAGCTAAATGTAAGTGCTCGAATTGCTAAAAATGTAATATACGATATTTCGACTTTTTATTTTAAATAAAACCGCTGAGATTGAATGACAACACTCGTATCTCATTTAAGAAATATATGCAAAAAATTAGTGGTAGGTACTTAATTACAGTACGCAATGATCACGAGAAATGTACATGGAGCTGACATTTAATAACAAATATATGAAGTTGAGATGATATCATATTATTGAAAGTGTTTTCTTCAGTAAAAGCCACTGTATCATCGGTGCTAAAGGGAGAACAGTGTAGCTATATGTTATGAAATGAAAATTTTGAATGATAATACATTTCAAATAATGACAATATATGCATAAAAAGAAAGAATGTGTTTATTAAATTATTTAAAAAAATATGACTGAGATTAGTTTAAAAAAATGAATTTAACAATGTTTACCATAAAATTTAATTTATCAAGTTTTGTTTAATCATTTAACCATAGACATTTGCACAAATTCCTTCTATGCTGCATTATTATTACCTCAATCGTTATCTTTTTCAAAAAAAAAGAAAAAAAAAATTGAAGCGCATATAAAAATAATGTTTAGAAAATGAAAATCAATTAAAAAAATTTAATGAACATATTTTTTTCTTCATAATGAACAACGGGCTATGTCCTAAAAAAAGACAGTGTGAAATTAAAAATAACATCCCTGATTTATTTGTAATCTTTATTTTTGTAAACATAAGAAAAGGTTCGATGCGTTTTATTGAAAAATTATATTAATAACGAGAATAATTAAATAAAGTGAAAAAGGTATAATCTACATTTTATTATACATATTTCAAAAGGTAATTTTAACAATTAAAGTCATTACACCAACACTCTGTTTAACAATAAAATTACTTATTTTTTTTATATATTTCAAGTAGCTAAACTATAATTCAAAAAAAAAAAAGAAAAAATATCTGTAAGTTTATTAATTTATTTATTAGTTTGAAAAAAAAAAAATGCGACAAATTACTTGAAAATAAACAACAAAATTAGATTTATTTATTCATAATTTATAATTTCTTCAAATACAAATGCCAATGATTATATTGAAAAAAAAATGTATATAATTCGTTTGCAAATGTTGCTTTAATAAAAGTGTAATTGTGTATTTTATCTTTTTATCTCATGTTATATATTTACGTTTCTATTTTGGTATATGGTTCCTATGTACAGAGTTCAATGCATAAAAATTAAATCTTTCTAATTGACAAAATTTTTCTAGAAGGGTTATTTAAAAATTTAAAAAGTGTAACTTTTTGAAAAATAGCGGTAGAATATTTTATTAACACCTCCATAATCCCTATTTTGATTTTAAATCTTTTGCAATTTACATTACCCACTTACCTCTATCAGGTGAATAATAAAATCACGTTTCAAACTTTTGCGGATGCTTCTGCGTACATACATACTAGTTGTATACATAACTATATTATACGCATACGCATTTCTTTATTAAAATATATTTATCATTTAGTTTTCCTGGAATGCACGTACAAATTAATGTTTATTATATTTAGATGTTTGACCATTCATTTAAATTTTGTGGTGAAAGAAGAAATTATGAAAATGGATGTACAGTGTTTTGTTGCACTATTTTTATAATTTATGCATATAAAAGTTAACATGTTTATGCAATTTATATTTTATTCTCTTAGAATATATTTAAAAAAAATTAAACACTCTCTCTCAATATATAACTATATTTATGACTTTAGTTCGTATGTCTAAAAATCTACTGCTTCATTTTAGTATATATTTTTATAATTCAAGAAATCTGGTAAATTATATTCAAGTTTTTGCGATTTACTGAATAATGTTTTCAACTAAAAATCTTAAATTCAATAACAAAAAAGTTCTCCAAAAAAAAAAAAAAAAAACATTGGATGCGTTGCCTTTTAAAAGCACTTTTACAGTTTTTAAATGTGCGTTTCGTCATCAATATATTGTGTTAAACAGAGAAAATTAACGTACATTTTTTTTTTTTTTTTTTTAATAAAGGATATTTCTCACAGGAAATTATATAATTAGCATTCATTTTTCCTTTAACCGGCCAAATATATTTTTTGGATTCAATACGAGAAATTATTTTATTTGCATTTTTTGGCTTTTCAATAATGCTAAAAATTTTTTAATATTTAAAATTCATTATGAATGATCAAATACTGATAAAACAAAAATATGAAATTCTAAAAATATCTATAAAGATTAAAGTAAAGAAAGACAGTCAGCACAGGTAGACGATTTCAACTCGTTTATACCATTAAACTTTGTTGAAAACTGAAAACAAAATCTGCATACTATTCGTCGAAAATTAAAAGGTAAGTAATATCAACAAAGGCAAAAAATCCTGAATTTATACTTGCACTAAAAAAGAAAATAAACAACAACAAAATAAATAAATAAATAAATAAATAAACAACAACAATTAATTAATTACTGAATTACATTAAATTAAAAACTATTCAAATAAATTCTCAAGCCTCTAATTCCGGAAAAAAATTACAGACACTTAAATTTTCCCATCTAAATGCAAAAAATACAAAATTAAATATTCTTAAACATCCAGCACATAAAATATTCTTAGCTAAATGTAAGTGCTCGAATTGCTAAAAATGTAATATACGATATTTCGACTTTTTATTTTAAATAAAACCGCTGAGATTGAATGACAACACTCGTATCTCATTTAAGAAATATATGCAAAAAATTAGTGGTAGGTACTTAATTACAGTACGCAATGATCACGAGAAATGTACATGGAGCTGACATTTAATAACAAATATATGAAGTTGAGATGATATCATATTATTGAAAGTGTTTTCTTCAGTAAAAGCCACTGTATCATCGGTGCTAAAGGGAGAACAGTGTAGCTATATGTTATGAAATGAAAATTTTGAATGATAATACATTTCAAATAATGACAATATATGCATAAAAAGAAAGAATGTGTTTATTAAATTATTTAAAAAAATATGACTGAGATTAGTTTAAAAAAATGAATTTAACAATGTTTACCATAAAATTTAATTTATCAAGTTTTGTTTAATCATTTAACCATAGACATTTGCACAAATTCCTTCTATGCTGCATTATTATTACCTCAATCGTTATCTTTTTCAAAAAAAAAGAAAAAAAAAAATTGAAGCGCATATAAAAATAATGTTTAGAAAATGAAAATCAATTAAAAAAATTTAATGAACATATTTTTTTCTTCATAATGAACAACGGGCTATGTCCTAAAAAAAGACAGTGTGAAATTAAAAATAACATCCCTGATTTATTTGTAATCTTTATTTTTGTAAACATAAGAAAAGGTTCGATGCGTTTTATTGAAAAATTATATTAATAACGAGAATAATTAAATAAAGTGAAAAAGGTATAATCTACATTTTATTATACATATTTCAAAAGGTAATTTTAACAATTAAAGTCATTACACCAACACTCTGTTTAACAATAAAATTACTTATTTTTTTATATATTTCAAGTAGCTATGTCCTAAAAAAAGACAGTGTGAAATTAAAAATAACATCCCTGATTTATTTGTAATCTTTATTTTTGTAAACACAAGAAAAGGTTCGATGCGTTTTATTGAAAAATTATATTAATAACGAGAATAATTAAATAAAGTGAAAAAGGTATAATCTACATTTTATTATACATATTTCAAAAGGTAATTTTTAACAATTAAAGTCATTACACCAACACTCTGTTTAACAATAAAATTACTTATTTTTTTATATATTTCAAGTAGCTAAACTATAATTAAAAAAAAAAAGAAAAAATATCTGTAAGTTTATTAATTTATTTATTAGTTTGAAAAAAAAATGCGACAAATTACTTGAAAATAAACAACAAAATTAGATTTATTTATTCATAATTTATAATTTCTTCAAATACAAATGCCAATGATTATATTGAAAAAAAAATGTATATAATTCGTTTGCAAATGTTACTTTAATAAAAGTGTAATTGTGTATTTTATCTTTTTATCTCATGTTATATATTTACGTTTCTATTTTGGTATATGGTTCCTATGTACAGAGTTCAATGCATAAAAATTAAATCTTTCTAATTGACAAAATTTTTCTAGAAGGGTTATTTAAAAATTTAAAAAGTGTAACTTTTTGAAAAATAGCGGTAGAATATTTTATTAACACCTCCATAATCCCTATTTTGGTTTTAAATCTTTTGCAATTTACATTATCCACTTACCTCTATCAGGTGAATAATAAAATCACGTTTCAAACTTTTGCGGATGCTTCTGCGTACATACATACTAGTTGTATACATAACTATATTATACGCATACGCATTTCTTTATTAAAATATATTTATCATTTAGTTTTCCTGGAATGCACGTACAAATTAATGTTTATTATATTTAGATGTTTGACCATTCATTTAAATTTTGTGGTGAAAGAAGAAATTATGAAAATGGATGTACAGTGTTTTGTTGCACTATTTTTATAATTTATGCATATAAAAGTTAACATGTTTATGCAATTTATATTTTATTCTCTTAGAATATATTTTAAAAAAATTAAACACTCTCTCTCAATATATAACTATATTTATGACTTTAGTTCGTATGTCTAAAAATCTACTGCTTCATTTTAGTATATATTTTTATAATTCAAGAAATCTGGTAAATTATATTCAAGTTTTTGCGATTTACTGAATAATGTTTTCAACTAAAAATCTTAAATTCAATAACAAAAAAGTTCTCAAAAAAAAAAAAAAAAAAAAAAAAAAAAACATTGGATGCGTTGCCTTTTAAAAGCACTTTTACAGTTTTTAAATGTGCGTTTCGTCATCAATATATTGTGTTAAACATAGAAAATTAACGTACATTTTTTTTTTTTTTTTTTTAATAAAGGATATTTCTCACAGGAAATTATATAATTAGCATTCATTTTTCCTTTAACCGGCCAAATATATTTTTTGGATTCAATACGAGAAATTATTTTATTTGCATTTTTTGGCTTTTCAATAATGCTAAAAATTTTTTAATATTTAAAATTCATTATGAATGATCAAATACTGATAAAACAAAAATATGAAATTCTAAAAATATCTATAAAGATTAAAGTAAAGAAAGACAGTCAGCACAGGTAGACGATTTCAACTCGTTTATACCATTAAACTTTGTTGAAAACTGAAAACAAAATCTGCATACTATTCGTCGAAAATTAAAAGGTAAGTAATATCAACAAAGGCAAAAAATCCTGAATTTATACTTGCACTAAAAAAGAAAATAAACAACAACAAAATAAATAAATAAATAAATAAATAAACAACAACAATTAATTAATTACTGAATTACATTAAATTAAAAACTATTCAAATAAATTCTCAAGCCTCTAATTCCGGAAAAAAATTACAGACACTTAAATTTTCCCATCTAAATGCAAAAAATACAAAATTAAATATTCTTAAACATCCAGCACATAAAATATTCTTAGCTAAATGTAAGTGCTCGAATTGCTAAAAATGTAATATACGATATTTCGACTTTTTATTTTAAATAAAACCGCTGAGATTGAATGACAACACTCGTATCTCATTTAAGAAATATATGCAAAAAATTAGTGGTAGGTACTTAATTACAGTACGCAATGATCACGAGAAATGTACATGGAGCTGACATTTAATAACAAATATATGAAGTTGAGATGATATCATATTATTGAAAGTGTTTTCTTCAGTAAAAGCCACTGTATCATCGGTGCTAAAGGGAGAACAGTGTAGCTATATGTTATGAAATGAAAATTTTGAATGATAATACATTTCAAATAATGACAATATATGCATAAAAAGAAAGAATGTGTTTATTAAATTATTTAAAAAAATATGACTGAGATTAGTTTAAAAAAATGAATTTAACAATGTTTACCATAAAATTTAATTTATCAAGTTTTGTTTAATCATTTAACCATAGACATTTGCACAAATTCCTTCTATGCTGCATTATTATTACCTCAATCGTTATCTTTTTCAAAAAAAAAGAAAAAAAAAAATTGAAGCGCATATAAAAATAATGTTTAGAAAATGAAAATCAATTAAAAAAATTTAATGAACATATTTTTTTCTTCATAATGAACAACGGGCTATGTCCTAAAAAAAGACAGTGTGAAATTAAAAATAACATCCCTGATTTATTTGTAATCTTTATTTTTGTAAACATAAGAAAAGGTTCGATGCGTTTTATTGAAAAATTATATTAATAACGAGAATAATTAAATAAAGTGAAAAAGGTATAATCTACATTTTATTATACATATTTCAAAAGGTAATTTTAACAATTAAAGTCATTACACCAACACTCTGTTTAACAATAAAATTACTTATTTTTTTATATATTTCAAGTAGCTATGTCCTAAAAAAAGACAGTGTGAAATTAAAAATAACATCCCTGATTTATTTGTAATCTTTATTTTTGTAAACACAAGAAAAGGTTCGATGCGTTTTATTGAAAAATTATATTAATAACGAGAATAATTAAATAAAGTGAAAAAGGTATAATCTACATTTTATTATACATATTTCAAAAGGTAATTTTTAACAATTAAAGTCATTACACCAACACTCTGTTTAACAATAAAATTACTTATTTTTTTATATATTTCAAGTAGCTAAACTATAATTAAAAAAAAAAAGAAAAAATATCTGTAAGTTTATTAATTTATTTATTAGTTTGAAAAAAAAATGCGACAAATTACTTGAAAATAAACAACAAAATTAGATTTATTTATTCATAATTTATAATTTCTTCAAATACAAATGCCAATGATTATATTGAAAAAAAAATGTATATAATTCGTTTGCAAATGTTACTTTAATAAAAGTGTAATTGTGTATTTTATCTTTTTATCTCATGTTATATATTTACGTTTCTATTTTGGTATATGGTTCCTATGTACAGAGTTCAATGCATAAAAATTAAATCTTTCTAATTGACAAAATTTTTCTAGAAGGGTTATTTAAAAATTTAAAAAGTGTAACTTTTTGAAAAATAGCGGTAGAATATTTTATTAACACCTCCATAATCCCTATTTTGGTTTTAAATCTTTTGCAATTTACATTATCCACTTACCTCTATCAGGTGAATAATAAAATCACGTTTCAAACTTTTGCGGATGCTTCTGCGTACATACATACTAGTTGTATACATAACTATATTATACGCATACGCATTTCTTTATTAAAATATATTTATCATTTAGTTTTCCTGGAATGCACGTACAAATTAATGTTTATTATATTTAGATGTTTGACCATTCATTTAAATTTTGTGGTGAAAGAAGAAATTATGAAAATGGATGTACAGTGTTTTGTTGCACTATTTTTATAATTTATGCATATAAAAGTTAACATGTTTATGCAATTTATATTTTATTCTCTTAGAATATATTTTAAAAAAATTAAACACTCTCTCTCAATATATAACTATATTTATGACTTTAGTTCGTATGTCTAAAAATCTACTGCTTCATTTTAGTATATATTTTTATAATTCAAGAAATCTGGTAAATTATATTCAAGTTTTTGCGATTTACTGAATAATGTTTTCAACTAAAAATCTTAAATTCAATAACAAAAAAGTTCTCAAAAAAAAAAAAAAAAAAAAAAAAAAACATTGGATGCGTTGCCTTTTAAAAGCACTTTTACAGTTTTTAAATGTGCGTTTCGTCATCAATATATTGTGTTAAACATAGAAAATTAACGTACATTTTTTTTTTTTTTTTTTTTTTAATAAAGGATATTTCTCACAGGAAATTATATAATTAGCATTCATTTTTCCTTTAACCGGCCAAATATATTTTTTGGATTCAATACGAGAAATTATTTTATTTGCATTTTTTGGCTTTTCAATAATGCTAAAAATTTTTTAATATTTAAAATTCATTATGAATGATCAAATACTGATAAAACAAAAATATGAAATTCTAAAAATATCTATAAAGATTAAAGTAAAGAAAGACAGTCAGCACAGGTAGACGATTTCAACTCGTTTATACCATTAAACTTTGTTGAAAACTGAAAACAAAATCTCCATACTATTCGTCGAAAATTAAAAGGTAAGTAATATCAACAAAGGCAAAAAATCCTGAATTTATACTTGCACTAAAAAAGAAAATAAACAACAACAAAAAAAAAAAATAAATAAATAAACAACAACAATTAATTAATTACTGAATTACATTAAATTAAAAACTATTCAAATAAATTCTCAAGCCTCTAATTCCGGAAAAAAATTACAGACACTTAAATTTTCCCATCTAAATGCAAAAAATACAAAATTAAATATTCTTAAACATCCAGCACATAAAATTTTCTTAGCTAAATGTAAGTGCTCAAATTGCTAAAAATGTAATATACGATATTTCGACTTTTTATTTTAAATAAAACCGCTGAGATTGAATGACAACACTCGTATCTCATTTAAGAAATATATGCAAAAAATTAGTGGTAGGTACTTAATTACAGTACGCAATGATCACGAGAAATGTACATGGAGATGACATTTAATAACAAATATATGAAGTTGAGATGATATCATATTATTGAAAGTGTTATCTTCAGTAAAAGCCACTGTATCATCGGTGCTAAAGGGAGAACAGTGTAGCTATATGTTATGAAATGAAAATTTTGAATGATAATACATTTCAAATAATGACAATATATGCATAAAAAGAAAGAATGTGTTTATTAAATTATTTAAAAAAAATATGACTGAGATTAGTTTAAAAAAATGAATTTAACAATGTTTACCATAAAATTTAATTTATCAAGTTTTGTTTAATCATTTAACCATAGACATTTGCACAAATTCCTTCTATGCTGCATTATTATTACCTCAATCGTTATCTTTTTCAAAAAAAAAAGAAGAAAAAAAAAAATTAAAGCGCATATAAAAATAATGTTTAGAAAATGAAAATCAATTAAAAAAATTTAATGAACATATTTTTTTCTTCATAATGAACAGGAGAAATACTGCGCATGTATTTACTAAATTGTGTAAAGATAATTAAAGTAAATTAAAATAGAAATAAACCTATCATAAAAAGATATTTTTCGTAAATCTGTTTTCAATAAAAATGTATATTTCAACATTTTTAGTCCTAGTATATTACGCAAACGATAAAATGTTTTTGTTAATACATGCTTAAAATTATAAATTATAGTTCAGGAAAGACACATTCAGAAATAACCATTCGTCATATTCCTTAAATATATACATTTTTTTTTTTTTTTTTTTTTTGTCATTCAAACTTATTATTATTATTACGATAATACTGCATATATTTTTTTCTTATAAAAAAGTTTTTCGTGTTACATTCTCTAAATTTTTAAAATAATATGCAATAAAATTTTAATGTATAATATAAATTTAAAAAAAAAAAAAAAGCAGAGTTTCTTGTCTTTTTTATGTTTTCTTTTATTTTTTTTCTCTTTTCTTTTAACTTTTTTTTTTTTTTTTTTTTTTTTTTTTTAAGCAAAAGAAAGTTTTGTAGTAATTTTGATTTTTCAGTGTATATATATACCCATTAAAAAAAATCTTATTTATTACAACAAAAGCATGACATTTCACAGAAAACAATTTAATTAGGATATAATTATTACCATTAATAATACTAAATGCTAATATATTGTTGACGATTTTTCACCACTCATCATATAAAATATTAAATTAATAACATTTTAAATATTCTCTACGATATTTAATTTTTTTTTTCGTTTCATATATTCGAAAAATTGTACATATAGGACAATTTTATGCACATTTTTATTTAATTATTTATTTTATTTATTTATTTTTTCCGAAAATTCCCATACATTTTTTTTAAATTATAAATAGGTGTTTTTTTTTTTTTTTTTTTTTTTTTTTTTTTTTTTTTAAATAAATGCACAGAAGGAAAGAAAAAACGACCAACGACGATAAAAAATCCCAAGTGAATATTTACCGTTCATCCATTGTTCTCTTTTTATCCATATAGTTTTAGTTAAAATGATAACATATAGTTTATATAATTGTCATTTTTCTCTAATAATTTTCTCTATCCTTTTCATTAGTGTAAAATAAAGGCTGTTTAAAAAAATTCAATTTTTATTTTTTAATAGTGAGTTAAATTTTACATAATATAACTTTACATAATTTCGCATTGTTTCGCATAATTTCGCATTGTTTTAAAAATTATACTTATGAATGCATGATTAGTAAAATCTTAAATTTCTATATTGTTATTTGTATGCAAATGCAGGATGCATTTTTATAACTGCAGTTCTTAAAGTAAACTAAATGTGTTTAAGTATTTTACTATTTATGAAAATATTTTTTAGTATAAACACGGATAATTTTTAATTGTTTATTTTATAAAACTTACTTATTTTATTTTATTTTTTATTTTATAAAAGTTAAAATCAAACATGTTCTCTTAAAAATATTTTTTATAAAAATATTTAATGATATCTAGTATTCATTAAAAAGTAATTCTACATAAATAATTTAAAATATATTTTTGAATATATATGGAAAAAAAAAAAAAAAAAAAAAAAGTTGGCCTGGCTACCTATTGAAAATAAGAACAGGTAAGTTCTATTTCTCTTCGATGATGACTATTCTCAAACACGTGGTTTTGTAATAGTGAAAAATCTGTAAAATTATCTGTAATTAAATGTTCTTACTTACCTAAAACTATAGAATTTGTGATAATTGGTATCCAGAAAATGCATGTTACTAAAAAAACGCAACTTTTTTTGCAATTGCACATTTCACAAAGTTACAAAGTCTGAAATTCCGATGCACACGTCCGACTTTAGAGAAAGATCATACGCTTATGGGAGAATTTTGAAACTGATGTTCGGCCGGAAAGTTTCTGAACACTCGCCAAGTAAATAGCGCCATTTTCCGCCAAATCAATGAAGTTGTAAGAAAATAAATTGCCCCATTATGCACAAATATATCTGTATTAGATAATGCAACAGGTTTAAGTGAGTATTTAGTGTAATGATACAATAACCAAAACTTAAATTAATACATAATCTTTAATTATATGTGTACATATATGCAGTTATGTAACTTAACTTGCAGTATTATTTTAGCAGATAATATAGAATAAATGCTTTGCGAAAAACCCTAAAAACATTAAGTTTTCTATTTTAAGCTCCTTTGTTTGTTATTTATTATTAAAAACAACGTATAATAGTTATAATATGATGAAAAATGTATATTGTATATTTAAAATAAATTGTAATAAGTTATATTGTTTTTAAATAAGATGAATAAGGTTGAAATTATAATTAAAATTATTATTATTATTATTATATGTTTGTTCATAAATATTATTATTTTTGTAAGATTTTTCATTATTATTGTTATTATTATTTTACATAATATTACGTATAAATGTCATGCACATTGTAAATATACAGTTTTTAAGCACATTAGCAGTACATTATGTAAATTAGTTTTACAATTCCTGTATGCAAAACTGCATGTTGCATAATAAAGTGCATAATTAAACATAATTAAAAAAATAAATGCTATAATATGCTTTATAACAAAAGTAATAATTTATATAATGGTTTTGTCTATAACGTCTTCGGATCAAACAGTTCTTTATAATAACAACAAGCAGAAAATGCAAATCGTTCAATTATTATATAAATGGCATTGTTATATATATATTGTAAAGGCGAATTAAAATATTGTACAGCAATAATAAAAAATATATATTCAGTTTTTTTTTTCAAGTTTTTATAAAAAAAAATTTAAACTGAGTAGTTTTCTGATGATACAGGAAAATTTTATATGCTAATACAAACTATTATATTTAATGTATCTATTAAGTTTGGATGTACATGCAAAAAATTTTTTAACTATATATACATATATATATGAGCGTGTGTGTGTTGAAACATTTATGATATACACGTACAAGGAAAAAATAAAAATAAATAAAGCAATACCATTCAGTTATAACGAAAAAAAAATAAGCACATGCAAAGCCATATTATACAAATTAGAACGTTTGAATTAAAAAAATAATTATCACATATTAATCAGAGAAAAAAAAACTATTGGTTGGGTATTACGTCGCATTAGTGCTGCGCAGATGGACAATTGGCGACGGTCTGAGACACACCCCAGAGGTGGTCTGGAGACATGCCATCACAATTTTGATCCTCCACGGAAGGGATAGCTCTCCCGCTTCGGTGAACCCAGAGGTATAATTTTTTATAGGAACATGGAGGACATTGCGGCCACGGCAGATTTTACGTGCACCAGCCACCATAAGCGTACACGACGGTCTTTGGCCGGCTCGAGTACCGAACCCGTAATCTACCAATTACGAGGCCGGCGCTCTACCGACTGGGCTACCGCGAACCCGAATGGCCACCATTTTGGAACAAGAGGGCGCATAAAACTGAATAACAAACTTAGTTTAGACCAGGACACATGAAATAGTCACTGGCAACCACCAAATTTAACTGATGACTAAGTTTTCAATTTTTAGGAAAACGTAACTCGTTTTTAATACATTAATGAAAAAATTGGTCGCAGAATCGGGATCTGATTCCACTTCCGATTCAATCTTATCTTGCATTATTTTGATTCCCAATCCTTTCGCCACGTTTTAAGACACTGTGTTGAATCGGTACACCATTAGGGAATTTACTCATTTTTTCTCGGCGCATGTTTCACAACTCGATATTTAATCGATGCGCCGTTTTATAAAATTGATTTACACCGCTCTTGTATGTGTAAGCTTTGCAACCCGGTATTGAATCGCTTTTACGGTGTAAGATGTATCAATGCCGAATATGTATATTTAGAGAAATTAATAAAATCGGTTTGATTGTGTTAAATTTTAACAGAGTTACCTGATATATTATCCAATAAATAATTGTTTTTTATGCATATAATTTAAATTTATACATTAAATAAATTAAAAAAAAAAAAAAAAAAAAAAAAAAAAAAAGGCGTAGGGGCGTATATTTTTTTCTTGCTACGAGAAGTCTTTGCTGGAAAATAGTTTTTTTATTCTAATACATGGAACACTGTTTGAGAACTTGATATGTAAATATTATTGACTAGCAGGCTTTGCCCGCTTCGCTGGACGTTAAACTTAAATGATTTGTCAAAATGCCATATCTTTATTAATAACCTAAGTTCTCGCTGTGATTGGTAGAGGTTTTCTCGCTCCCAATGTTAGGAGTCTGGGTCCCCACTGTCTTCGGCACAACTTACCCACTTCTTACTTCCCCACCCTCAGCGGGTGAGTTCGAAGTTTTGCAAAATCCCACTAATGTACATAATGCATACACTTAATCAATATCCACACACCAAAATTCGCCATTCTAAGATAATTCAAAGCGAATTCAAACGGAAAAACATGTTTTTACACATGTTTATTGCCATCCGACTCCGAGAAGGGGGGGGGGGATTTCGAATTTCGTGAAATGCAGTTGCAATAAGTGCTGGATGCATACAAACAATTTACGCACCAAATTTCCTGACCACAGAAGTCTTTAATAGACAGTATTATAAATAAAAAATAAATAAAAATTATACAGACACGACATTATTTCATTATTTAAAACATGAAAATCTGACATTGACAGATTTTAATTTAGGGCCAGAGGCCTACTGCTAAACTTGTTAATATCGACAAATTCTTCTTTAGTTAATTCGTGACGATCTAAATTCCATGATAAAGTTTTCATTAAATCAAACCAATGTGTTTCAGCTGCAGATATTGTAACAAATAACGTTGGAAGTCCAAACTGCCTTATAGCCGCAAAACAACGTTTTTTCTCTTTTTCCCAATGAGTGGGAGGTGTGCCTTGGGGTGGACTCCTGTCAAAGGTGTGCCTTGGGAGGGGACTCATGTCAAAGTTTTACCTTGGGGGGGACTCATGTCAAAGTTGCGCCTTGGGGGGACTCATGTCAAAGTTGGGCTTTGGGGGGACTCATGTCAAAGGTGTGCCTTGCGGGGGACTCATGTCAAAGTTGTACCTTGGGGGGATTCATGAGAAAGTTGTGCCTGGGGGGGACTCATGTCAAATGTGTGCCTTGGGGGGGACTCATGTCAAAGTTTTACCTTGGGGAGGACTCATGTCAAAGTTGGGCCTTGGGGGGCTCATGTCAAAGTTGGGCTTTGGGGGGACTCATGTCAAAGGTGTGCCTTGCGGGGGACTCATGCCAAAGTTGTGCCTGGGGGGGACTCATGTCAAAGTTGTGCCTTGGGGGGACTTCATTCAATAAATCTCCATTCAATAAACCGACTGAAATAGGCCCTTAGCACTATTAAGAGTGTATTATAAAAATTCGACAACGCTGTACCGACTGAAATAGGGGTACCTTGGGGGGACTCATGTCAAAGTTGTGCCTTGGGGGGACTTCATTCAATAAATCCCTATTCAATAAACCGACTGAAATAGGCCGTTAGCACTATTAAGAGTGTATTATAAAAATTCGATAACGCTGTACCGACTGAAATAGGGGTACCTTGGGGGTACTCATGTCAAAGTTGGGCCGGGAGGGGGGGGACTCATGTCAAAGTTGTGCCTTAAGCCATTTTTGCGATGAACTGAATTGGCTATCTCAATTGTGCAATTAAAGATCTTGGCGAGAAACGTCCGAGCTACTTCTGTGGCGAATTTCAAATTTTGCCAAAGGGATCCAATACTAAAGCTGTTCCATATCGAATCTGGGTTGAAAACGGAAAAAGGGTAAAATAAATTAGAAATGTCAGACCTATATTTATAAATTTGATACCGAATGAAAGGGGCGATTTTGCTGAATCCAGGGGTTGAGACAGTTTTTCGATGCGACAATTAGATTTTTAAAAAATAACTAAAGTATGAAATTTAAGTGGCAACGGAAAAACGGATAAAGGGAAAAATAAATTAGAATTATCAGACCTATCATTACAAATTCAGTACCAAATGAAAGAGGTGATTTTTCTGAATCCTGGGGTGTAAACAGTTTTTCGATACGACAATTAGATTTTTTAAAATTAACTAAAGTATGAAACTTAGATGGCAACACTTCATTTCAATCTTTTCATAATTTGTAGTGAAAATCACGCGAATACAAAAGTCTTTAACTTAAAAATTTATTTTTATATTTCATTTTTTCATTCAAAGCATTTTAGTGAAAAAATATTTATCGCGCATGCGCAGGCGTTTTTTACACACAATTTAAACACTAATCATAATTTTGAAAATTTCTATAGATATAATTTCAAGTTGGGTGAAGACCTAAGGTTCTGCCAAGTGCCGTTGAATTCCGTCCAGCCGTTCTCGAGTGATGCCCGGACAAACGTGTTTTAGTCTTTTACCCCCTAGGGGGGAACGGGGGGAAATTTCCGAAAAGTTGATAGATATAATTTTAAGTTGGGTGAAGACCTAAATTCCTGCCAAGAGCCGTTGAATTCCGTGCAGCCGTTCTCAGGTGATGCCCGGACAAACGTGTTTTAGTCTTTTACCCCCTAGGGGGGGAACGGGGGGGAATTTCCGAAAAGTTGATAGATATAATTTTAAGTTGTGTGAAGACCTAAATTCCTGCCAAGCGTCGTTGAGTTCCGTCCAGCCGTTCTCAATAGATGCCCGGACAAAAAAAGCGACATTCGGACACGATGACACACACACACACACACACACACACACACACAGGCAAAATTTTCTGAAGTCATTTTCGGCTTTCATGGGGTGTAAAACGTGAAGATATCGCAAAATTTTTCGATTCCGACAAATTTACAGACAAAACTCTGATTTTATTAATATAGATGAACCTTTTATTTTGCGTTTCTAACATTTTGAAACGTAATAGGTGATCAAATTGCTTAATAAGTTTGATTGAGGCCCTAATACAGGCTATATTAATATAAATCTTTACGAAAGCCTGTTTCAATATACAGTGTTAATGTAAAAGTGAAATATTCAAGTGGCCTAAACTTAGTTGACAAATTTATTAAAGATATTTGTGATGCAACTGCATTATTTAACTCTGGTTCGAATTCATTGCGTTTTTCGTAAGTTATCACAACGGTTAAGGGACGGTGACATTTCAAAGTGCCGACTCTTTCAAACAAGATGGTGAACTAATTTAATAACTAAATTTTTTTAATATTTTTGTGGGTATCTACAAACAAAGTTTTGAATAAATCGACTCATATTTTTTTTTTTTTTTTTTTTTTTTTTTTTTTTAATGTGAATTTCAAATTTTCAAGTGGCAACTACTTGGAAATATAATGATAAATCAACTGGGATAACGAGCACATTCAAGATATTTGTGCGATATGTCCACTATCTAATTTTGGTACTAACTAACAGAATATTTCGGAAATTATCACAATGGGAAATTTTAAAGTGAACTCATGATTTCAAATGGTCGTCATTTTGATTCAAGATGAAGGATCAAGTTATCTAATGAGAATTTTTAAGATATTTCTGTTTGAATTCTACTGCCCAATTTTGATGATATATTTTCACGTGGCTGCGTGATTTCAAATGGCCTAATAATTTCAATTTTCTGCCATTTTAAAACATTTTGGAAGTTTTAAGTTGATTAATAAACTTTATTAACATAATGATATGCGCTATGTATGGAACGGATTTTAAGCAAATCGTATTATAAATTCATTTTTTTTAGAATGTGAATTTGAAATTTTCAAGTAGCCACCACACGAATACAAAATAATGAAGAAACTTAATTATTAACGAATTCATAAAAGATTTTTTTAAGATAAGTCCACTGAGCAACATTAGCTCAAATTGGTTTAGTATTTCGGAAGTTATTGTCATGATACATTTTCCATTATATATATATATAGGTAGATACATAGATAGTTAAAAGAAGCGATTGCAATAGGTCGATTTCTAAAGAAATCAATCTAATAATGTGCGAAATATTTCAATGTATTTAAAAGTTTTAAATGCTTTCGAACTCATTGGGAAATATTTAATTTGAAAATAACAGTAACATATTATATATATATATATATATATATATATATATATATATATATAAGTATATACGAGGTGTGGCTATTAAATAACGAGACTATTGCTGCTACAGGTGAACTACATATGCGCCAAATCCGAACGACCGACAGCTGTGCAGCGTAAAGCCTTCACTTTCGGTTGCAGCGCCTCCCGTGTTTGTAGAAAAATTAGTCTGACCGTAACCTTCATTTGTGTAAGAGGTGTTTGTTTCGTTTTGCCGAAAAAACGTGATAAGTGTAAAAGTAAAGCAATGAATTGTCATGAAATTTTACGTGAAACTTGGTAAAACCGCTATTGAAACTTATCTTTCATTAAAACAAGTTTATAGCGATGAATGTTTATCACGTGCGCGAGTTTATGAGTGGTTCAAGCGTTTCCAAGATGGCTGAGAAGACTTTGGAGATGATGACCGAAATTCAAAGCGATGATGATCCTTTTTCTCGACGTTCATGGTATTGAGTACCTTCACTGGGTTCCTGAATGTCAAACTACACTGCAAATAAAAGGGTCTTAAAGTAAGACATGAAAAGAACTGAAACGGCATTTAAGACACGTAAATATCTTAAAATGTACGTTAGACGTTATAGATATTTTAATTTAAGACAGAAATATGTCTGAAATATCAATTCAGACACAAAAATGTCTGAAACACGTAAATACGTGAATTTTCAGACAGCAAAACGTGTTTGAATTTTCAGACACTTTAGAAATTCAGACACTTGCATTACTTAGAAATGTTTTCATATAGAATCTACTTTAAGAAAATATGCTTATCCTACTTCTTTCCACATTCAATAAATATATTATTATTTTATATAATAATCAGTTAAACTACTTAAATTATGGTAGCTTTATGAAATTATATTTTTATGGAATATAACTCTAGGGATGTGAATGATATTTGCATGTTATTATCTTTAACACAATTCATAAACAACATATTTAGACACAAAGCTTATTTTGTTAAAAAAAAAAAAAAAAAATTCTAGAGAAGAAAGCGAATTTATAAGAGAACAATCATGAATAATTTGCGCATATATTTTTCTTTTTTTCTTCTTCCTATTATTCATTTAAAAACATTTTTCTTTCACAAATTCACCTACATCTAAATGTAGAACTACAAATTTTCCTGTATTCATAATTACAGTCCGTTTTTATTTAAATATCACTACTTTAAGGAAAGAAATCGTTATCATCGAGGGATGCAACCTTCACATACTTGCATTATTAAAAAATTCTGTTCCTCTAAATATGAATTTTAAGAAAATAATATTTATTATTTTAAAATACCATACCATCAATAGTTTTATTGCAAAAAATTAGAAATAAAGCATAACATTGCGATTTGTTTCACGAATACTGCAGCATATTATTACATAAAAACGCATATTGCTGTATTCGACGGTAGAGTGATTGGTAAATACTTCACTCCGACGATGCTTTGCTCGAGGTTTTGGTTTCCTAAGACAGGTTAAGTTCGAATCCCAACGTCGGAAAATGGGATTTTTTTTTTTTTTTAAATATAAATATTTTATTAATGCTCTATACAATTCTAAAATATATTTTTAACAGAAAAACATAATCGCACGCCATATTTATTTATTTACTTATTTATTAAAAAGCCTTAAAAACGGTAGTATTTTTAAGCCTAACATGGCGGTGTTTGTAAGCCTAAAACATGGCGGCGTTTTAAGACACTAGCAATATCTTAATTTCTGATGGAAAAAGGTGTCTTAAAAAGTAAGACATTTTTTTCGCTTAAAAAATGACCACCCATTTAAGACACTTTTTTAACTGAATTTAAGACATTTGCGTTTACAGTGTATTAATCAACATTACTATCTTGAGGTGCTTGCTCAACTCCGTGAAGGGGTAAGGAAAAAACGGC
Source organism: Salticus scenicus (assembly GCA_963930645.1). Lineage (NCBI taxonomy): Eukaryota > Metazoa > Arthropoda > Arachnida > Araneae > Salticidae > Salticus > Salticus scenicus. The sequence continues at coordinate 46,952,302 of OZ005656.1, read as the reverse complement.
CCGAATTGTGGAAGACCAAGTCATGGGTTCTCCATCAAGACAACGCGCCGGCTCACACGTCCTTGTCTGTCAAAGCGTTTCTAGCCAAATACAACATCCCAGTTTTAGACTATCCGCCTTATTCGCCTGACCTGGCCCCATCTGACTTTTATCCGTTCCCCAAAGTTAAATCTGCATTAAAAGTAACACGATTTGAGTCAGTTAAAGCTGTGAAAGAAAAAGCAGCACGCCTCATGCAGAAGCTTACAGGACAAGACTTCCAGCACTGTTTCGAACAATGGAAAATTCGCATGGAATGTTGCAGGGATAGAGGAGGGGCGTATATTGAAGGTGATAATAACTATATATGTATAAATTTAAAATAAAACGTTTTACAGCAATAGTCTCGTTATTTAATAGCCACACCTCGTATGTAGGGGCACGGTGCAGAATATGGAATAGTCAGGTAGAATGGAATACAGTTATGCCTCACTTGCAGGGTGCTGCAACTTATCGGAAGCTTGTTGAACTTCGTCTCTGGACATTTGTTCACCTTGCTTCAGTGAGAAGAGCAATTTTTTGTCATACAATTCCTTTGGTTTATCAAGATTCAGACTTTTTAGAGAGAGAGAGAGAGGTTGGTTTGGGTTTTAAGTCGCACTGGTACTGCACAATGGGTAATTCAGAGAGAGGGAGACAGAGGAGATAATACAATTACGAATTCTGTAATGTATTTACGAAACAGTCTGATTTCCATGAACTTATTCATGCCATCAGATGATTGAGGTTGGTTTATTCTCCATGATAACGATTCGAGTAGTATGTATTATCAGCTTTTCTACATTATCCTAGAAAAATTGGGTATTTTGCATTTCTAGACATTTTTATTATTTCAGAAATTATAACAAATCGTGTTATTTCTTCCTTTCTTTCTTTCTTTATATATATATATATATATATATATATATTAATTTATGGAACAGACCTCGAATATGATTGTAGGTAGCACAGCTAGGTAAATCCAACAAGCTAATAAATGAATTACTAAAGTTAGTTTCGTTTCTATTTTGCAACACATTTCTTATAGTTAAATGGTCTTATTGGTTTCTTATTTTCCTCTTTTATATTATAATTTTTATTTGCCTTCAAAATTTATTTTATTAAATATTTTAATCAGAATACATTTCAATAAAAAATTAGTTATTTGTATTAAATACTCTCTCATCTAAGTTTCAGACAAAAAACTTTTAAACGAAAATTCAAAATGCTCTTTTATCTATAGATATACAAGTATAAAAATATCATTTTAAAAATAAATTAATTCAAATTATGCAAGGATGAAATCAGGATTACAATAAAAAAATAAGGCTTAAAAAAATCCTAATATTTAATTTTTCTGATAATTTTTAATGTCATACAAAATAAACAAAATGATTTAAAATTAAATATTTTGAATACCTTACGTGAAAAATATATTTAAATTCAAACGAGATAGTAAATTAAAAATAAACAAACAAATTACAAATTAATAAGAAAAATATTAGGTATCCAATTATTTGGATGGTTAAATCTCAAGAATACAGATTTATTTTTGGCATCAACAATTTTGCCTGAACAGACGATAAAAAGTGTTTCTTTTTAATTCCTTGGAAAAGTTAATCATTTTTCACACCGTTGGTTATGTGGATATTCAGCTATGTTAGCTCACTGGGCAGAAAGTCATATTTATTTTTTTCTTTTGAAAGAGAGAGATTTTTTTCTGCTTTATATTTTTCTGCCTTGATTAAAATATCAGTGTATATAAAACTAGGAATTTTTAACATATATTTAATATTCATGCAATGTTAAAATGTGCTACTACATGGATTTTATTTTTGTTTTTATGTATTTATTTTTACTTACTAAAAGATGTTATGCGTATTGGGGAAAAATATCATACAGACATATTTTTTTTATTCCTATTATACAAATGTACTTTTTTTTTTTTTTTTTTTTTTTTTTTTTATGAATTTAAAAAATGAACAGATGTCTTTAAAATGCATTTAAAATGAGATTTTTCTCATTTTAAATTCATTCCTTGTCTTGTTCCTTGTTTATTTATTTATTTATTTAATGTTTCACTCAGTTAGTAAAAAATAATATTTTTTAGCTGCACACTTTACCGCTTCTATAGTACTACTTTCTTTGAATAGTAAATTTTATATTATTTGATAAGTAAAGACTGTTACTAAAATCCATAATAGATTTATATTAAAAATGACTATAAAAAAAAAAAAAAAAAAAAAAAAAAAAAAAACTGAATTGTTAGCGACTATGCTATTGTTGCCATAAAAGAAAATTGTCCACTAATTTTAAATTATATATATATATTACAGTCTGTGAAATAATAATATATATTTCGAATATGAAACATTTTTGTGTATAGCAGACGACAATATTATTAACATTTGAATGAATTTTGATAATTTGTTGAAAATACTTTTAAAGGTATTACAAACACTATTTTAATATTTAGAGAAACAATTAAATTTGTGACTAAAATAGGTGACGAAGATAAAAATAAATTTTACATTAAATTATTTACAATAGACAGGATTGAAAAATGTAAGAACTTATAAATGTTTTTTTTTTTTTTTTTTTTTTGCGAAAATTTACAATTCTGGAATAAATTACTGATGCCGTGGGACTTTCTTTCGCTATAAATCAGTTTAGCGTATTTGATTATAATAACAAAATATTTTACATAAGTATTTCAACATCAGTTTCTTAAAGTTTGTGATATATGCTATGCAAGAGTCGATAGCAAAACAGTGCCTATTTATTCAACTAAAGTGCATAGTACAACTATAGTATTACAAAAATGGATAATATAGTTCATTTGTACGCAAATAATTAAAATAAATTGAAGAAATTATCGGAGTAAAAGTTTACAAGGAGAAAAGCAAAGTGAACTTTTTGTAGAGTTGTGCTAGAAGTCGTCACATATGTCTGCTACTGTTCTTTTTTTTTTTTTTTAAACAAAGGGAAAATTCGAATTTGAAGAATGTACAATATAAATAACTTTATGTTTTTTGAATGTTTATAGCGATGTTATCAAGACAGAATTGGATCCTTGAGTCGAGTGCTTAACTGAAACTGAGTGGCTATTTTCCGTCTATCACTTTTCACTTATAATTACTGACGAATTTGAATCTTTTTGTATGACTCTGTAATCCAGTCGTTTATTTTAGTTTTAACATATTCTGTAGAAAACAAACTTTTTGTTTCCAAATTTCGTTGCTTTATGTGCATTAAGAACATACTAAAATATACTTTAAAAATATTTCTTACAAACGGTCATAAATTGAAATAGTTTTGTGAGTCCCTGTAAATAAACATTTAGAGCTATTCACTTCATTTTGAAACGGAAATAGGTCATAATGGACCTGAATGACAAATAATAGTTTAAACGCATTCTGAAAATTGTTATTGTTCTTCAACCGTCTTCATACACAGTTGTTAGATAAACGTCAGAAAAACAGACACACAAACAGATGTTTAAACACACAGTTCGAAGTCGTTCGAAAATTCATTAGAAAAATTATTAAATTATTAAAATAAGAGAAAAAAAATATTTTGTAGTATAACTTTCAGAAAAAATCATTGTTTTTATTTTTATTTTTTTATTTTTTATTTTATCGTTTTGAAATGTATCATTTTTATGATAGATTATATCTATGCATTTAAAAAATATATATATCATAATAATATCCGCATGGGCGCGGAAAATTCTACGGGAAATGCTTTTTATTTAGAGGTCTTCAAGATAAAATTAGTTTAATAATTTTTCATCACGTTATTTCAAATATATTAGTATGAATATTTGTTAAATTAGTCAGATAAATTAATGAAAGAAACAGTCATCTTACGCTATATTGCATACATTAAAGTAATATCTATCTTGTCCTCTCATCTAGTCTGTTAGAAAGACAAATGTTAAACAGATTTAATTTAATGACTGTTAGGTTTAAAGCGGTACCTTGAGTACAGTATACTAGGTGAAAAGTCTAAATGTATAAAGATAATGTACACTGAGCTACAAAAAAAAAAAAAAAAAAAAAAAAAAAAAAAAAACGCACTGAAGAAAAATTGACTTATACCTTTTTTATTTGTAATAACTTCAAAACTAATTGTTAAAACCAAAAAAACTGTAATGTTTGCATAATATCAAAGAGATGAAATGATACCTATGTACATTTTTGATTTAGTTATTCACTTTATTACACTCTACGTAATAATTATTAAACATCCACATAAAACATTCTTTTTAAACGTAATATAATAAACATATACTTTGTACTGTATTGTGATTTATTATATAACATAAAAAAGTTATATTTTAATAAATGAAATAAAACTTTTTGTTAGATCTAAGTAAATTTTTAATAAAAAATATGTTTTCTGCATTGAGTTATTCCACCTTTATACGGAATTACTGCTTTAATGCGCAATGGCATAGTATTATGCCGTGTTTTAATATAAACATCAGAAAATTCTCTGTGACAAATATCATAAATAATTTTTTCTAGTCTTTGCAGAGTTGTAGGCTGCAATTTTTTAATCTTCGCCCCTTTCTCGCTTTTTTTTATACACTAAACATTTTCAAGCGGATTGAGATTAGGGCTATTTCCAAATCTGATGAAAAAGAAATTCTACGACATTTTATGTGGATTTAACTTAAAGTTAAAAAAGATATGATTGCTTATAGAATTATAGGTGCTCATCGGATATAATAGGTAGTTTTAACTATTTGAATCGAATAAACGCACCACAGACGCCCTTTAGTATGGTGAAATATCATCTTGAAATTATGTTTGCGGGAAAGTCTGAGATACCTTCAAAATAGTCGGTCGGCGTCGTTTTTATAACGAACGCGTTTTATTTCGAGTTAATTGATACCTTGAGCAAAAAAAAAAATTGGCCCGACTCATTGAAAATTTATGCACCTCCGTGCCATAATGTACGGATAAAGTGTCACTGTTTTATTAATGCAATTTTCAATAATTCGGTCACATTTTTATCATCTTACTAGTTTTTTTTTTTTTTTTTTTTTTTTTTTTTCAGCCCGAAATAAAATAAACGTTACTGATCAGAGAAAACCAGTTCGGCCTAATAATTAACTGATATATATTTATTTTTTAATTTTGGTCAACTGAAGTTTTGTTTTTTTAATTATTTTCCTTAGTAATGACATTTTATTCGCAGATCTTCTGGTTTTTAACATACTTTACTTAATTTTTCCCGCACTGTTTTTGAAAAAATTATTTTGCTTTGCACATTTTTTTAATCTTTTCTAAGTTATGAGCATGTACAAATCGATTTTTTTATACTTTTGTTTCTTAACTTGCCATCATCTCGCTTGGAGGGACAACATGGCCGCCTAAAGACACATTTTCAATTTAAACTGCCAAAAAAATTTCCCAAAAATCATCTCAGGAATATTTCTTCAACATTTAATTAATTTACCATCTCACGTATTGAAATATATTTTGACTTTCATTCTAAAATTAATACTTTTTGTGACTGTGGCATCGTTAAATGCCTTATACTTGCCATTTTTGAAATACTTTCTAAAATTATAATTTTCTTAACAGTTGCATTTTATTTTTAACATTGGGCTCATTCCTAAAGTGTGCGTGGAAGGCAACGTAGCAAAATCTGTTCGAAAATTTGCTTTTAAATGATAAAATTGGAGGTTGCATACAAAGAAAAGGAAAATATCCAAGTGAGACTTTTTTTTTTTTCGCTTAGTGTATTTTTTTCTTTTGTTTTCTTCTAAGATAAACCTTAATGAAACTTTCTATAGTCAATTGTATGCTGCTATTTTCAAGATGAACAGTTTTTTCGTTCTGATGTCTGCACTAAAATTTGCACGTTTAGTGTATAATTTAAATAATATGCAACGATTGCAAAGCAGAACAGATTAACATGTGAAGATATTATCTTAATATTGGATTTTAAAGAGAGAATAAAATGCACTTTTACCTATCAACATTAGTACATTTTTCTTTTACAAATATATTATGTTATATATATATATATATTAACAGACGGTTGCAGATCAAGGTGTTCAGCAATAATAATTAGAAATTTAAGTCTTTAACTTTCATCTTTCTAACTGATTTTTGTAATAAATTTCTCTTTATAACTGATATTATGCTTCGTCAACAAACAAACCTGGTCGATAGATTTGAGTTAATCGGAATTTTGTCATCGAAAGTACTATTGTATAATTTTAATACAGTGCGTGTGGCACACAAGTGGAGATATATTTATTGATTTAATGTTTGTACTGAAATTCCGCATGCAATGTGTGTCTTCACAGAGGATAAAAAAATACGTTATTAACATTTTATATCAAGTAATATTTTCATCATACTAAGATTACAAAGCAGGTACACTTGATTGTTCATCACATTTTATTTAAACACGAAAACCATTGTTAAAGTTATCTCGTACTTTGTTTTTGTCTGTTTTTCATTACACACATTTTTTTTTTTTTTTTTTTTCCGTTTTCCTCTAATTTGAAGTCGAATTATTTAATTGTTCATCTAAACAGTGAACAAACTCCGCTTTTATTTGTCAATGTAACTGAACATTTTTCAGGATTAGTTTAATAATTTTTCTAACATATATATATTTATTATTATTATTATTATTATATGAAGTAAATCACATAATATAAATTTCTCTTTATAATGTTATTTGTAATATAATATTGATATATATTAAAATATATCTATCAAAAATATACAACTATCATATTTACCAGTGTTAAGGAAAATTAAAGTTTTTTTATTTTTTATTTTTGTCAAAATTATTTTATTTTTGTATTCGTTCTTTACTTTCGTCTACATATATAAAGAAATTATTGGATTCATGAAAAAATTCGACCTCCGAATTCCGATGAACTTACATGTTTTGAATTGTTCTGAAATTGATTTGACCATTTTTTAGAGAATGTCTGTCCTTTTGTTTATCTTTGTGTGTGCAACCCAAATTTCGTAGATGCTGTATCTCAAGAACCAATAAACAAAATTTAACAAAATTTGGAGTTTTGTCAGAGTTTGACCTGGACCTGAGCTGATTATATTTTGGGACTAATAGCTCAACAGGTCGCAGCCTTTCTTTCTTTTTCTTTTCTTTTTTTTTTTTTTCGAAAATTTTAATTTCGCAATATAGGACTAAATTTTGTATAAATGTATATAAGGAGAATTATTTTCAACGTATGACTGTGAATTTTATAATGAATATTGATTATAGTAACAGTAAGTTAGAATAAACATTATGCGTATATAAGACGATCGTTCCACGCTATGAAAAAGACCCCTCGGAGGTAAAAAGTTTCAATATAGATATATTTGAAAAAAAAAAAAAAAAAAAAAAAGATTGGTTAATACATTTAAAACGAATAATTGAACCATGGATCTGTGATTAATTGAAACAAAATTATTGATTTTTTTTTTTTTTTTTTTTTTTTTTTTTTGGGGGGGGGGGTGTAGAGATATTTTCTGAATCGTATAAAATTTATTTTCTATGGAAGTTTGGTGTTAGATATCTCTGTAAGGAAAATGTTCTGTATTTAATATGGAAAAAAATAAATAAATAATTTGAACTTTGTGAATTTGTGTAGGAAACTATAGAAGAAAATTTTGTTTTGTTTTTTAATCAGAATTGTCTAGTTTTTTAATCAGCAACATTAAAAATATCTTCTTTCAGATGCCTTTTTCTTAATTTTATAATAATTTAAAAATAGTATTTAAAAAAAAAAAAAAAAAAAAAAAAAAAAACCCTCCAATTTTAATGTTCATTGTTTTTAACTTTAAAACTTTATTAAATGTAATGTTTCTTTTCATTTGATTATCTTCTTACATATATTTGTTTAAATACTGATACACATACCTTTGTTTAAAGAAAAATTAGCATATTCAAATATTTTTCTTCTATATTTTATGATGAACATCTATCACATTTACCACATTTTCAAAAATGTACAATATCCAGTTTTATACATTTCTTCCAAAGCAATATATTAAACTCGATGTTTATCGAAATCTGCTTAAAAATTTCGATATGTAAACCGACTAAAAAGCTGTTTATAAGAAAATTTAAGAAACAATAAATCATACGGGATATATAAATATTATTTACGGAAGCTTCTTAAACTGCAGCTCAAAATAATCTCTGATTTACATATTAAAGCACGCATCTCAAAATAACAAATTGCTTAGATATTTCATGCTTTATTACAGTATGGAATAGTCAGCCTATACAATTTTGTTTACAAAAAATTATACATAGACACCTTTAAATAGATTTTCTCTATTTTCATTACTTAAACAGAATATTGTGTGTTGAAACATTTAGTTGACAGAGTTAAAAGAAAAAATAATTTTGGATAATAATCATTGAATACTTTATTTTTACAAAACTTAGGTATAACTTTCATTAAGCGCTATTTTATGAAACTATTCTTAAAAATTGTAAAATGAATTATATGAATAAAAAATATTTATTTCAATGAAAATAAATTATAGTCAAAATTATATTTCTGAAAAATTATCTATATGTTTTTTACACTTTCGATGGAGTATTGGTAGCGATCAAACGCAGGTACTCCAAAACACTTACGTTGACGTTGACCATTGACAATATAATTTAGTTTTCTTTGCTAAAATTCATTGAATTTTTTATTTCTTCCAATGGTTACTTTTGAGAAAAACTGAAGCTATATCGTTTTAAAAGTTATTACTTATGTTAAATTTATATAATATAAGAGAATTATTATAAAAGTCATTCCATGTAAAAAAAAAAAAAATAAAATAAAAAAAATAAAATAAAATTAAATTAAAATAAAATAAAATAAAATAAAATAAAAAAACAGCATTTTTAACCTGACCCCCTCAGATTTTTATGAAATTGGGCCTATTGAGAAATGAATGTATCCCAATTAATAAGTCCCTATCACTTTTAATTTGTGATATGCAGGGTTGCAAAAATGAGTAAAAAATGCCAATTTCCGAAATTATTTTACTACAAATGTACCCATACTTTATCTCCTAATTAACTTAGCGATAAAAGATTGGTATCATTAGAAAGCTTATAATACAGGCTTTCAAATGATATATCAGAAGTATATATGTTTAAATTATTTCACTTTAAGGTCAAACTTATTGTTATTTGACCTACAATATCTCAAAAAATACACATTTAATTTTCTTTTGAAACTTTTATGTTATTTTTACATTTATTACCTATAACTATTGCAAACTGCAACATGGTACGGTCATGGGATGTTGAGTTATAACTTAATATGCAACCTTAAATCAGTATTTTCATACTAACATAACGTAAGTTTTCCCATATTTTATTCTCTAATTAACTTAAAGATATAAGATTGGTATCATTAGAAAGCTTATAATACAGGCATTTACATGATATATCACATGTATACATTTTTATTTATTTATTATTATTTTTTTTAAGTTCAAACATTTTTACCCTTAAACTTCAATATCTCAAAAAATATACATTTAATTTTCATTTAAAAATTATATTTTATTATTGCGTTTATTATCTATAATTATTGTAAGTTTGACCATGGGACGAAGATTTTTTTTTTTTTTTTTTTATGTAAAACGTACTATATGTTAATATGGAAATACTGGTAGAGTTGCATTTAAATTTATAACTCACAAGTAAACCTTCTCTCCTTTGTTACCGGTTTTCCGGAAACCCATATATTTTCTGAAAGCTTATGTCACAAGTAGAAAAACCATGAAATCTTAGGGGCAGAGGGACAAGCGTTTAGGAGTTGTAGGACCCACAAAAAATCAGTAATTTTGTATAGATGGACATATTCCTGCAATGACGTCTCTATTTCTTGTATGTTCCCGTATGTTGCTGGAAAGTACTAACGTATTGTATGCTTTTTCTTATATTTTCGATGGATTCTAAAGTCGTTGTGGCTGCCTTGATCTCCCGATTCAGAACAAGCAATCGGTCTCCGAACATCCAGGAATCGGAGATGATAAAACACACAACTACTCTCCTGGAAAATGATATGGAAATTGTGGAAGAGATACGGACAATAGGATTTGCTGGAGGCCATGGCGAAGAATGGGAGGAGAAAATGAACTTCGAAGATGATGTTGTCGATAAGGAACAGCAAGGATCGTCGCAACAGTCGATGTCCTCCACTTCTATCGTGACATATTTTGGCCAAGTATGCCGGATGTCAGGAAGGAAATTCTGATTTTAGTGGATTCATGGTGTTCTAACAAAGATCCTGCATCATCTGCTTCCGAAGTACCTGATGGTAGAGTCCTACAAAATGAACTGGTACCTGAAGGATGTACGGAAAAGATCCAGCCTCTGGATGTTCATTTTTTCAGACACTACAGATCTTTTGTTCGTTACATAACGGAAACAATCATTATCGAAACACAGGAGAACATCTGGCATCGCGATTGTTTTCTGGCCCAGCAGTCCTTTTTCCCTGTATCAGTTCAACACTCCTCGTTTCAAGAACTTGATTAAGTATGCTTTTTATAAGGGCGGATATTTGGACGACGAACCTGGAATGTGGATTGCGCCAATGGATTACTGCTTTGATTCATTGACAAATGATGAGTGTGCAAAGTGTTCAGCTATCGCTTTTGTAAAATGTGCACATTGTGTACCGTCTAACTGTTTATTTGATGAATTGTACATCGATTGTCTCTTGTAATAGATTTTGTTTGAAGTCAATAAGAAGTCACAATTTCAACATTCCAACGCATATTGTTTAAGTTCAACGAGTTGTTTCTTCCTTTAAACTGCGGTTTCCATCTTCTTACCATATTATTAGTTCATATAAATACGTGAAACGAGCATTTTAGCGATTTTTGGTGTCATGTTTCCAACACTTTACTGATACATTGTATCTCCTATAACTCCTAAACGCTTATCCCTCTGCCCCTAAGATTTCACAGTTTTTCTACTTGTAACATAAGCTTTCAGAAAATATATGGGTGTCCGGAAAATCAGTATCAAAGGAGAGAAGGTTTACTTGTCAGTATTTCATGACCGTACCATGTAGAAACCTACAGTAATTATAGATAATAAACGTTAAAGAAACATATAATTTTTAAAAGAAAAATAAGATGTACTTTTTGAGATATTGAAGGTAAAAGTCAAACTGATTGACCTTAAAATGAAAAAAAGAAAAAAAAAATGTAGCATGCATGAGATATATTATTTAAAAACCTATATTATAAGCTTTATAATGATTCCAATTTCTAAGCTAATTAGGGAACAAAATATGGGAAAAAAGTACTTTATGTTAGTATGAAAATACTGATTTAGGGTTGCATATTAATTTATAATTCAGCATTCTATGGCCGTCCCATGTTGAAATTTGCAATAGTTCTAGTTAATAAATGTAAAAATAAAATACGATTTTTAAAAGAAAAATAAATGTGTACTTTTTGACATAATGGCGGTCAAATGTCAAAATGTTTGACCATAAAGTGAAAAAAAAATAAATTTATATATTTGTTAAATATCATTTAAAAGCCTGTATTATAGATTATCTAATGATATTAACTTTGTATCTCTAAGTTAATTAGAAAAGAAATTATGCGTACAATTGTAGTAGAAGAATTTCAGAAATGTGCATTTTTTACCCATTTTTGCAGCCCTATATATCAAAAAGTAAAAGTGATAGGGAACTAATATTTGGTATACATTCATTTCTCAATAGGAAAAATAAATGATCCCAATTTCATAAAAATCTGAGGGGGGTCAGGTTTTTAGCTGTGTTGATTTGACATGAAATGGCTCATAAAATTATGATTTGGTAACAAATATTCCAACAAAATTTTATATTCATACGCTGATTTGTTTCAAAATTATGGATAAAAGAAGAAAACAGGAAAGTAGACTGTACCTTAACTTTTGGAGCGCTGTGTATTTTATTAAAGTATTATCCATTTTAGTCGAAAATAATTGGAAACAAATATTTTTGAAAATTCGTTTTAAAAATTATGCAGTTTAATATGTATATATTGAAAAGCCTATAATATAATTTACTTTACTAAAAATTTTAGCATTTTCGGTTATTAAATTTCTTAAGACTTACAAGTAATTTTTCGTAAATTAAACTTTAAAACTCAGATTAAAGAATGTTAAGTATTAATATTTAGCCAAATTAGTCATTTTAATTTTTTTTATTGTTTATAAAATTCGAAACGTATATGATCTAAAATTTTGACAATCACGAATACATATCTTCGGCTAATTAATTAGTTTCACGAAATTTATCTATTTTAAATATAATATATATATATGTATATATATATATATATATATATATATATATATATATATATATATATAAACGATATTAAAAAAAAAAAAAATCAGTTTCTTTTTTATTAAGAAAATATATCTTTTCAAAAAGAAATATTGCTCTTAAATTCTTATTAAAAGCTTAGAATATGAAAATTTATTCGGAAATATTCTTACTCCACACTGCATTAGAGCAATGCTACTTAACAAAGTAATAAAATAAATCAATCTGACGCTACTTAAATCTCTATTAAAAATGTTCTTTCAATGCGTTCAAATTTATCGACGGGAAAATTCCGAATAATGTGAGATGGAAAAGATTTCAGATTAAAGATTGTACGTAAATTAATTTATATTGAATCTGTAAAATGTAAAAATAATTTTTTCTTTACTTTTTCTTTCTTTCTTTCATTTTTTTTTCAACTTTAGAAAAAAATAATTAAAATTGAAATATATCCGTTTGTTGAATAATTTTATAGACCAGTATAATGATTTATGTATTTTAAAAATATATTAAAATAAAATATTAGAAAACAGCATTGTCCATGTATATTATTAAGGGAAAACAATTAACGCATGAGTAATTCCATATATGCAATATACGTATTTTGCTTATAGAAAAATATATAAATATATAAACCAGTGAACTAAATTTAATCAAATTCGATGTTTAGTTGGACTATGACTTAACCTGGGGCTGAATACATTTTTGAATCAATCATTCAAAAATTGGTGCTGCCACTGCTTTTATTACTATTATTATAATTATTATTATTAACATGACAGTGTAAGAAAAAATTTCGTATAAATGTACAAAATGAGTGTTATTTTTTTATGAATGACTGTCAGACTAATATGATTTTTTGAGAATACTTGTTGTAAACTAAGAGAGTATTTGTTTTGAGGGTATTTCCCCACGTGTAAAGCATTAATATAGATATCTTTAAAAAGAACTCGCCAATACCTTTAAAACGTATGATTGAAACATAGATCTGTAGCAATATTAAATAAAGTTATAGATTTTTTTTCTTTAATTTTTGCATAAATGATTAAAAAAACAAAAATCATGAATTGCATAAGATTGTTTTTCTTCGATCATTTAGTATTATACTTTTCAGTGATAAAAATCGACCGCATTTATGATGGAAAATTATTTTAATAAATACTAATTTTAATAAATAATTTGTACTGCATGAATTTGTATAAGAAAATATATAAAAATGTCCTGTGTTGCCCATAACATAATAGTTTTTCTGAGAACGCAAATTATTAAAAAATTATGAAAAGGGCATATATATACATATATATATATATATATATTATATATGTTTGTCATATGTTTTATTTATCTTTTCAGAAAATTCAATGTTAAAGTTCAATCTTAAAAATATCTGTTTTTAGGTACAAAAATGATTTGGCTGAGTCTTAACAGTAATCCACAGCATGAAACGTGAGTCACTATTAAATGACAATAAATACGTGAAACCGCTTATAACTAGGATGTTCAAAGAAAATCCAATATATCCATAGATCATATGATACAAATCTCTTTTTATTATTCAGAGCATGACGAAAAGAGATGTTGTTATACGCATAAAGCATTGGTAAAAAAAAAAATAAAATAAAAATAAAGAAAAAAAAAAGTATTTTCTTTTTGTAGTCATGATTATAACACATGTATATAGACAAAAATGAACTTTACTTCGTGGTTTAGGAAGGGAAAAAAAAGAGAAAATTGCATATCTAGAAAAATAAAAAGTAAAATTTCATTATCTTGATTTTTTATTAATTACATTTAGTGATGATATATATATAGAAAATACATAATAATTCCTAGTTTTTCTTTTTTTTTTTTTTTTTCGTTAATTTAAAAAATAGCATCAATAATAATCAATATGGGATGAAATAATTTCATAATGGTGCTTTAAATTAACCTATAACATATAAATGTACATTATATGTATAATCTAGCCACTATTTTAAAATACATGTTTTTTTTTTTTTTTTTTTTTTTAGAAAACTTAAATAACGCTATTCTATTCAGAAAATATGAACACACAAAATCTCAAAACGTCTCTGTTAAAAAAAAAAAAAAAAAAAAAAAAAAATAGAAGAAAGAATAGCATATGAATCAACAATAGAGCATATATTTAACTAGAGAGCACATTAAAATATGTTACCAACATAAAAAAAATCACATAACGAATTTTTTTCAAGTTATAATCAATAAAGGTCACTTGTCACTCCCCTCAATTCATTTTTGGACCAGGGGTAATTAAAGATGTTTCACCGTATCCTCCAATTATGGCCAGATCTAAGCGTTTCAATCTTCATGTGACAGAGGAAAATTATTCTGAGTCTGATTTTCCTTTTTAATAAGAACTTTAGTATTCAGTGCGTTTTCTAGAAAAATATATGCTCTTGGAGATTAACTCTTCTACCTGTATTGTTCGTTCTCATACGGCATGAGTGAGTCCTTATTCTAAAAACACTTTCAAAGTCTTCTCATCCGCTAGAACACTATAACTAATTAAGAAATTAAGAATACTTAATACTTGTATTGTTGTAATGATATACAAATTAGATAACTTATATATGTTACCCTTACAGACATAATTTGTTTATTTTGAAACTATCATAGAAAATGAATGGTCCTATTGTTGAATTTAGAAGTTAACCATAGTCTACGATATTGCAATTCAACTAAAACAATGTCATTTGGCTGTAGTTCTAATTGCATCATTTCCAGTTTTTAATACGTTTTTGTTAGCTTCACCTGTATGTATGGGAGCAAACAAAAAATCTATATTGTAAAAAATAGACTTTCCCTAAGTGTACGCTGTGGCTGTGATGTAAAGCTCCGGGTTACGAACCGAAATGTCTAAAGTTCGAGCCCACTCAGAGGAGATTGTTTAAAAATGGCTTTTGTTTAATTCTAAATTATTTACTAAACATTTTTAAAGTATGTAAATATTGTGGTGTGTGGCAATCACACGATTTTCTCTTACCCTGCATTTTAATACTATAAAGATAGCTATTTTGTGCTTTTTAGTTCACATTTCTATAAAAGCGTGTTCTTTAATTTTTTAAAGTATAATTTTATTATATTTTAAGAGTTTTGCCCAAATACTCAAATGCAGCAGAAATAACTTTACAATTAACTTTTTCATTAAACTAAGCATTTATATTACGTTCTGTGATATTGGCATTTGGACAGGTTTACAAAGAGTGTCCGCATAACGCTATTTCTCTTTAGTGTTTAATTATTATTGTTGGAATCCATAAAATAATACTATAAAATTAAGCATTGTTCCGTAATGAATGCAGTTTTCTACAAAACATTAATATTGAACAAATCAGTATTTTTTATCTACATAACTACAATCGAGAATTATTTATATCTAGACAAATGTCTTAGATTCCATAATAAATACATGAAACGCTTACTGATCATTCGTCAATGATCTACACACATACAGTCGGTAACAAAAGTGTCCGAACACTAGCAAAAATTCCTATATAAAAAAAAGTACACTAAATAATGTTTCTTTAATAAATTCTTGTTGAATCTTGTTCTTAGTCAGTCTAAGAATAGAATTCGACAAGGATTTATTTAGGGAAACCGTATTAAATGTACTTTTTTTTTACATAGGAATATTTGCTAGTGTTCGAACACTTTTGTTACCAACTATAGTTGCCAACTTTAACACATTTGTTTTACTGGAAAAATTTTAATAGATTTTTTATATATGTATCTTTGTAACACATTTCACTGAATAAATAAAATAATTTTTTTTAATAATTTTCCTTTAGCTGTAAAGTGTTAAATGTCGCAAGTAAGTCTACACGAAAATTATTTTCTTCGTTTTTTTTTTTTTTTTTCCTTTCTTCCATTTCATTTTTTTTTCGTACTAAGATGATTATACACTGTTATCAAAGCTATTATAAAAGCCATTTAGAGGTTTTTTGTGGTATAATTTATGCTGAACTGCTGGAACTTGAGATGTTTTACTGGAACTTCTGAAATTTTAGAGGACATTTTAAGGTTGGATCCTTGGTTCAATGTTTCCTAATAGGAGACTCAATTATTTCTATTGCTGCCATGGGAAATTTCATCACTTATATGCCTGTTTAGTTTGTGCTTAAAATAAAAACGGATACATATTTTTGTAATAATTTATGTAATAACTCATTTGTTAAACATGTCCATGAAATTTCATGGAACAGATAAGAATTTATGCTGCTTGTGTTTTTTTTACTACGTATCAGACATGCTAACATTTTAATTGGCCCAAAACGTTCTTAATTCTCGCCCTATTTTCAGCAGCAGCAGCAGCTCCAGATTTTTTTCACTCAAAAGCGGTTATCTGAAACCCACACACAAGTTAACCGAGGACAACTCTCCGCCAAAGATCTCTATTCAGGCTGCCATCAATAGATAAACCACGATTTGACATTCCCTCAACCATGCCAGCCAGCCACGTTTTTCTGGGCCTGCCTCTTCTTCGTCTACCCTGAGGCTTCCATTCGAAAATGAGCTTTGGGAGTATCTCCTGACCCATGCGCATAGCATGTCCAAAACAAATGAGCTGTTTTCCGCTCTTTTTTCACATCACTTTTTTTCAAGTGAAGTTTCCCTCTTATTTAATCGTAATTTCATCTTAAAAAACAATTAATGACAAATAATGTAATGTGAAAAAAGGGCGGGTACAAACAGTGCTCCAGAATAAATTTAAATGTCCTTTGCATTGCAAAATACATCCAATATATTTGAAAGGCAATGGCATATATTTAAACCCACCTAGTTTTAAGCAAGTTTATATCAGAAAATTTGAAAAAAAAAAAATTTAAATTTTTAAAACCCATTGCGTCTTGTACAACTATACTCGAATTCTCGAATATAAAAGAAATTTAAAAAACCGCAATATTCGTTCTAAAATAGTGCAGCATGCTATAGAAACCGCCCAACTCCCTGATTTTAATCATGCTAAAATAATCACATCTAACTGTTTGAATTATCGTACAAGAATTTTCTTTGAACGCTGATGTACGAAACAGCATTTTTCACCGCTTAATGAGGCATGCGCAGTCCCTGCTGAATACGCTGTACTTTCGAAAAGGTTTTTATTGTTCTTCTCGGCGATTACTTTCGATGTTTTAATACTGCATAATTACATTTTCTAATTGCTCGCATGTGATAAACTACGCATCTGCGCAGATGATCAAGTTACATTAAAGATAGCATTCAATTACATATTCATATTCATTCTATATATCATTCAATTTCCACCCTTCCATGGAATATCAAAATTGTGATGGCATTTATCCGGACCACCTGTAGGGGTGAGTCCCAGACCGTCGCCAATTATCCATTGCACAACACTAGTGAGACGTAAAAAACCCAACCAACCAACCGTACTATTTACTCCTGATTGGGTTTGAGTCGACAATAGATATTTAAAAAGGCAAAATTTGTCTAAAAATTCAATATTTCAGTTTTACCCAAACATGACATTATATAACAATAGTCATGTATTGAAAAAATAATTCTTCAATTCCCATCATTCTGTGGAAAGTTATGCAGTCGGCAGCAAAATTATTGAAGCACTGGCAATAATTCCTACTTAAAAGGTGAGCACCTAATATTGTCTTGAAGAAAAGATTTATAGAGTCAGAATCTTTGTCTTATACTGTTTACAAAAAAGTAAATTGATAAAAAAATAGCTATCAGACTAAAAAGAAAAATATATGGAAAGTGTGAATGTGTGTTTTAACAATTTTGCTGCTGACTGTAAGCGTTTATATTTTTAAAAAAAAATTAATTTATTACAAAATATGAATTTGAAACAACGTATTCCCAAAACAAATTTTAAGATAGTTGCGTTATGGAAAAAATGTTTCATGCGTCTTTTTGTTTATTTATTTATATTTCTTTATTCTTTTAATCGTCATAAATTCTTCATATATATTCAAACCTAATTTTCAGTATGTTTCTGGGTATATAGTTTTGCTTATTTTTATAGAGATTTAAAGAAATAATCAGATTAAGAAATATACAGTCCTTCTCATAATTATAAGGACACCCGTTTTTCTATATTAACTAAACACTGAACACTATAATTTAAACAAATATATTTTTAATTAATTTGAATTTCATTAATAGACTATATTTAAAAAGTTTTATCGTTTTTCTATCTTAAAAAACTTTAAATATGGTAAAAAGATGATTTTTCAGGTGTTCACAATTATAAGGACAGCTCGAATTTTTTCAGTTTTTCTTTAAATTAATATTTTATGGGGTCTCTTTTTAGGGTTAAACAGTCAGACATTCTCTCTGGTATATATATATACATTTTTTTTAATATTCAATTTCAATACCATTTCATATAGCATATATGATATTTTAATACATTTAAACTATTTAAAATTGCTTTTTCCACTTGCATGCACATTTCTAATATCATAAATTAAGGTTTTTTCAACTATTAGACCATGGGAAAGGCAATAATACAGACGTTTCTTTCTTCAAACTATTTCCTATTGCTCTAAAAGTAGAGAAAAAATGTAAGTCTTGTTGAAAAAAAATATTATTACCCCCCAAAATCTAACAAAAATCTAATAATTCGACGTTTAAAATTTGCGGATATTCTCTTGATGTTCATAATAATTGAAAAAAATACTAAATTCATTCTGCCTTCAGTAGAAGCAGCTTCCCAGAGCACGATAGATCCAACTTTTAAATGCCCGATTCATATCTGCCTTTAAAAAATCTGCTCTGTCTTTCGCTATCTTCGGATCGTGCCAGTAACTGTTAAATCCATTTGGTTAATCAAGAACAAAATGTTTTTCATCCAAAAATGCAACATTTTACCATTTAATATTGTCTTTATTCAACTTTAACGCAGACGTTCTTTCCCCCATTAAATGCTGATTGATTATTGCAGGTTTTTTATTCATTTTAACATATTATTAATTATTTTAAACATGCATAAATGTGGAACCTAACCTTTCGTTAAAAAATACGAGCAAATTTAGCAGCAGTCATTATGAGTAGAACAGTAAGAGGAATTATGAGTCTTCGATCTTTGTAAAACAACTCTGATTTTGCATCAGATCTCTCTCCTATCGAACCAGCAGTTCAACATTTGATCACATTTCCTTCAACAATTTTAGATCTTCGAATTTCATTAGAAATTCGGCGGATTAAAATTATCCTTCCACTTAAAAAACACATTTATCATACTTCAGTACTTGAACGTTCTTTTTTTCGAGGAATTATCAGTAATGTCCGTCCAAGAAAATTTGAAGGCTTATATATGAATTAATATAGCCCAGTAGTTAACGAATTCGCATGTCAACTGTAATTTATCCGCTAGTAATTTAAATAAAACGAAAAAATCTGGATTGTCCCTATAATTATGAACATCTAAAAACGTGGAGAAAAACACATTTTGCATTATTTTTTATTAATTTTGTTTCATATTAAAAAATTATAGCAATTTTGGTTTTTAGAATACTAGATATATTAAGTGCACTTAGTTAATATTGTTCACAATTACTTTTACATTAGTTATTTCAAAATATAAAGTGTCCTTATAAATATGAGAAGGAGTGTGTATATATACAGTCGGTAACAAAAGTGTCCGAACACTAGCAAAAATTCCTATGCAAAAAAAGTACACTTCATACGGTTTTGTTAAATAAATCCTTGTCGAATCCTGTTCTTAGTCAGTGTAAGTACATGATTCGCTATATAAGATCTAAACTGTAAATGTAGAACTAAAGCTATATTGTTAAGAAATTCAAATTTTATTTTTAATTAATTTGTACATTCATTTTAATAGCTACACATAAGAAAAACAAACATGAAAATTTAAAGTAGTGTTATCAGAGAGATTTATTAAGCTAATGATATGACTCTAAGGTATGTTTGTTGTGAAGCGTAAATTGAAAAAAAAAAAGTTTAATCATTTTCTAATACATAAACTCATTATTCAGCGAATCAATAAATCTATTTAACTACCTATCTATTTATTTATTTATCTATCTATCTATATTTATTTAAAGAACATTATGAAATTTAAAAAGGGAATTAAAGCATTCTAATATTTGATAAAGTGTGAAATTGAATATTTGAATCACATATCTTTATGTCATTAAGTATTACTTTCTCAAATAGCGTTGTTAAGCATTTCTAAAGAAGTAAGCTCAAATATTGACTTAAATAGACTATTTGGGGAAATCTTTATATCGTTTGCATAATTTTAATACATCACAAAAATCATTTTAAAGTAATTACAAATATACTTCTTGAAACTAAAAAGATCTAATATTATACCTATATTATTCTAATAATGTAAACAAAATGATATATAACAAAAACAATGCTTTACCCCGGGAATTTATATTTCCATTTTTCTTATTCTATAAACATTTCAAAAAGTAATAAATCTCCGCAATGTTTTTCTTGAAACTTCGTGTAGTTAGAGAGTTCCATTAACTGTAAATGTTTGGACTCATGGATTATCAAGAATTTGATATATGAACAACAAGTTTCGTGTCTTCTTTCTTCTAGCGGAAAATAAGAAAATTCTTGAGATTCCTGCAAAGAATGTCTGTAATTCTGAAATATAGAAAACATTTTTACTGAAATATATATTTTGATGCAGGTTTTTTTTTTTTTTTTTTTTTTTTTTTTATGTCTAATTGGTTAATTATGTGGAACATATTACAAAATATTTATTGCAAGTTATTGAGAAAAAAAGTCCCCAGAAAGTTGAAATATTTTTTTTCTAAATATGGACTGTTATAGATATTTACATAAAATATATATGATTCTACTTATTTTTTGTTGTTGTTGCTGTTTTGGTTGTAAATATATTATATTTAGTTCATTTGGTAAAAGTAATTCAGTAGTTGCTATATACAACTAAAAATAAATCCTCGAGAATGGGGAAATGAATTGTTCATAAATAGCATCAGGCATTTCTACATTATTTTTTTTACAATAAATTTTAAAAAAAATACAAGATAAAAAGAACTTTTTACGTACCATATTTTTAAATTTTCTGTTGAATTATATAAATGCTACCGAAGGCAGCGGGAATCAGGAACAATCGGCTAAAAGTGTTAAAAAAAATTCTTTGTTATCGTGTTTTGAGCTATTATAAAAGTTTCAAATGGCTAGCTAGCCAGCCGGGAAATTAGTTAAAAATCGATTGCAAGCTTTGTACTGGTAACGCTACTGAAGGCATCAGGGACACGAAACAGTTGGTGAAAAGTATTTAGAAAATGTATTTTCACCGTATTCTGAACTATTCCGAAAGTTTCAAATGTCTAGCTAGTCGGGAAGTCACTTAAATAAATTGTATGTTGAATCATATAAACGTTGCCGAAGGCAGTAGGGACATGAAACAATTGACTAAAAGTATTTAAAAAAATTATTGTCACCGTGTTCTGAGCTATTCTAAAAGTTTCAAATGCCTTGCTAGTCAGAAAGTTAGTTAAAAATCGATTTAAGTAATTTCCTAGCAACGCTGACGAAGCCAGTAGGAACCCGAAACAGTTGGCTAAAAGTATTTAAAAAAATGCTTTTTCACATTGTTTCTAATTATTCTGAAAGTTTCAAATGGTTTCTAGTCTGGAAGTTAGTTAAATAAATGTTCCGTTGAATCCTATAAATGCTGTCGTAGGCAGTAGGGACCTGAAACAGTTGACTAAAAGTATTAAAAAATTGTATTGTCGCCGTGTTCTGGCCAATCCGGAAAGTTTCAAATGTCTAGCTATTTGGGAAGTTAATTAAAAATCGATTGCAAGCTTTCTACTGGTAACGCTGTTGAAGGCAGCAGGAACCACAAACAGTTGTCCAGACGTATTAATTTTTTTTTTTTCACCGTGTTCGGAAATATTCTGAAAGTTTCAAATGTCTAGCTAGTCGTTACGTTAGCTAAATAAATTTTCTGTCGAATCATATAAACGCTGTGGAAGAAAGTAGGAACCTGAAACAGTTGACTAAAAGTGTTAAAAAAATGTATTGTCGCCATGTTCTGAGCCATCCTGATAGTTTCAAATATCGGGAGGTTAGTTAAAAATCGATTGCAAGATTTGTACTGGGCAAACAAACAAGAATCGAAGTTAATAAAAACATTGTAATAATGACTAAGACTATAATTTAAAAACATTAATTTAGAAGCATAATTTTCTAATGCATTTGCTTTCTGGTATAACGCTCAATGGAACAACATTAAAATAATATATATATATATATATATATATATATACCAAATTCAACAGCACTAATTAATATAAAAAAGTTTTTTCATTGATTTGCTGCACCATTTTATTAATTGTAAATAATTATATCAAAACAAATCAGATTTAGAAGATTTTTTTTTATTTGAAAAGTACCAGTATAAAAAAAGTCGGAGCGAGATTTATATAAACTGCTATTAATCTCCTGACAACAGTAAGGAAAAATTAATTTTATTTGAAAGAGATGATTCAATATTTTTCTTTCTTCAGTATTGAACAGAAGAAAATACTGTATTTGAAAAAGAAAATAATAATAATAACCATAAAACTTTCTGGCAACATCAGACCAAAACATAATACACGGAATGACATAAAATTTTCAGTCGAATTTTTAAATTTTTGTCAAAGAACCTTTGATTCCCATCGCTCAACTGGTTGTACTCGATGAACAGGTGGCGTTGTTATTCCTCACCGTCAGTGATTTTTTTTTCGCTATATAATATTGTGTATTTGTAAAAATTACTTCAAACTTGATATGTAAATTCATTACTGTGAGAAGCTATCTTTTAAATATATTTTTGTAAACAGGAAGGGGGTAACACTGAGCATTTCATAATGTCATTTTTTACTCTAAACACATTTAAAATTGTTTCAAAGTAAAGCTTCTCATACAAAGTAATAAATACGATATTTTTTAGTGAGGCAAAGTAGATGTGATTGCTACATCGCTTGTAATAGTAAACATACCATGATAAACATCAATAATATCCAGACAAATGGTAGTTTTTCTAAGGTTAATGTATACGAAAAGCTGAAACTTAGATAATGATTAATTAAATATATTTTATAAAACATAAATGAAGAAATCATTAGAAAGATAAATTATACAATGACTATATGGTAAATAGTGAATAATAAATAATTTAAAAACAAGATATATATTTGAATATTTAACCCTCAAACCATGTAAAGTTTTTTTAGAATATCTGTTTAATAACTCATATCTCATAAAAGCAATGTTAAGTGAAGTAGGAATAAGTTATATTGGTTTTTAAATACTATGTATATTCAGTAATCGTATGTCGTAGACAAAAAAATAACCTATTTTTTGAAAATTTGTCACATTAGCCTCTTTTTACAATTATTAAGTGACGGAAAAAGCCGTCTGTAACTGTTAAAAATATGGGTTTTTTTTTTCATTTAAAATAATATTATAGTTTTAAAAAATTAAAGAACACGCTTTTATAGAAATGTGAACTAAAAAGCACAAAATATGTATCTTAGTATTAAATTGCAGAAAATCGTGTGAGTGACACACTATATTATTTACATACATTTAAATCTTCAATTAAAATAATTTGGTATTAAACATAAACCATCTTTAAAAAATCTCCCCTGACTGGGATCGAACGCTGGACCTTCAGGTTTGTACCGAGGAGCTAGAGCTCAATACCACGCCGTTCACGTAGGGAAAGTCTTTTTTTACAATATAGATTTTTTGTTTGCTCCCAGAGCGATTACAAACATACATACAAACACACATACAAACATACATACATAAAGGTGAAGCTAATAATAATAAAAAAAAAAAGCGTGTTAATGAATCGAAATGGATTCGCTTTAAAAATAATTTTTACTTTTGTATTATAATATTTTGCACGTTTGAGTAGAAACAAATAATTTTTTTTTTTATAATACTGATACTAAAACTTACCATGTAAACTGTTAATTAGCAAGTTATCAAAGCAAAATAAAACGAAAATAAATTTGAAAATCTCTTTCATACATCTCCAAAGTGTTTCAAATACATTTTTACCGGATTTATATGTTTTCAGGATAAAATTATATTTAGCTCCTGCTTAGAAAAAATACACAAAACGGAACGTGACTAAATATCACGCAGAATCCATTGTATGAACGTATATCTGGGATGTTCAAATCTAATCCAATGTTTCATTTACTTATAATAAAGATTTCTTTTTGGGATTTCGTTTAGGTTCGTGACAAACATGCCATTATTCTTGTATGTATTGCGATATAGTAATTTTCTTTTGTTCATTTTTCATATATAAAATACTCCGATTCCCTATAGCAGCATATAGAAGAGTATTATCTTAAAATGAACAAAGCCTTAAATCAAAACAAAAATTGTGTACTACATATGTTGTCTACATGGCTGCAGTTTTCTGTTATTCCACACTTTTTTAATCGAATGTTAAACGAAACTTCTTCTTTTTCTTCTTCTTCTTCTTTTTTTTTTTTTTTTTTTTTTTTTTAAGGTTTTTGATATTTAATTTAAAATATAATAACAAATAAAATTCATTCATATTTCTGTGTTATGTATAATAGTACATTCGTGCAATATGATTCCCTTTATACTTGTGCTATTTCATGCAGACAATGAACGTTTATTATCTGCACTTCATCTGCATCTCATATTACACCGGGCCGCGGTAACCCAATCGGTAGAGCTCCGGCCAAAGACCGTCGTGTACACTAATGGTGGCTGGTGCAAGTAAAATCTGTAATGGCCGCAATGTCCTCCATGTTCCCATAAAAATTATACCTCTGGGGGTCACCGAAGCGGGATAGTCATCCCTTCCGTGGAGGATCAAAACTATGATGGCATGTCTCCGGACCACATCTAGGGGTGTGTCCCAGACCATCGCCAATTAGTACTAGTACGACGTAAAACCCAACCAACGAAACTCATATTATACCAATATATTTTAATTAATATAACTGCTATAGTTTGTTACTTTAAAATTCAAATTTTCGAAAAAAAAAAAAAAAAAAATCTTTTGATTTTACATTGTATGGTTCGATGATTTTAGTCAACACGTAGATCAGAATTAAAATAATTTGGGGCAAGCCGTTTTTTTTTTTTTCTTTTTAAGTGAATTTCGTTTATATTTCTCCATCAAAGTAAATTAAACTTACGAAGTAATGTTTTGAATAAAAATCCCTCTTTCGAAACGCAATTTAAATTTTAATTTGGATTTCAATAAATTATCAATGAAAAAATTAGATATGTTCTGATATTAATACAAGCAAATGATCACAGAAAGGTTAAATATATATGTAGAGACCACTGACGAAAGTATAGATGATAGTGTAGCTGGATGTGTAAAAGTGGCCGTGCTCTTAGCATAAGTGCTTTTAGCGCAACTCTGTAACTACGTGTCATTAGTGCAAATGTTATCTCGTCGGTGGCGTGCCTTTAGCACAAACTTATAAAAGTTTAAAAAAGAAAAAAAAAAAAAAACTTTCCTTCAAATTACTTACTGTGCATCTTAATATAGCTGCCAAAATTTATTTATATAGAATTACCTCAATGTTTTAAATCAACAACAAAATTATGGATTGTGCACTCGTTTATTTGAACATGTGCGTTCCATTTTTGCAAGATTTTCTTTCGGTCGTAAAAATGTCAAACATTCTTATCTCTATTTTTTCCCTTTATAATATGGTCGACACGAAAAACTCATTGCATTTGTTTCATCATTTTTCCTAAGGGATTAACAGGATTGGTATTTTACCAAAATAAAGTCATTTATTTTCTTCATGGTGGTCAGGAGACCCTTGATCTCATGGAGGATTTGTTAGTGATCTTGTTTTATGTAGACGTTCGGTCTCTTTTTGGAATTTTGTAGAAACCATCAAATGAAAGCCATCACCATAGTCTTAGCAGGAGACTGACAATGATAAGTTTCCATTTCAGAGAGGTTCTTCAGCTTTTGAATTATAATAATTGTAAGTTATGAAGTTATGTTACGCCTTTGCTATATTTTAGCTATGTCAAGTGATGCCATACCTAGTTATGCCAACTAGTCTCACGGGTATACGCAATATAAAGTTGATACAAACAAATCGCAAGTATGAGATACAAAAGACTACTGTACTTACGAGTAATTCCAGTTAATCATTCTTTCCAAAACGGCCATTAGCAGCTCCTCAATTTGATCTACAGATTCACAAGACCAAAGAAAATTCTACGTTAAAAAAATTTACTAACCAGTCAAAAGAATTATGAAACAGAAATTTTTCATTTATGGCGCTTCCATTTCTGTTCGTTTAATTTTGTTGTTTTTGGCATGCGGTTTTTTACTTTCTCTTACAAATAGGGTCGAGAAAGTACTGTTTTAGGGTCAAATTTTCGAACGTGGTTTTTGTCTTATTTACATTTTCTGTGGTCTCCAGAATACGAAATTCATGTTTTTAATTAATGATATGCGTGTCTGTCTGTATGTATGTCTTTGGGGATGGATGGATGTCTGTGTATCTGTTATCAGCATATTTCACGAACAAATAGTAGCAGGAATTCCAAACTCGGTATTCTAAATGTGTATCATATAGAGATGCTACAGTAAGCTTTTCGTTGAGATGAAGCAAATGGTTCGTGTACAGGGACACTCAAAAGTATTCAAATACATTACGTCTATGGGGGAAATTGCAGGTAAGTAGAGTTTAATAACTATAGACTCCACTAAACCAAATGAAACGAATATATATTATGTGAGTAAAGTTCCATGACGTCATGAAGTGGTATTTGACAGGAGATAGGTGGCAACAGCCAAGAGAGAGGGAACGGAGTTTTGGATGGAACGAGGGAATGACATGTTTAGTTAATTAGAGAAGAATATTTTTATTTGTGTTCTAAATGTTTATCTATGTTTTGTGCGTTTTTTTTAGTAGTGTCTTATTAAATGTTTTCGTCTTTAAGTACGAGGTGTTTTATTTCAAAGCCACGTCTGAATTTATTTAATATTAAGTGATTGTGTCTCCAATCAAGCAGAAACCAGGATCCGAATTTTACTGGCGCAGCCTTTTGCTAGGATAGAAAAAGATACCGAGAAAATGGGGAAGGTAAGAGCTTTCGTGTATATGCCCAAATATTTTAAGTGTACCTTTTAATTTTTTTTTTTTTTTTTTTATAACATAAAATGATAATAGAACGCCAGTTCTAAGTTTTTGTTCTCAAATACATTCGAATAAAGTTCACGCCAGTGAATGTCAATTTTAATACAGTGTGAATGTATTAAGTGTATTTTATTTTACGCTGGTAAATAACAGAATACGATGTCACGCCAGTGATTGTTTAATTTTAATGCAGCGTATATGTATTAATTACATTTATTTACGGCAGTGAATAAAAGTTTAATATTTCACGCCAGTGAATATTAATTTTAATACAATGTGATTTTTTTTTTTATTTACTTCAAAAAATATAGAGCTGTTTATCTGTTAAATATCTACAACAGTAGATCTTGATATTTTTCCCCTCAGTTTGGTATATATACATATCTATATATTTTATTTGTTTGATCTCCGAAATAAGAGTTAAAGGTATTTTGTGTGATGAAATAAATAAGAGTAAATATCGTATTTTGTTCCTGACATTGGAAAATCTATTTTTCTTTAGAATATTTATATTTTAATGAATGTACCTAATATGAAATATATTTTGAGAGTTGATTCATTTTAGTTATTAAGTGCTGAAATTACACAAATAGTGCTTTGTTTATTTCATTTAATAACGAGCCATAATAAATTAGTTCGTTTTCGAACGAAATAGCTAATGCTGACGAAAATCGTCTGCGTTATTATTATTTTTATTTTTTTGTTCCATTTCATTATTTTATAGAAA
This sequence comes from Salticus scenicus, assembly GCA_963930645.1. Taxonomy (NCBI): domain Eukaryota; kingdom Metazoa; phylum Arthropoda; class Arachnida; order Araneae; family Salticidae; genus Salticus; species Salticus scenicus. The sequence goes on along the minus strand of OZ005656.1, from coordinate 46,924,056 downwards.
GAGTAAATTTTTCTTTTTTTTCTTTTCTGTGTTTATGCTTATGACAAATGGTAATTATGTAAAAAGTGTTAAAGATTACATTTTTTTTTATTGTTTATTTTTTTTTACAAACGTTGAAGTAAGCTTATGATGGAATTGTTTGTTTATTCATTTCATATGAAATAAAAGTGTTTCTTTGAATAAAAAATAAATTGGATAAATAAGAAAATAATTTTATTTTATATTTCATTGCGTAAGGAAATGTAAATATGCACGACAGTGTGTTTTAAATTATTTCTAATGTGTGAAAATATCATTCATGTATTTTTAAAGTCAAATTGATTCATAAGCTAAGTAAAGAAATTTATATAGATATCAATTGCTTTAGGTATAAATTATGGGTTTTGCGTATGGTATATAATTTTATTTCCATTAATATTTAACAAAGTGTTTTAATCAGCACCACCTTAAGGAGTTTTTGCTAAGTTACTGGTTCAGAAAATTTTAGGTGTATAAGATGGCATATTTGGGTCGCGCAAAGAAAGAGCATTTGAAATTGTTGGCTGTGGAGCTGAATCTTCAGGTCACGAATGAAATGACTGTAAGCGATTTACGCAAATTAATTACCAAAGATAAAGAATATGACGAAGAGTTTACTAAGAATCAGCTCGACATTATTATCGAAGATAGGAAGCTCCGTGAGAAACAAGACGCTGAAAAGCAATTCCAAGAGCAAGAGATTGAAAAACAAAAACGCGAATATGATTTTGAGTTAGAAAAAATCCGTTTGGAAGCTGAAAAGTTTAAAGTAGCACCGATTTCTGAAGCTAAGAGTAGTACGCAAGTATAATAAAGTTCTTGCGCTAAAGTTCCCATGGAAATTTCTCTCAAGCAAGCAAGATGAATAACCGCAATACACCAGGAAAATAGATAAAGAAGGCCGTAAATAAAAACAATCTTCTTAACTGACAGCACTTTATTTTCAAATCAAACATTACAGCTATGGGTTAAAAATTATTCGATAGTTCAATTAACAAGATACATAACAATTATTGTCTTTGAGACATTCAGGTGGTGTAAAACAAATTTTCAGGTAGAGAGAGAGAGCTATTTGATTACGTGTTAATCAAGTCAGATTAGGAGCGGATTCTGAAGTTGACTCTATTACCATTAAGATCAGACTGATGAATTACGCCAAAATTATTAAAACAGTGCCAAACTTTCCAGCCAAAGCTAATCCTTTGTTTGTAGAATAATTTAATATAAATATTTTGAATTTAGTAAGTTCGTTACAGCAGTTTATTCCAAGTTTTATCGCCAGAAGACCGTTATTTAAGGGAGACACTCAGACTAGAATTTATTGCACATCCTGTGATAAAAAAAACTAAATTACCCTTTAATGATATCATAATGTAAATTATAGCCTAATTTATTTATAACAAAGTTGACTTGCGCAATTTTAGAAGAATGAAAATGATAAGATATATAAGATATATAAGATTATAGATATATAAGATGTATAAGATATATAAGATATATAAGATTACCTAAGAAAAAGAAAGTATATAAATATTTTTATTTTATTTTTCCACTATAATAGATATCAAAATTTAAATATGAAGTCTTTAATATGGAAAAATTACTCACTTACAGTGAAGAGTCTTGAAAAATACTTCCTAAAAAATTGATTAAAAATCATGTAAAAATAACTGAATAATTTCGGCAGATACGTTGACTATGTCCCAAACAGTTCGATGCACAAAAAAATGTTCTGATTAGTACTATACACTAATAAACCATGTAAAACCACAGTAGTGTAAAATATGTCTTTTTAATATGCACCAGTATATTAATTTGTGGCAATATCCATAGAAGGTGATGCAGTTTTTTTGTAAGAATTTTTTTTTTTCTTCACAAGTGATCACTAACAGTTTATATACTTATAGCTTTTCTCCTTTACCAGTGTATAAACGCATATGACTTATGCACGATATATCTGCTGTTGAAAAAAAAATATATATATAACGAAAATTAATTTGCAAAACTTTGTTTGCGTGTATGGGTGTAAAAAATAATCCAGCACTAAAGAGGTATAGCTTCTCCACTGACTTCATTCTAAAAAACTTAAAGTATATACACGTAAATAAATCAGAGCATCCGAGAGAGCACACAAAAATGACGCACTTCACACAAATCCAACGTGAGGTAAGGAGTAGCGCTTCGGGGTATCCACATATTGAAAAATTTCGCTTCGGCCCGTCTCACCGAATGTCAAGGGTAGAAAAAAAAATCACATTCGAGAAATGTAGAGTAGATCGGAAGAAAAGGGTCGCTAGCAGACCTCCCATCCCAGCCGGTAAGGAATCACGTCGAGCCGATTGAAGAACTGCAGACACTTCTCGGCCTAATACTTCGAGCCATTGACGTTTACATGTGATGCGATGATGAGTCAAATTAATTAAACACTTCTCTTCTTTAGTTCATATTAAAAGGTATATCAAAATTCAGTCTTTTATTTTTTTAAATAAAACAGCTGTGATGACATATTAACTGATTTTTTAGTAACTGCCCCTCTCTCTCTATTTTTGATTACAACCACACTGAAGAGGTCTTTGGCACCAATTCTTATAATAAAGTTCTTGCGCTAAAGTTCCCATGGAAATTTCTCTCAAGCAAGCAAGATGGATAACCGCAATACACCAGGAAAATAGATAAAGAAGGCCGTAAATAAAAACAATCTTCTTAACTGACAGCACTTTATTTTCAAATCAAACATCACAGCTGTGGGTTAAAAATTATTCGATAGTTCAATTAACAAGATACATAACAGTTATTGTCTTTGAGACATTCAGGTGGTGTAAAACAAATTTTCAGGTAGAGAGAGAGAGCTATTTGATTACGTGTTAATCAAGTCAGATTAGGAGCGGATTCTGAAGTTGACTCTATTGCCATTAAGATCAGACTGATGAATTACGACAAAATTATTAAAACAGTGCCAAATTTTCCAGCCAAAGCTAATCCTTTGTTTGTAGAATAATTTAATATAAATATTTTGAATTTAGTAAGTTCGTTACAGCAGTTTATGCCAAGTTTTATCGCCAGAAGACCGTTATTTAAGGGAGACACTTAGACTAGAATTTATTGCACATCCTGTGATAAAAAAAACTAAATTACCCTTTAATGATATCATAATGTAAATTATAGCCTAATTTACTTATAACAAAGTTGACTTGCGCAATTTTAGAAGAATGAAAATGATAAGATATATAAGATATATAAGATTATAGATATATAAGATGTATAAGATATATAAGATATATAAGATTACCTAAGAAAAAGAAAGTATATAAATATTTTTATTTTATTTTTCCACTATAATAGATATCAAAATTTAAATATGAAGTCTTTAATATGGAAAAATTACTCACTTACAGTGAAGAGTCTTGAAAAATACTTCTTAAAAAATTGATTAAAAATCATGTAAAAATAACTGAATAATTTCGGCAGATACGTTGACTATGTCCCAAACAGTTCGATGCACAAAAAAATGTTCTGATTAGTACTATACACTTATAAACCATGTAAAACCACAGTAGTGTAAAATATGTCTTTTTAATATGCACCAGTATATTAATTTGTGGCAATATCCATAGAAGGTGATGCAGTTTTTTTTGTAAGAATTTTTTTTTTCTTCACAAATGATCACTAAGAGTTTATATACTTATAGCTTTTCTCCTTTACCAGTATATAAACGCATATGACATATGCACGATATATCTGCTGTTGAAAAAAAAAATATATATATAACGAAAATTAATTTGCAAAACTTTGTTTGCGTGTATGGGTGTAAAAAAAAATCCAGCACTAAAAATGTATAGCTTCTCCACTGACTTCATTCTAAAAAACTTAAAGTATAGACACGTAAATAAATCAGAGCATCCGAGAGAGCACACAAAAATCACGCACTTCACACAAATCCAACGTGAGGTAAGGAGTAGCGCTTCGGGGTATCCACATATTGAAAAATTTCGCTTCGGCCCGTCCCACCGAATGTCAAGGGTAGAAAAAAAAATCACATTCGAGAAATGTAGAGTAGATCGGAAGAAAAGGGTCGCTAGCAGACCTCCCATCCCAGCCGGTAAGGAATCACGTCGAGCCGATTGAAGAACTGCAGACACTTCTCGGCGTAATACTTCGAGCCATTGACGTTTACATGTGATGCGATGATGAGTCAAATTGATTAAACACTTCTCTTCTTTAGTTCATATTAAAAGGTATATCAAAATTCAGTCTTTTATTTTTTAAAATAAAACAGCTGTGGTGATATATTAACTGATTTTTTAGTAACTGCCCCTCTCTCTCTATTTTTGATTACAACCACACTGAAGAGGTCTTTGGCACCAATTCTTATAATAAAGTTCTTGCGCTAAAGTTCCCATGGAAATTTCTCTCAAGCAAGCAAGATGGATAACCGCAATACACCAGGAAAATAGATAAAGAAGGCCGTAAATAAAAACAATCTTCTTAACTGACAGCACTTTATTTTCAAATCAAACATCACAGCTGCGGGTTAAAAATTATTCGATAGTTCAATTAACAAGATACATAACAATTATTGTCTTTGAGACATTCAGGTGGTGTAAAACAAATTTTCAGGTAGAGAGAGAGAGCTATTTGATTACGTGTTAATCAAGTCAGATTAGGAGCGGATTCTGAAGTTGACTCTATTGCCATTAAGATCAGACTGATGAATTACGCCAAAATTATTAAAACAGTGCCAAACTTTCCAGCCAAAGCTAATCCTTTGTTTGTAGAATAATTTAATATAAATATTTTGAATTTAGTAAGTTCGTTACAGCAGTTTATGCCAAGTTTTATCGCCAGAAGACCGTTATTTAAGGGAGACACTCAGACTAGGATTTATTGCACATCCTGTGATAAAAAAAACTAAATTACCCTTTAATGATATCATAATGTAAATTATAGCCTAATTTATTTATAACAAAGTTGACTTGCGCAATTTTAGAAGAATGAAAATGTAATTATGTATACAACGGCTAATAAATAAAATAATATTTTTTTATATTTTATTTATTAAATGATTTAGGAAAGATCATTATTCTGAGAGATGTCATTTAAAAAGAATATGTTTTTTGTTCTCAGATGATTTATTAATAGCATAAGGGATAAAGTATTATTAGAATTAAGATATTTATTATAGACAAAAGCGAATAAATAAAAGTAATTTAGAATTTCGTTATCTATTTTTATTAGTCATTTAATTTATTGAAAATATAATAATTACTTATTGCCTTTATTTAAAGTTATAATTAAAACTCATATATGTGAAGGAACGACTTCACATATTTCTCCCCATCGACGAGGAAAAAAAAAAAGAATCGTCAAAATGGACGAAAATTATGAAACATATAACGCTCTCTCTCACCTTCACAACATCATAATACAATTCCAAAAAAAATCTGCATCCAATTGTGAGAAATGTAAAGTAACCTTTTGCTAAGCAATGGAAAAAAAAATTGTGGCATATAACAATAAATTCGAAAAAAAAAAAATCAATAATAATGACAGTTACGGAATCATGAGACATAGTCACTCATTGTCATGCCAAATTGACATATCTGAAACAAATTACATAATCAATAATTTATATAAATGTGACATATAAAATGTGTAAAATATTAAAAATAATCATTCATTACAGTGTATGTATGGTTGATAATAAGGAAAAGGAAATCAGTAACCAGAAATATGAAAAACAATTACATTTGTATTTTGTTAATTTTCAAAAAAAAATTTAATATTGCATTAATATGAAAAAAAAATATATATAAACATTTTTGATTAAAAAGGACCATTATCGTACACGTGAAAAATTAAATTCCAACAAAGTGAGCCAGAGAGTGTATAAGAGAACAATAGCTATGACAGATATGATGGTTTTGTGATGCCTAACTGAACATAGCGTACTGAACAATATGTGTGAAGCAGAAGAGGCTTCATGTTGTGCAAAAATGACAACCAGGATTCTGCAAAGTGACATAATGAAATGTCCCTTGTATGTGTAAAAATGTGTAGAAAAAAAAAATCTAGCCCTATGTCACAATAAAAGCGCACATGTAAGAGTTCAAGAAAAATTATTTATTTTATTTTATTTCAACTCTTATTTATTTTTATGCCTTCTAATTTTTTTTTTTTTTTTTTTTTTTTTTTTTTTTATATAAATTAATGAACCAACTTTATTTCAATAGCTTGTGTTGGTAAAAAAAATATTAAAATTGACTTGTATGAAATAATTTCCTTTTCCTGAACAAAATTTTTAATAAATGAATTAGCATTTGAATTTCTCACAAAAATATGACCTAAATAATAATATAATTTTTAATGCATAAACTCTGAGTAGACCTGAAATAGGTGATAAGAATATAACTCATAAAAATTGTCAAAAAAACAGCAAAAAAAAAATCTAAATATACTATTGTTTTATAATTACAATTGAACTATTATTTTATCGAGCCCAATTAATATTCAATATCTTTCTTAAAAAGGATACTGTATGTTATACAGATAATTCCATAATACTGCTCAGTAAGAAATAGTCTTAAAAAAAAAAAAAAAAGAAGAGTGAACCAGCCACATACTTCTGCACAGACTACTTCTTACAACGCACAGATGATTTCAAGGCCATTTATTAAAATACATCTGTGGTGCAAACTTTCCAAAAAGGAATTATTTTAATTAAGAAATTTTAAATAATTAAATATTTAATTTAAGCTGAACGAAAACTCTCTGCAAGAGTTTTTACTCTTTACACAAGAAAAATAAATTTGATAAAAACAAAATTTTAAAACGTACAGACTATGTACGGAAATTTCACTTTTTATGTATTTGAAAAATAAACAGGCTCTAAAAAACATAACAGAATTTGCTGCAAGTTGACAAAAATACCTTTATTTACTTTTTGTGTATGTGTGTATTATTATATATTGTATTATATATTTATTATATATTGTAGTGTTATTTGTATAAAGTCTATGTAAAATTAAATAAAAGAAAATGTAATTATCTCCACATGTGAACCTATGAAATAGCAACTAAATAGGTCAGATAAAATTTTGTGAGTGTGTGTGTGTCAAACATTGGGTTGTGAGGCCAAGTTTGAGAATAATGAAGAAAAGCATGGAAAACATGCATGGAATACTATTGGATAAATTTGCATTATGTCTGACAAACTGAGAAACCAGCCAATAATACAATAAATTTCTGACCCAAAATAAAACATATACAGGAACACATGTAGAAACATAGGGAAAAAAAATATTCTTTTTGGTGTGTGTGTGTGTGTGAGAATAATTAATTATAAAGTGTTTGCAAACGTTAAAATAACTGATCATGTTATTCAAATGAGATAAAAAAATATAGTGTGAATTTGTTAAAAAAATGCATCTTGTGAAAGAGGTGATGTGTTCACGCATAGTATCAAACGAAACTTTGACAACCAATGAAAATATAATTAGGAAAAATATACAATCCAAATATTTCCAAAAGCCACATACATCCTCATGTTATTTATTAAAAATTTAGTAAGTAATTTTATATCAATATCTTTTTATTTATTATTATTTTCATTATTTTCATTATTTATTTGTGTCACCCGAAATATTTATCAAACATGTGTTAATGAATTATAAGTGTACTTGAAAGCCAATAAAACATAACCTTCCAAAATTGTTGTGAAAGTGTGAAATCCCCTACACAATTACAAGTGTTGAAACCAATATAATGGTCAAAATCCATAGATTATAGAAGTCATTAATATATTGAAAACCAGAGCAACACAATTGTGCTTAAAGGGTATATGTGTATATGTGTAATTAAAACATATATAATCCAACGGGTGATATGTTATAATATTTAAACAATATTGTAAAAAAAATGAATATCAACTGAAATAATTTGAACTATTAAAAATTTAGTATATGTCTGTAAGTGTTCCAAAAAATATTAAAATTGAAAAAAAAAAAAAAAAAAAAAATGCCACAAAAAATAAATTCCCATAGCCGCAGATGAAAGCGCTAAAATTGCGAATTTAACGTGCACAGAAAATTATAAACAAAAAGTAAAAGCAAAAAGTCATGACTAAAATAACAGTATTATCTACTGAACTGAGCATATATGAACTGAAATGAGCTGAGCTGAGCTGAGGTGAGGCCTCAAAAATTAAAAAAAATGCGCATAAAGTAAATATATAAATAGCTTCAAAGGCTATAAAATTGCTCAGCAAAATAATAATATAAAAACTCGAGTACAAGAAGTGTAATCTCACTTCAAAAAGGTGAATAAAGAGAATTTCACCAAATCAGCTGATAAAGAGAACAGTAAATTAAATCTGTTCACACATGTGCCATGAAATGTTTTTCTCTTTTCTTCTTTTAAAAAAAAATAACTGCAACTATTCAGCAGTGGGCCCAATTCGATGTTAAAGTAAGCTTACTATATATCTTGTTGTCATAATTATTTGCTATCAATAGTAATAAAATATTCCCATATATATATGATAGACATACTGACATAAACACCAATAAACAAACATGAAACAGTGAATAAATGCGATAAAAATATATCATATGTACAGTAAAAATAAAAAAAAATTCTCTGCAATCAACGTATTTGAACAGAATGAGGAACAAAAAATCACTATTATTATTTGAACGTAAACAAACTCAGGCGAAAACGGCGAGATGTTTATCTCTGTTTGAGAGAAAAAAAAAATAAGCAGTCTTCCCTTTTTTTTTTTTTCTTATATTTCGATTACTCTTAAACATTTCTTTTTTTTTTTTTTTTTTACGTAAATGAACGAAATAAAACTATTATGCACATAAAATAAATTTCGTATGAAAGGTAATTAAGGGTTAAAATTTTAGAAAATAATGATAGGTTTCATCTAACAGAATTGAATGAATGTGGAGAAGAAAAAAAAAAATGCGTGAAATGAAAAATTACATTAGATGTCAAATTTGACGACCAGCATAAGAATACCTCGATTGAAGCGATAACATCTAATTGACAAAAATATACAATGTGTTATAAAATTTCTCAAAGTTTATGAAACTAGAAAAAATAATTAAAACATTTGTGTTAAAATGTAACATTTTAGTTAAAATGGGCAAAGCAAATACTGTGTTATGTTATTATAAAAATTACAACTTGTAAAAATATACGACAACCAAAAATAATATTAGAATAAAATTATGTTTATATGCTTAGGTATCTAAGACGTACAACCAACTCACTTTCTGTATAAGTGATTGTACATGATTATTTAAGAATGCCTGGTAAGTATAATAAATAAAACATTGAACCTTGTGTTCAAGACTAACAAATTTTGTTAGATTTACATGAAAGTCAATGTACATAATATCCGAAAAAAATGAGAAAAGAAATATGTAAATTTGGAAAATTGTGTGTTAAATTTATTTAGGACACTTGCATGCAACAAGATACGGCCAGTATAGATTCATAAAATATATTATGTACTGGATTTACATATTGTCCTGAATACATACAGTGTTAAAAAATGAAAAATGTTGGAGATACTATTTATGTAGTATGTACCTATGCGTTGTGGGAAAGATCTTATAGAAACAATCTTAGTAAACAAAAAGAAAAAAAAAATGTATCCCAAATACAAGCAATTCTAATCTATTTCTGAAAAAAAAAAATGTTAAATTTAATGTAAAAATTAAATAGTAAAAATGTAAGTTAATTATAGTAATACTCAAATTCAGTGAAGTTCAATGTAAAATCATGCAAGCAAAGACAATCAAAGCAGCTCCCCTCACCAAGAAAAATTTGGCCAGTAATACAAGATAAGGAAAACAGCACTGAATGTCAACAACACAAGTGCAATTAGGCGCGCTACTAATGCACATTGTGGCACAAAATTACATAAGCTTAAATCCCAACATATTAATTGTGCCTCCTTTAATTTAAGGACAAAAATGAGATGTATAAACCTAAATTATTTTATTTCTTTTATTATTTTAAATGAAAGGATAAATAATGACACTTAGGGAATAAGTGTATTGTGTTGACATTTAGCTTTTAAGACACAGTGATGCATATTATACAGCCCTAATCTTTAAGAAACCAATTGTAAAAAAAAACTTGATTTAATATAACCATGATAAGAATAAAAACATATTATCTTTAAAATTAAAAAATGAATATGAATCATTTATGTAAAGGTGCTAAAGTTATACATGTAATACACTGAGTAAAAAAAAACGAAAGAAAAAAAATCAACTAAATTCTCTAAAATGTATTTTTTTTAATTTTGCTTCAAAATATGACCTTAAAAATAATGAAAAATATGAATTTATGAAAGAAAGGTATGGGAATACCTGAAATTATCACTCTAATTATTTTATTTATTTATTTATTTGTTATGCAATGGCAGTTCCAAGCAGGTTAAAATAAGTGAACAAAAAAAAAAAAAAAAAAATATATATAGATATATATATATATATATATATATATATATATATATATATATGTGTGTGTGTGTGTGTGTGAAAAGATGAGAAATAAGTGTCTAGATATCGACTGATATCAAAAACGAATTTTCGCCGACACATCTCTAAAAGTATCTAAAAAAAGGTATGTGTATTTTCAACCTGCCTGAAAAACACCAACATGAGAAATAACTTCAAGTTTAGTTCTTAAATTAAAAATATTAATTAAATTCAATTAATAAACAGTGATAATTATTTTGCAATAAAATATATATATAAAACATTCACTTAACAAATAAAAACGAACTTTATTAAGCATTTGATTAAAAGACAAGAAATTTACTTCATGTAAAATTAAACACCTCAAACATAATAAATATTGCGATGTTAATGAATTAAAAAAATAAAGATTCGCTAAAATTTTGTAAACATTACATCATTTTATGTAATTACTTAATTTTTTTTTTTTACTTATTTATTTATTATTTTTTTCCTTTCTTTTTTTTTAACACATGTATATTCACTGTCATAAATAAACAAATTCAATATTAAATTTAAGCTGTGAAAATAATATGAAAAATTACTTTTACACATCATATAGAACATTAATTTATTCCAACCCCCTTAAATAAAAATTACCAGCAAACAACATTTCAAATTTAGTTAAAACATATGATTTTTTTTTTTTTTTTTTTTTTTGCATTCTCAATGAAAAATTAAGAAAATTTTTAATTACTGTTTGCATAAATATCAAAATAATTTGCCCTATATAAGATTACCTAAGAAAAAGAAAGTATATAAATATTTTTATTTTATTTTTCCACTATAATAGATATCAAAATTTAAATATGAAGTCTTTAATATGGAAAAATTACTCACTTACAGTGAAGAGTCTTGAAAAATACTTCCTAAAAAATTGATTAAAAATCATGTAAAAATAACTGAATAATTTCGGTAGATACGTTGACTATGTCCCAAACAGTTCGATTCACAAAAAAAAGTTTTGATTAGTACTATACACTAATAAACCATGTAAAACCACAGTAGTGTAAAATATGCCTTTTTAATATGCACCAGTATATTAATTTGTGGCAATATCCATAGAAGGTGATGCAGTTTTTTTGTAAGAATTTTTTTTTTTCTTCACAAGTGATCACTAAGAGTTTATATACTTATAGCTTTTCTCCTTTACCAGTGTATAAACGCATATGACATATGCACGATATATCTGCTGTTGAAAAAAAAAATATATATATAACGAAAATTAATTTGCAAAACTTTGTTTGCGTGTATGGGTGTAAAAAAAAATCCAGCACTAAAGAGGTATAGCTTCTCCACTGACTTCATTCTAAAAAACTTAAAGTATAGACACGTAAATAAATCAGAGCATCCGAGAGAGCACACAAAAATCACGCACTTCACACAAATCCAACGTGAGGTAAGGAGTAGCGCTTCGGGGTATCTACATATTGAAAAATTTCGCTTCGGCCCGTCTCACCGAATGTCAAGGGTAGAAAAAAAAAATCACATTCGAGAAATGTAGAGTAGATCGGAAGAAAAGGGTCGCTAGCAGACCTCCCATCCCAGCCGGTAAGGAATCACGTCGAGCCGATTGAAGAACTGCAGACACTTCTCTGCGTAATACTTCGAGCCATTGACGTTTACATGTGATGCGATGATGAGTCAAATTAATTAAACACTTCTCTTCTTTAGTTCATATTAAAAGGTATATCAAAATTCAGTCTTTTATTTTTTAAAATAAAACAGCTGTGATGACATATTAACTGATTTTTTAGTAACTGCCCCTCTCTCTCTATTTTCGATTACAACCACACTGAAGAGGTCTTTGGCACCAATTCTTATAATAAAGTTCTTGCGCTAAAGTCCCCATGGAAATTTCTCTCAAGCAAGCAAGATGAATAACCGCAATACACCAGGAAAATAGATAAAGAAGGCCGTAAATAAAAACAATCTTCTTAACTGACAGCACTTTATTTTCAAATCAAACATGACAGCTATGGGTTAAAAATGATTCGATAGTTCAATTAACAAGATACATAACAATTATTGTCTTTGAGACATTCAGGTGGTGTAAAACAAATTTTCGGGTAGAGAGAGAGAGCTATTTGATTACGTGTTAATCAAGTCAGATTAGGAGCGGATTCTGAAGTTGACTCTATTGCCATTAAGATCAGACTGATGAATTACGACAAAATTATTAAAACAGTGCCAAACTTTCCAGCCAAAGCTAATCCTTTTTTTGTAGAATAATTTAATATAAATATTTTGAATTTAGTAAGTTCGTTACAGCAGTTTATGCCAAGTTTTATCGCCAGAAGACCGTTATTTAAGGGAGACACTCAGACTAGGATTTATTGCACATCCTGTGATAAAAAAAAACTAATCTACCCTTTAATGATATCATAATGTAAATTATAGCCTAATTTATTTATAACAAAGTTGACTTGCGCAATTTTAGAAGAATGAAAATGTAATTATGTATACAACGGCTAATAAATAAAATAATATTTTTTTTTATATTTTATTTATTAAATGATTTAGGAAAGATCATTATTCTGAGAGATGTCATTTAAAAAGAATATGTTTTTTGTTCTCAGATGATTTATTAATAGCATAAGGGATAAAGTATTATTAGAATTAAGATATTTATTATAGACAAAAGCGAATAAATAAAAGTAATTTAGAATTTCGTTATCTATTTTTATTAGCCATTTAATTTATTGAAAATATAATAATTACTTATTGCCTTTATTTAAAGTTATAATTAAAACTCATATATGTAAAGGAACGACTTCACAGCAAGATTTAACAAAAATCGTTCCAAAATTCGAAATGAGAGATGGAGATATAGTGCTGTTCTTGACTTTGTTTCAGCGTCAAGCCAAGAGAATTAATCTAGATAAATGTAACTGGGTATCAGCTCTTTTAGCTCTTATGCCAAAAGAAATCACTCAATTAATAGCTCGTGAATCAGAAGAAAAATTTGACGATTATGATTATATCAAAGGTTTATTATTAAAACGATTTAAATTAGGCCCTGAACATTTCAGACAAAAATTTGTGAAACATCAGCGAAACCCTACTCGATCTTGGCGAGACTTTGTTTTCGAAATAACAAGTTACTTTGAGGAATGGCTTGAAGGAGTTGGAGTAAATGATTTTGAAGGATTGAAGAATCTTATGATTACGGATCAGTTAAAAAGACGCGTTCCAGGTGATATCCGAGAACATTTCGTCGATGACTGGGCTGAGTTACTTGTTCCGGGTGTTTTAGCCGATAAGTTGGATGAGTACGAAAGTGTACGATTGAATGCTAAGGGATCCGGTTTGGGTGATATGAAACATAGAACAACTAGTAATTACAAACCTGATTTTAAAGACTTTAGCAACAAACAAAAATACGAACAGCCATCTCGGAAATTTAGGACATCATTTCCTTCAAGAACTGATCAAAATACAAATTTTAAACCTACTTGTTTTACGTGTGGATCTGTGGGGCATTTATCTAGAGTTTGTCCCAAGAATTCCAAGAAAACATCAACTCGTAATTCCGTAAGTAATGTGGTTGAAGCCAAAGACGTTAAGCCAAAGACAGCGAACGAAGTTGTAACTGCTAAGGTGTCCCTTCCTGTGTCAACCTCTATGCCGATTAAAGATGGAATTGATGATTTGAAATACGTAAATATCAAATGTGGAGAAAAGGTTTTGAAGGCAATAGTGGATACTGGAGCACAAATTTAAGTCATACGTGCAGATTTGGTCGATACGGACTTTGGAGAAGGGGATGGAACAATCCAAATTATTTCGGCTTTCGGTGAAAAAGAAGTAGCTGCTCTAAAGATTTTTAACCTAAAGATAGATGATGGGAAACACGGCAATGTACCTGTAACTTGTGCAGTGTCGAAGAAACTTGTGAATGATATGCTAATTTGTTCAACTGCCTATGAAATTTTAATGGAGAATGTAGAATTAAATGGATGTATGAATCATGCACTTGCAAAGTTAAATGAGAGCATTGAAAAAGAAAATCAGGAAGAACATGATGAAAAGAAAAACATCTCAACGTCCCTTCAACTTAATGCTGAGATTACCGATGATAAAAGCAATGGAAATAAAGAAGATTTTATAAAATTACAATTAGATGATGAAGATTTAAAGAAATCCTGGTTTTATGCCAAAAATGGGATAAATTCATTTAAAATTAGTAATGGAGTTCTTGTCCTTTCAGAATGCTTATGTGGAGAAAATGTTGATCAAGTTGTTCTGCCCACATGCAAAAGAAAAGAAGTTCTTAGGATGGCACACGAAATACGATTGGCTGGTCATCTAGGCGAACAGAAAACAAAGCAGAGAATAAAATATTCATTTTATTGGCCAAGTCTCAAAGAAGACGTTAAAAATTTTTGTGAAAGTTGCAAAACCTGCCAATTACGCAGAACAGTTTCCTATAGGGATCGTATACCGATACAACCCATCGTTAAGCCAGAAATTCCATTTGAAGTCTGGAGTTTGGACTGTATTGGACCTTTAGAACCCCCGTCTCGAAGAGGACATAAATATGTGATTTGTGCAGTTGACTTATGTACTAGATGGGCTGAAGCTATTCCCGTGACTAACATCAATGCTAAAACAACTTGCAATAATCTGATGAGAATATTTACACAGACAGGGTTCCCCAAAGTAATATGTACAGACCAAGGTACTAATTTTACTGCTAAATTAAGTGAAGCATTTGTGGAAATTCTTGGAGTTTCTCCGAGGTTTGCAACGCCAGGTCATCCAGAAAGTATGGGTGCAGTGAAACGTTGGAATCGAACATTGAAAGATATGTTAAATAAAAATATACAGGAATATGGATCTAACTGGGATTTGCATCTTCCATATCTACTTTTTGCTTACAGAGAAGTTCCTCATAGTACGACAGGTGTTTCTCCGTTTCAGTTAGTTTATGGGCGTTTGCCTCCTGGACCATTGTCACTATTGAAAGACGTATGGACTGGTGAGAGGAAAATTCCCACTTCAGTTTCCGCATCAGTTGAAAAATATATATCAGAACTAGTTGAGAAACTAAGAAAAGCACATGAAATTGCATCAGAATATGCTCAGGATTCTCAAGAAAGATATACTTCGCGGTATAATTTGAGAGCAAGAGATAAACAGTTTAATGTTGGTGAAAAAGTACTAATACTAGTTCCTTTATCTTCGCATAAATTACTTAAAACTTGGATTGGCCCAGCTACTGTTGTTGAAATCACTAGACCACATTTAGCCTTAGTTGAATTAGAGAATGGGTCCAGAAGAGAACTGCATTTTAATAAGCTCAGACCATACGTTGCTCGAATTGACCATGTTGGCCTAATATTTGATGAAGATAAAGATTTTGGTGATATTCATTATGCACCATTCGGAAATGGATGCTTAGCCCCTAAAGAGGTAGCGGACCATATTGATAGTTTAGATTTAAATTTTGAAAAGAAAAATGGTTTGAAAAATGTGATATGCAAATATAATAATGTTTTCAGCACTAAACCAGGAATCGCTAAAGTAGAAGGACACAGTGTCCGCGTTAGAGATTGCTGTCCTAAAAGACTACGTCCATATAGAATACCGATAGTTATGCAAAAGGAAGTGGATCGACAGATTCAAGAATTACTTACACTTGGACTAATAGAACATAGTAACAGTGAATGGGCTCATCCTGTCGTTTGCGTTGCCAAAAAGGATGGAAATGTTAGGTTATGTGTTGATTTTCGTTTATTGAACAGCTATACCATCCCAGATGCATACCCCATGAAGATTGCCAATGATCTTATTTACTTGATTGGTAATTCGCAGTTTATTTCTGTTCTAGATCTCACGAAAGGGTACTGGCAAATACCTATGAAAGAAGACAGCAAACATTATACTGCTTTTACTACCCACTCAGGGCATTTCCAATGGAATGTCATGCCATTTGGTATGAAGAACGCTGGTAGTACATTTCAAAAATCTATAGACAAAGTTTTAGAGTGTCATAAAGATTATTGTCGTTCCTATATCGACGATGTTGCAGTATTCTCTACCACTTGGAGTGAACATATAACACATTTGAAAGCAGTTCTCAAAACATTCCAAGAATTTGGTCTTACAGTTAATTTAAAGAAATGCGATTTCGGAAAGAATGAAGTGAAATTTTTAGGCCATATTATTGGATCAGGAAGACATACACCCGATCCCGAAAAAACCGAAGCTATAAGAAAAATTTGCAGGCCTATCACCAAAAAAGAACTTCGTAGTGTAATTGGTTTGGCTAATTATTACCAGGAAAACATTCCAAATTTTGCTTTAGAAATTCTTCCCTTGACTGAAAAAACAAGGAAAAGCGTACCTAATGAAATTCCCTGGTCTGATGCCCAAGAAACAGCTTTTCAAAAATTGAAACACCATTTAATGAATATGCCATATCTATATACGCCTAATATAGCAAAGCCATTCAAATTATACACTGATGCTTCGAGCAAAGCTATAGGAGCATGTTTATCTCAGTCGGACGATTCTGACAAAGAACATCCAATTGCTTTCTTTAGTAAAAAACTTTCTCCGTGCCAAGTCAGATGGTCAACGATCGAACGAGAGGATTACAGTGTGCTGACTGCTCTACGAAAGTTTGATACTTGGCTCTTCGGTGCAGAAGTCGAAGTAATTTCCGATCACAATCCTCTGACTTTTCTGACCCAAACAATGCCACACGGTGCAAAGTTAGCACGTTGGGCTTTAGCTTTGCAAAGATATAATCTAAAAATTACGTATAGGAAGGGAAAAAATCATGGCAATGCCGATTCTTTATCTAGACTTCCTTAAAATATTTTAATAGTATTTCAGTTATATCTAATTATTCAAATTTAATTTACCTCGTGATATACTATATAATTCATGTGCATATTATAAGGGTTGTTTGTAAGATATTTAATGTTAGATCAATTATTTGTGTGTATTGCTGTTGTTGTTTATTGCTGAATATACTATGCATTTAATTTTTTTTTTTCTTTGGGCATATGCAGAAGCTCTTCCTAAAGATTTTATGATATATGAATTTTTTTTTTTTTTTATAAACTCTTGATATAAACTTTTAGGATTTACATATATGAACATTTATTTTATGAACATTTTCTTAGAAACTCTTAGTATTATATCAAAAACTATTCAGCATTATCATGAATGTGAACATTTGTGTAGAAACTCTCTATATCATGAAACAGTATCTAAGTTTGGTAGCATCATAGTCACTCCTGTGACGTATGAGTTCAAAAAGGGGGGACGAGTAAAGTTCCATGACGTCATGAAGTGGTATTTGACAGGAGAAAGGTGGCAACAGCCAAGAGAGAGGGAACGGAGTTTTGGATGGAACGAGGGAATGACATGTTTAGTTAATTAGAGAAGAATATTTTTATTTGTGTTCTAAATGTTTATCTATGTTTTGTGCGGTTTTTTTAGTAGTGTCTTATTAAATGTTTTCGTCTTTAAGTACGAGGTGTTTTATTTCAAAGCCACGTCTGAATTTATTTAATATTAAGTGATTGTGTCTCCAATCAAGCAGAAACCAGGATCCGAATTTTACTATGTGTAATAGAGATAGTCAACTGGGAAAAACATTGTGTATGTAGGATCCCCTCCTTCACCCCTGGGGGGATGTTCCCCCTCTAGGGGAATAAATTTTCATGATGGGTATCTTTCAAAAGATCTTTCCAATACTTTTAAAACGAATAGTTGAACCATCGATCTGCGATAATTTAAAATAAAGTTATCGATTTTTTTAATTTATAACGAAAAAAAAAAAAAAAAAAATTATGTAATATATAGAATGCATTCAACTTTTTTTGGATATTTCGTGTTATACTACTTCTCTATTATGGAAATCGTGTGCATTATCATGGAAGATATTTTTTTTTAAATAATAATTTTAATAAATTATTTTTACTAGGTGAATTTGTATAGAAAAATGTAGAAGGAAGTCGTGTGGTGGCCACAAGACACTAGTTACTTCTTATTAGTGGATGTGCTTTACTAATAATATTTTACCATTTCCAGGAAAGCTGTTCGGGATTTGAAATAAATTCCTTATATAGATATGGGAATTATTGTATGTTTTAAGCTAAATATTCGTCGCTTGTTCTTTGTACATTAATGAAACGGGGTTGAGGGGAGCGGTAAACCGTCACACAGAACTAATTATCATATAAAAATCTTCCTGAGCCTAATTTATATTGATTTACATAGGTTTACATGACAGTACTCGTTATCTTACCTCTTAATCTCCAACCTGTAATCCTGTATTTATAGTATTAAATTTCAGGTTAAGAGAAAGTTGTGTGAATGACACGCCAGATTGTTTATAATCTTTTACATTTGTATATAATGCATAGTTTTTATATTTGTATATATTATTGAGTAATTATATATTTTTTTTTCTTTGCAAGTTACATTTTGTTTTTGTTATTAGCACTTAAAACTTCTTATTGTTTTCCACCATTCATTTTAGGTTGTATGATAAGAGCCTGCATGTATTTCGGGCTCATTAATGTTATCTGTCTGGTTTCATTGTTGTTTTTAAGTTGCATGTATTGCATTACATTATTACACTTTACATTATTATTAAATTTTCATATCTTCTTTTTGCTGCATTTTCTTGTGCATTGAGGATGTAATTTTTATATTGCTTATTTTATTAATTTTTATTTGGTTAACCTTTCATCCTCTTTACACCTTTTTTCCTCTTTACACTCACACATGTTTATATATATATATATATATGTGTGTGTGTGTGTGTGTGTGTGTGTGTGTGTAAATATACATAAATTATAGATATCGTAATAAAATTTAACCTTAAAATTTACATATATATATTATCACATATTTTAATGAAATGTCTAAAATATATACTATAACGTGAGAATATATATATATTCTTATTTTGAGTACTGTTTCAAATAAATTTCAAAATACCTTCTTATTAAATGCATAGCCTTAATAGTAAATTTATTTAAAATGCGAAATGATCATTTTGTTTTAAGTTGTTTTTCATGTAGTTTTATTTAAATTGTCACAGGCAGTACACAAATGAACATACATTAAACTCTGATGTATTAATATGCAAAATTAGAAATTAAGATTTAAATCATAATATATACTATTAAAAAAAAGGCAAAAAAAGGAAAAAAGATATTTTTTATAAATATTAACATATAGTTTATTTTGAACATAAAGAATATAATATTAGTTGACGCCGAAAATCCATGATACAATAAAAAAAATTATGGCAGAAATTAACATAGATTACATTTCTGCATGAAGTTATATTGAGTGTAATTAAGCTTCATAAAAGATAATTAAATAAAGCTGTTAATTCTTTAAATTTCATAATAAAAACATAATGGCTTTACCCAAAGTAAGAAAATTGAACCAAAGTAAGAAATCTCAAATAAAACTTTTAAACAGAAAATACTACACTATCTAAACGTTATCTTAAAATCCATTTAAAAAAATACTATTTCTATAGTATATATATATATATATACATATATATATATATATATATATATATATATATTTTTTTTTTTTCTGAAGAAAAGATATTTAGTCATTAAAAAGTTTTTTAAATGTAATCATTTTTAATTAACTTTTAGTAAAATTATTTTACTGCCATTTAAATACTATACATTTTCTTTCTTTCTTTTTTTTCCTGTAAATAAATCCTTAAGGGTTATATATTAATCAACTGAGTTTTTATCCGCATAAATATTTAATAATTTTATATTTAATCTTTTTTATTTATTTATTTATTTTTTATTATATATCTATATTTTAATTGTTATTTATTTATTTTATTTTATTTTATTTTGTATATTTTCCTCTTTACAGAATTAATTGTTGTTGTTCTTTTTTTTTTTTTTTTTTCTATTTTCTATTAATTATCAGTTATTCTCAATAAATTTATAAAAATGTAACTAAATGTGTCTGCTTATATGTGATTTAGAAACTTTAAAATATAATTATTATTTATTTTTAAAAATATCTATGAAACATTTATTCTAAATTCTAAATTCACTTTTTAATTTCACTTTTTAATTAATTTAATTTTAATTAATAATGATAAAATATTAATTATTTTCGTAAAATTAGAATTTTTCCTTGATTTTTATTATTGTTGTTATAATTAAAAAAAAATAATAATACATTTTTCTTGTTACTAAACAATAAAAATTTAAACAAATTTGTTTAAATGAAATGGAATGTTTAAAGATTATATTAAGGTTTTCTTCTTCTTCTTCTTCTTCTTCTTTTTTTTTTTTTTTTTTTTATTTTATTTTAATTTTCATAAATTGTTAACAGAATGCACAAATAAATTTTCAAATTCTAAGAAGTTTTTAATAGGTTAAAAGCATTTGTGAAAAATTAATGAATACAAGATAAAATATCTTTTTATAGAGCTTTCAAAAATGTTTTGACTTTTCAAAAAAAAAAAAAAAAAGGCTTTATTATTATTATTATTATTATTATTATTATTATTATTAATACTGTACATAGATATTTAAACAATTTTCAAATAAAGAAAATACAAAAATATGCTCATGCAATCATTTATAACGTACAGTTTCTGTATATATATATGTATATATATACAACGAAATTGAAATTATGTTTCATCAAATATTTATTATTTTTAAGGTTTTTACATAACTACAAATATATAAAACTTATATTTTGTTTAAAAAAATATCGACTTCCGTTTTTCAATTAGAAGTTTTTAGACAGGAATGACATTTATGATATTCGTTTTGCATGTATATATATATATATACATAGCTGTAAACTGAAACTTTTTTTTTTCTACCGGACATTTTTAGTAGAAATCCTTAATAATTGTTTTAGCAGTTTTCTGTGATTAAACATGCTGAGAGGAATAGTGGTGTTAAAAAAACATAGAAGTTGGCATATATATATATATATACAGGGTGGTCCGTAAAACATGATAGAAAATATTTTAAATTTCTGATTTCAAATGTATTGAGGCAAATATAATTCTGCCATATTATAATAGCACATATAGTGACATTTCAGTTGAATGCTTAATTTCCGGAAATAAAGAATAAACAATATAGAATCACAAACCTTTTAAGATCGATTATATATCGTAAGAAAATTTTATGAGAATAACCGATGTAATGTCGCCGTTCGACGGGCATGTCGTTCAGAGTTCAAAAAGAAAAGGACGCTTAGTGAAGAGATAATCGCGCAGTAAGTTATAACACTCTAAAATCGCAGTGATTTTTAAGCTATCAGATGACTGATTTAATGGTCCTAATCTCCCACTGATTTTCATTGTTTACAGGTTGATGGACAGATATGAATCTACAGGGAGTGTTTAGGATGCAAAAAGAAAGGCGTCGGGACGAAAATCAACAGTTGTTACTGATGACATCAGGGAGCCTGCACGCTCATACTTTGAGGATCAGCCAACCACTTCCACTCGACAGGCGGCCCAACAATTAAGCATATCCAAAACATCATTACAAAGGCTAATGAAAGCAGTGGGATTGTGTCCATACAGGATCCAAATGTGACAGCCGCTAAAGGAGGGGGGGGGGTGCTGTGCAGCGGAGAGATTTCGCAAACCACATAATCGAGGAACTTAAATATGGTCCCATCAATGAATACAAGATCTGGTTCAGTGATGAGACCCATTTTCAGTTGAATGGTTTCGTGAACAAACAAAACTGGCGCCACTGAGGTACGGAAAATCCTCATCTCAGCGCCATCTCTTCACTGCATCCACAAAGGGTCATAGTGTGGTATGCCATATCGTCGAAGCAGATAATTGATCCGATATTTATTGATGGTGTGGTCACAGGAGTGAAGTATCGAGAGTTGCTAGAGCGTCACTTTGGCCCTGATGCGGGCCATCTCAACAGGAAAAGCCAGATGGGGCTCGTCCCCAAAAAACTTCTGGCGTCTTCACGTGGCTTGAAACGACGTTTGATGAGCGTTTGATTGCATTGGATGCAGAGAAATTCACGGGGCACGGGATAGAGTGGACCCCATACAGTCCGGACCCAAATCCGTGTGAGACTTGTTCTTATGGGGTTACATCAAGGTTAGAACCTATAGGAATAGCCCTGATTCACTGGATGACCTATAATTGGCTATCAGAAGTGAGAGTGATGTACTTGATTACGACACACTCCAGCGCATTATGACAGAGTTTCGGAACCGGCTTTATAACACTATAGTCGGGGGCGGTAGACATTTTAAGCATCTTGTATATTAAATGTCATTCATATCTTTATTCAATAAAATATGTTTAATGTTCTTGCATGTTGCCTTTTTTCCACAATGATCGCTTAATTTATATCATGTTTCTCGGACCACCCTGTATATATATGTGTGTGTGTGTGTATTAGCTTTTATGAGTTGTTGTGGCAAAATGTTCATGTGTTGCTTTTCGTTATCATTCTTATTATTTTCATTATATATATATATATATATATATATATATATATATATATATATATTGTATAAGTATTAAAAAATAATTTTTTAAAACTTGTGAACAACATTTTTATTTAATATATTTACACATAGGTTTGTATAAATAATATATATATATATATATATATATATATAATTCAGTACTGCCTTTACTGCAGCTGCTTTTAATTTAACCAACACTTTATGTCTTATGCCTCATAGGATAATGTGGTACGATTTATTTGTCTATTTCGTATTAAAACATTCATCTCGATTTTATTCCTGAATTTTGGCAGTTAAAATTTTTACTGACATTTATGAATATTATATTAATTAGTCCCCTCATTTTTATTTTGTTTATTAATGATCAGTGTTCTATTTTGAAATTTCGTGAATATTTATTGTTTGCCGATTATTTCAAATTATTCAAGCGAATTTGTTCTGGTACTGATGCTGTCTTTTACAAAGTGATCTTGATCATTTGTATCAGTGGTGCATTGATAACAAATTATATCTGAATATTAATACCTGAATATTAATATACCTGAATATATATACCTATATATATATATATATAGGTAATATATATATAGGCTTAATATTAATAAATGTAGTATCCTGTGTTATTCTCGTAATTCTCAAGCTTTAATGTATTTTTTATCAAATTAATAATCTTCTTTTATTTCGATCTGACTCTGTAATTGATTTGGGTGTTACACTTGATGTCAAACGTGACTTTTCACTCCACACAGCAATAACATTATTTCTAAAGTATATAAAAAACTTGGGTTTCTTAAGCGTAAAACTAAATGTTTTTCCAATCAGCTTGCGTTAAAAGTCCTAAACTTCAGTATAGTTCGCTCCAGTCTGGAGTATTGTTGTCTTATTTGGGATCATTTTTATAAAAATAAAATCAAAATTCTAGAGCAGGTTAAAACTAAATTTGTACGATATTTATATTTTAAAAGTAATTTTGTTTATACTCAGGTTATTTCTTCCTCGTATCTGAGAAGTATTTTTAACCTTCCTCATTTAAAATCTCGTCGTGACCTTTTTTGTTTATTATTATTTTTATTTTGTTAATATATAAAGTTATCAATAATATGATTTATTGCAGGGATATTCTTAACTGTATTCAAACAAATGTGCAAACCAAGTCTCTTAGAAGTAATCATTTATTTGTCACTCTATTTGTAAAATATAATTATA
Organism: Salticus scenicus; assembly: GCA_963930645.1. Taxonomy (NCBI): domain Eukaryota; kingdom Metazoa; phylum Arthropoda; class Arachnida; order Araneae; family Salticidae; genus Salticus; species Salticus scenicus. Next base: position 46,899,811 of record OZ005656.1, on the reverse strand, counting down.
TTGGTAATTTTTTATTATATAATGTTTACAAAATTTTTAACAAGCTTTCTACAAATTTGGATATTTTTAACATGCCTTTTACTGTTTTTAAGGCTAGGTGTTTTGAATTTTTTTAATTCATAACATGTATTTCTTTCTCTATGTTTCATGTATTGTATTATAGTTTTATAAAAGCAACACTGTAATTGGATTGTTTCTGTAGTGCGCTTATCTTTAAATAATAAATAAATATTACATTATTTAAAAAAAAAAGTACTATTAATAGTTGTACCAATGTTTTATATACGGTAAATCGAATAAGACAAACAAGACATGGAAGAAAACGAAATAAAATAAATTCATACTGATGAAGATATTTTTATTATGATAAACTAATGATAATTATAAAAGTCATAAAATCTATTTTATTTAGCATTAGGTAACGTATATTTTTTTAGTTAAACATCACTCACTCTTGCACATGAGTTTTCCATTTACTGAATAATTATTTTATTCTTCTTTTACGATATAAAAGTAGAATACTTATGTGAAGAATTTTAAATATTTTTATAAAACTAATTTTATTCTTATAGGATGAAACCAAATCACACATATACGTTTCATTTTAAAGAAATAAATATTACATGTAAGAATTTAAAAATCCACTACATTTTTTTAAAGTAAATTAAAAGTAGAATTTCTAAATTATTTGAAGAAAAGCCTTAAGTTCCCCTTACTCTATGAATAATTGTAAATTTTATTATATAAAAAATCTTTATTATATCTTTTGCATATCCTACGTAGGCTAAAAAGTGTTTTAGAGCGATTTATGAGTATAACGTTTGAGAAAAATAAAAGTATTTTTCTCCAATCTGCCGAAAAGTACATTAGAGTCTTTCTTTCCTAACGTAATAGAAAGTTGAATTTCCGAATTGCAGGAAAATCAATCAGTTACAATCTCTGAAAGACACATTTTACATATAGAGTGTCTTTTGAAGATGAAATGCAATCAATCATTTTACAACAAATATTTCTATAATGTCAGATTGATGGATTTTGAAGCAAAAGTTTCTACATCATTTAATCTTTTTTTTTTTTTCCTTACAGTATAAAAAGATTTATACTGATTAAGATTATTTATTTTTTTTCTTCTTTTTTATTATTATATTTTTTTATATTTTTATTATTATATTTTTTTTAAATTTTCATAATAAAGACAAATGTATATAATGGAAAATCTATTTTATAAAATATCAGAGTGAAAATTGAGGTGCCTGCCTACTGTCGGAGGTGATTTTTTTTTTAATGATTGAAAAATTGCCTATTTATGTGCATTATATGATAGAATATAATAAAGAACAGTGAATAACCTGGAAAAAATATGCAAATTTTAAAATATTTTGATATTTCGGCTGAAAATATGAATAAAATTTGCGAAAAAAAGTACTTTTACAAAACATCATAAGTCAAATTTAAATAAAGATTTTTTTTATTCTGTAAATTTATTTAGATTAATGAAAGGTTCTTAAGGGAGGAAACTACTCTCAAAACTATAACCATGTTATTTAATATTTTACAGAAGATAGCATTTTTACATGCTGAAAAAATCATGAATTTACATGACAGTTCATAACTTCTATCGACAAAAAAACAAAAAAATAATTTAGCTAGATTCATTATCGTAGTTCAATCCCTAAACCTACTCCTCTAGTGTATTTTTTCAAATTTTCATAACATTTCAATTATAACTTTTGAAGTTATGAGGTTTTGGAATTAAACAAAATGTTAAAAATCTGATTTTGAGAAAAAGCAAAAAGCATATTTAAAAACCGAATTTTACCTAATAAATGAAAAATAATTTTAATAACTTCCTAATTTATTTCAAAGTTTTTTATTTTCTTTTTTAAATTCATTTTATAGTCAGTAACAACTTTTGATTCTTATATTGATTAAATATTTATGTAAACAAACATTTGCGGTCACTTCCGGTTTCAAAAACTGGCGAGTGACTAATATTAAAATGCCTGTAACTCAAGTTCTAAGCAAGATAGAAACAAAATTCAAATTGATTTAGAAAGTTAAAATGTTAGGCTTTAATACTAACTCAAAAATATAAAATCGGAGTTTTGACCGAAAATTGCATTTTAAAGGTAGGCAGGCACCTTAAGGTATCCGTCTTAAGTTTTTAAGTATGTAAGCAGCTGAGGAAAAAATGTTATATCAGAAAACTTACAAATTGTTTACTCTTTCTTAAAGTAAGCAAACAATATAAACATAAGGAAATAACTTTTTTTTTTTTTTTTTTTTTTTTTTTTTTTTTTTTTTTTTGGGGGGGGGGGGGTATTACACTTCATTACAGTAATATTTGTAGTCCAAGCATTAATTGGTTTACTTACTGAGTGGAAAGTAGATATCATTCCTAGTGTTTTATTATTATTATAATAATTATTATTATTACAGGTTTAAAAAGGAAAAAATAAATACGAATAAACCTATTACACTTGTTAACATTATTCCAACTATAAAAACAGAAGTGTTGTTAATATCCGTACTTATTCTCGAATGTAAAGCAACCTATTAGGTAAATATAATCTTAATCACGTAGTTATTACAGGGCTTATTTAAAAAGTAATGCTTGTGAGTCGATTAAAAAATATTAATTGATCCAATCGTCACTCAGTATTAAAAGTTTTTAAGGTAGTCTCCTTCTGCATGGAAGGGCTTTATCTGAGTGTAATTCATAGCCTTTGTACAAGGCTTTTTGCTTTGACCAATTGTCCCAAAATGGTATCCTTTTATGAGTGTTTTCAAGCGCGAGAACAGGAAGAAGTCCGGAGCAGGGCACTATGATCCTAGAGAAACATTGGCTCCTTTGAAATGCCAGGAGTGATACACGAAGAAGCTATAATGACCTGCGCATTGTCATGTTGAAGTTTCCAATTATTGCAGTCTCGTTAACGGTAGCTCTTGCATCGTGTTAAATGGCTTTATTATTAAACGAACACTCAAACAATGGTCTGAGTATAAGTGTGTCAGGTCTGAGTATAAGTGTATGAGTCACGCGCGTCACATGTTTTGTCGGTATTGGCTGATGATAGGCTGTCAGTATGGGGTTCATTGTTGACCACAGCCTTCAAAAAATGCCTTAGGCACCGTACGATTTGGCATTCCGATAACTATACATTACCAAAAGCTGTCTTGGGAAACTTTTCCAATGTGGTTTTGACAAGTTTCACACAATACATACTGGCAATTCTTTGCTCAATTAAGCACTGCACCACGGCTTGTACAAAAGTCGAAAAATAGTCACAAAATGCCTGCTCTAACTCTCTGGATGCTGTGATAAAACTGAGACACTGCACGAGTGTAACAAGACTATCCCTTTCACCTATCGCAATCGATATGCGCAAGCTAATATCTGCATTTACTTTACATTGACAACATTTTTCAGAAAAACCGGTAAGTAACAAGCGCGCATCGTAAAAGCTCGATCAACATTATGCTTCAGAAGCAGGCAATAATTTCTTAGGCTACATCACTACGAGCGATGAGATGGGGTTTAATAAATTCACCCAGGAAACAAATCTGTCTTCGATTCAATGAAGTCACACATTATTGCATTTGAAAACAAAATCCAAAGATATGTTGTCATCTACTATATTCAGGGTTACTTTTTTGAGATTGAAAAGGAGTTGTTGCACCGAGTTTATACGAAATGGTAGAACCATTAATGATAAGTCGTACTGAAAAACATTAAGTGGATTGCGCAAATATAAATAAAGGTATTCTTCGCTTGTTCTATAATGAAAAACCTCACACAGCACGTTTAAGATGAGGTTTGATAGTATCTACCGTACAGTCTTGAATTTGTTTTCTGTGGCTTTAATGTGTTCAACATGCTATAAAACTTTCGGATGTAAGACAATTTTTCAGTGATAACCATGTTTAAACAACTGTTCCAATTGAGCTTCACAAAGAGGTGATTTCTATCCTGCAGCCATCGAACGTACTGTGCAACGTTGTCTACAGCGAATGTGAAATTATGTAGAGAAATAGTTTGCAGTGTGTGCCATATTATTGTGTAGTGCAATTCTTTATATATATATATATATATATATATTATCTACAGTTTTTTTTTTTTTTTTTTTAATCTTTGCATATTTAATTTCTTATTCTAGTAGTTTCTAGAATATTCTAATTTATGTTAATCTTGTATTCTGGAATATTCGAATATTGTATATAAGCGGCTTGTTCTTCAGTTTGAGTATGTTCTAAGCCGAGTGTATCTGTATTACAAATTTCTTCTGTTAGTAATCTACGTTTATTACTTCACTTCGAGTTATCACTTTGGCTCTTCTCGACATATACGTGACATTTTTGGTGGAGGCGCCGGGTACTAAACCTTGCAAACGTGGATAACAGTATCGATCTTCGCAGAAGTCTCCGTTTAAGAGGACAATCTCCCGAATACGGACTTTATTTTCCAGGCAGCAAACAGAAAACAAAAATGCCGGAAGAGACCAAATTTTTAGAAGAGACAAAACAAATCGTATTGACTCCTACCTACCAGCAGCAAAGGAGCCCTTCGACCTTCCGAGGAGTGCCTGGTGAAGATCCTCTGAAATGGTTTAAAGAATATGATCGAGTGTCTAAATTTAACAAATGGGATGACATGATGTGCTTAGCCATAGTGTTTATTTCTTCCTGGATGGTACAGCAAAGCAGTGGTACGTAAACAATGAAGATACTCTGAATTCCTGGGATGTGTTCAAGAAGGAATTAAGCGGACTTTTCGGCGTCCGACAAAAGTATACCAGGAAGGCGGAGAAGCAATTGAAGTACAGAGCTCAGCGGTTAGGAGAGAGTACGCAGTCCTATATACAAAGTGACTTAGGTCTGTGCCAGGAAATTAATCATTCAATGACCGAAGACGAAAAAGTGTCTCACCTAATGAAAGGCATTGCGGAGGACATTTATCAGACCCTGTTGACGAAAGAAATCAGCATCACAACTGATTTCATTAAATGGTGCAACTTCATTGAAGACATGAAGCAGAAGAGGGTTGGACTACGAAGATTTGAGTGGCTTTCGAACGTCGTACAAGCGGCAGCCATGGAGGAGGAACCAGATTTGGTCTCGCTTATACGCCAAATTGTACAGGAGGAAGTCCATCGACTGATCGACCAGACGAAAAAACCTTCAGAGCCATGTTAGCAATTCCTAGAAGAAATATTCCAAGATGAAGTTCAAAGGGCCCTAGATCCCGTTTCAGCAACACCGGCGAAAACACCACGGCGACCAACATATGCCACTAAAACCAGAGAATCTAGAGTTCCTGTCCAGAGATCTCCCACGCAGCCGAGAAAAACTGATCTCTGGAGAACAGCTGAGAACAGACCAGTTTGCTTTCACTGTGGATGTCCTGGACATGTGCGTTATTTCCGAGAAAGAAAAGCTATTTTCGACAGCTATCGACGCCGCCGACAGAACCCTGAAGAAATTGACGCAGAAGATGTACATCGCCGACTAAGCTTCACTCGCCGTTCATCTCCTAGTCCAACTAGAGGCCGATCTCCAACAAGCCGCTTCAGATCACCGTCGCCATATCGTCGATCGAGTCGATCTTCAAGCCGCAATAATGAGGAAAACTAAACGACCTTCAAAGGAGGTGAGGCCGCATGTAAACAAAATCCTCCGTCGGCGGCAAAGATGACTGGTAACCAACTAGACATAATCGTGGATAAAAAGTCGATACGAGCCCTAGTGGATTCTGGAGCCTCATTTTCTATTGTGTCCGATAAGTAACGTCGATTCCTAAAAAAGGCCCTGTTTTCGGAAGCTCAAAGTCGCCTATGAAAATTTTGTCCATCCGATGGGAAAATGTGTTCTACGTGTTCACTTAAATAGCAGAGAGCTGCCATTTGAATTGATTGTTTTGCCGCAATGTAGTCATGACAAAATCTTTGGAGGGGACTTTTTAGAAGCTTCTAAAGCCGTGATAGACTGTGGACAGAGTGAACTATTTTTAGAAGACGTTTATCAAGACCTGGCAGCGATGGACGCCAGGAAGTTGCACGCCACAAGAGACTACACTCTTAAGCCCCAATCTTTAAAAAAAATAGCAGTTTCAGGATGCAAATTACGAAGAGAGGTAAATATAGTCATAGACAGCAATAAACATCTGCTCTTCGAGAAGAATTTCGCTATACCATCCATGTTATCCTTATACCATAACGGGCAAAGTGAAATTTGGGTCGCCAACCTCCAGTCCAGGAACCGAGTAATACCTAAAGGAATGTGCTTAGGCCTAGCCGTACCCCTGAATGAAGGACAATTATGTGCGATTGCTGACACGACGGATGGCCTGAATACACGTCAAATTCCCTGATGGACTGCTCCCGGATGATGTGTCCTGAGTTGAACAACGAACAAAGAACCAAGCTAGCCGAAATGCTTCGAAAGTTTTTTGGAATTTTCGAGAAGACTGACAAGTCGGCAGCCTCACGGACAAATGTGAAACACAGGATTCATACAGGTGATCATGCTTCAATCAGCCAACGAGCCTTCCGTGTATCACCGACCGAAAACCGTGTCATTCGTAAAGAAGTTCAAAAATGCTTGATAAAGGAATCATCCAGCCATCTGAAACTCCCTGGTCTTCACCCTTGGTCCTCGTTAGGAAAAAAGATGGAAGCTGGAGTTTTTGCGTAGATTATCGGAAGCTCAATAAGATCGCGAAAAAAGATGTCAATCCTCTACCTCGTATCGACGATACGCTAGACTGTTTGAAAGGCGCCAAGTTATTTTCTTACATGGATCTCTGCTCTGGGTATTGGCAGATAGAAGTAGACGAAGCGGATCAAGAGAAGACGGCATTCATAATCCCCGAAGACTTATGGCTGATTACCAATCTAAGAGGTAGAAAAGGAAGACTAATTTGAAAATATAAAAAATTTACCCAAACAATTAAAAAAAAAATCCTTGATTCCTTCTTGACAACTATGAATCTAATTTACTTCATGAGCTATTTCGTTAGCTATTTTTTGGTTGGTAATTAATTAATTTCAAAATTAATGTTTCAACGGAACGGAAATCACTGACCACGGAATGGACTCTTATAAATATCCAAACGTGAAAGTTACGTTGCTGATGTATCTTTTCATCCATATTGTTTTACTTGTGTTTTAGAAAATAATCAACAAATATTTTTATTTTTATTCATTTGAAATATGAAAATAACAGGAAAAGAATTGTTAATTCCGCATTTTCTTTCTTTTTTTTTTTTTTATGTGATTGATCTGATATGTTGAAGATACTTGTATTTCCTTGCTATTTTTCCTGTTAAAACTTGGAAGATTTCTTTAAGTTTCTTCTTTGATTTTGCGCCTTTAAAACTTTCTTTTATTGGCTCTTTTATAACCTCGCCAAAAATAATATATTTTTCAATTTCTTTTGAATTTGCTTCTGTGAGAATTTTTTTTTACTTTGCTCTTGGGTATTTCAGAATCAGTAGTATTATTTTTGTATTTTTCAAGCTTCCTAACCGATTTTTTGTTTTCTTCACGAAGTCTTTCACTGTTCTTTTTCGACCTTTTTCTTCCACTTTCTAATCTGCTAGATAATGATACAGATGGTATTGTTGTCTGAGATGGATTAATTTTTGGTAGTGCGATGTTTATGGCTGCTGAACGAGGTGTCTCAGGAGGTGTATCATCTCTCAGATGTTCTTCAAAGATTATGCTGTTTCTTCAATCTCTCCCTTTGATTTCTGCTTTGGTTCTTCCATTTTTTCCTAACACTTCTTTTCATTCGTTCAGACTTTTCAACTGCAGTATTCTTCCTTCTGTGATATATTTATCTTTCTTTAGCTTTTCCTTCTTCATAGCTTGTGGGTTCATTTCTTATGCTCCTATTATACACAAAGAGTTTCATGCGACTTTCATTTCATCCAATTTTTGGAAGCTGTAAACCGAAAGAAGGTTACAATAGTTGAATGAAAAATTGTTCGGAAAACGGGTTTACACGGTGTACAGTACATGTCATAGCACACCTATTTATCGCTGTTTTAACGGGGACGACATGGGAGAGCGAAGAGAACAACGGCGGATGAATTCCCACCGGCGCTGTCTTTTCTCGGCACATAAGGAGCTTTCTTCTCACTGGTTTATCACAGTCTGACTAGCCAGAAAAAATTGTTCGTATTCCCAATTTCTATTACACTGGGCATTGACGTGATTTGAGCCAAATTAACAATTGTCTCAAAAGTTGTAGCGAAGATTTGTTGTGTGTAATTGGAGTATTAGTCTTTCTCTTGCTCTCTGCATACTTTTTCTTTTTTGTTCTTTATGTTTTTCAGTAGTTTGGCAGGAAAGTATATTTTTCTTTTTCTTACCTTTTTGATTTTCAACTGCACCTAATTTTCTTTTTGACTGAGATTGAGCTATGGTTTTTGCACATTTGTTTGTCCTGCATTGGGTTACATGGGAATTTCCATATTTCTTGAACGGCATAATAAATTTCTGCAAAGAAAATAAATATATATTTTAAGTATCGTTTTTATAAAAAAGTTATTCAATTAATAAAAATATAAAACAATTTTAGTTTTGCTGTAAAACAAAAAAACTTTTAATTCTTTTTTTCTTCTGAAACTAAATTTAATTATATTTTTGCAATTATTTTTCTAAAATGTTAAGTCATCTTTTCTACATTTTCTCTTTATAACTAAAAAAAAAAAAGACATATAGTATACATCATACCTTTTGCATTACTCTGTAAACAACACCCATAAAACTGTTCTTAAATGTATATTATACGAATTCTGTTCTTACATTTAAACCATGAAGAGAAATGCTTAACAGTACAGTAAAATATAGCAAATACTGTTTTAAAGAAGTTGAAATGACATTTTTAGAAAATCACGAATGAAAATATATTTTCATTGCACTTTAAGCATTCAGTAGGCTAACAAAAAAAAGGGGGGATAAAATGTTTTTATCAAACATATTTAAATTATTTTTCTAGTCTATCTATTTTTAAGATTAATTTTGAAAGTACCCTATCCACTCCATGGAAATTAGTGTCCACTCCGTGATCAAATGATGTCTACAGATTGGAAGTCCACGGAGTAGACAGAATGTCTGATTTTGAATTTTAAGGAAGAAAGCAACAATGTCAGGAACAATTTAACTTTAGTATCCAATTAAGCCTTATAACCATTAATTGTAATAATAATTAGATAATAAATAATCCTTATAATTACCTGTATACTTCTGTCCACTTAGTGGACTGATGAGATAGCCAAATAGAGGTATCACAGATGAAATCTATTTTAACAGAACGAAATAAAGCATTGAGTTCAGCACATATAGGTGAAAACAAAGATGGCTTCCCCCTCTTTCTTCTCAGTTACACACTGCTGACAGGCAGTGCCATCTACTGAACTATATGGGAAATTAAATAGTTGTCCACGGAATGGATGCATTTCATTAGGGACATTTGTTATAAATTAATTAAAAAAAAACAAGATTCATTTTATAACTCTAAAATTTAATAAATATATTTTTAAGGATAATTATGTCCTGCTTGAATCAAAATGTAATTAAAAAACATTAATACTAAGCTTTAGAATAATGCTATATTCTGCAGACTTCTCTTGGGGTCAGTTCACAGAGTGGATATTCCAGGTTTTATCGATAGAGTTCTAATAAAAATAAATAACATTAAAAACTTTTATAATAATAATGAACTAAAGAAAATCGTAAGACATAGCCTAGCTGTAATTTTTTATTTTATTTAAAATATTTTATATTTTTGAGGGCTAAGGGACATGGTTTCTTCCCTTTGTGTTGGAAATGACCCTTATACGAATTTAAAGTTATGCCATTTGGAATCTGTATCGCACCTGCGACTTTCGAAAGAATAATTTTTGCGAGATCTGGGTCTTTCTTATGTTCGATCGCAAGATTCATACTCGTAGTCACAGCTAGAAATTTCTCTGGCGTCTCAGTTTCTTCATCCACTGGATTCCTCGAGAGTGTGTCAGCGTCCCTGTGCTTCTTACCGGTTTTGTATATCACTGAGAAATCATGTTCTTGTAGGCGAAGGGCCCATCTTGCCAGTCTTCCTGAAGGATCCTTTAGACTCAAAAGCCAGCATAGTGAGTGATGATCCGATACAACAGTAAAATGTTTCCGAATAGATACGGCCGGAATTTGTTGATAGACCATACGATGGCAAGGCATTCCTGTTCTGTGGTGGAATAATTCTTTTCGGCTTTTGTCAAGGTTTGCACTTCTGATCCAGTCTTAGGAATGTACGACGAAAGCGCCCCTAGAGAAATTCATACAGATGTCAGTGGGTATGTTATTGAGACAGTCCTCGTGAAAATTCAAAACAATGCCGAAAAAGTTATAGCTTACGCCTCAAGAACCTTGGCAAAAGCCGAAAAGAATTAATCCAACACAGAACGGGAATGTCTTGCTAGTGATATACAAATCCGGTAAGAAGCACAGGCACGCTGACACACTCTCGTGGAATCTAGTGGATGAAAAAACTGAGACGCCAGAGAAATTTCTAACTGTGACTACGAGTATGAACCTTGCGATTGAACAGAAGAAAGACCCAGATCTCGCAAAAATTATTCTTTCGAATAACTGCTCCAAAGCGGATAAAAGATAATTTGAATTAATTGACGGAGTACTATGCTGAAAGAATTTTGACCCTGATGGAAAAACGTGGCTGCCAGTCAATCCCAAACATCTACAAGCGGACATATTAAGACATTTCCACGACGCTCTCACCGCAGGGCATCTTGGTTTTGCGAAAACTTATGACAGAATCCGCAAAAGGTTTTACTGGCCTGGGGTGTACCGAAATGTCGTTAAGTATGTGATGCAATGTCGAGAATGTCAGAGGAGAAAATCTGTTCCTCAACGATCTCCTGGACGCTTAGTTTCTATTCCTCCAGCTATAGCACCTTTTCATCGCATTGGGATCGATCTTTTAGGAAGATTTCCGAAATCTACTCGTGAGAACAAATGGATAATAGTCTGAACTGATTACTTAACGAGATATGCAATAACGAAAACTTTACTGACCGCTGAAGCTGAAGAAATAGCGAAGTTCTTGCTCGAAGAAATTTTCCTAAGGCATGGAGCTCCCCGAGTAATTATCACAGATCGTGGAGCTGTCTTCCAATTCAAACTTGTTTCTACTCACGTCGAATTATGTAATATCGATCATCGCATGAAGACAGCATATCACCCTCAAACAAATGGACTGACCGAGTGGTTTAATAAAATCTTTGGCCGACATGTTGTCCATGTACTTGGATAGAGAGCAGAAGAATTGGGATGAAATTCTACCATTTGTAACCTTTGCTTATAATACCGCTAAACAGGAGATGACGGGTTTTACGCCTTTTTATTTGTTTCACGGACGTAAAGCTGAAACGACACTGGACACAAAGTTACCATTTTCCCCTGATGATGTAGACGACGATCACATAGCCAAGATTATTGCCAGGGCTGAAGAATCCAGGCAGCTAGCCCGAGTGCGAACTCTGAAAACCCTAGATAAAGACCGTCGACGTTATGACTCCAAACACCGAATGGTTTCTTATGCTCCTGGAGATCTGGTATGGGTGTATACTCCAGTCCGAAAAGTGGGCCTCTCCGAAAAGCTTTTAAGAAGGTATTTTGGGCCATATCAGGTTTTACATCGTTTATCAGGCGTCACTTATGAGGTTGAAGATTTTGATCCTGCCTCGCGAAGGAGAAAACCAAGATACATTGTCCATGTATTTCGTATGAAACCCTACTATGATCCGGACAAGCAGATTGAGTTCGAAGACACACAAAATCCGAATGATGCTGTTCAATCTCAAACGAACGGTACTTACAGGGGGCCAATGACGCGTTTGAGGACTAGAGCTCTAACCCAGAAGTCCTAAAACAGCGAGGCGCTGTTCTTTGAAATGAGGGCAATGCCACAAAGTGTGCTTTCTTCGTAGCTGCCGTGGCGTAGAGGTATGTCATTGGGTTGTTACCCAGACGGCCTCGGTTCGATTTCAGCCGGGGGCAAGTAAATTCAAAGACCTTAAATAATTGTTTCTAAATTCTTATAACTATGTTTGTATATTTAATTTCCTATTCTAGCAATTTCTAGAATATTCTATTTTATGTTAATCTTGCATTCTGGAATATTCGAATATTGTATATAAGCGACTGGTTCCTCAGTTTGAGTATGTTCTCAGCCGAGTGTAGCTGTATTACAAGTTTGTTCTGTTAATAAACTACGTTTGTTACTTCACTTCGAGTGTTCACTTCGGCTCTTCACAACATCTACGTAGCAATATCACTTAAAGCAGACTTGAGTGGAACACATTTATCTTTACAGACGAATTACAGTTTAGCCTGAAAACGATTCTTGTCTTGCCTTCCTCTGTAAAGTGCTGGGATCCAATTATATCCTTCAAACTTCGGGGAAATAGACCGTTGATGGATATCTCGCGATTTAAGCAGCCATTATGTTTATCTTCCAGGAGCAACATCGTGGGTTTGACAGAACGTTTTTGACTGTCATAAGTAATATTAGGGGACTTTAGGGCTATTAGATAACTTTTAGGGGCACAGTTGACCTCAAGAACCTGTTCATTAACGTCACCGTCACAAAGGTTTCAGATGGGGCACGATTCCATAGAAATTGAGAATATACGTAGTAAGGTTCAGCCAGCTAGGTCTCTTAATTATAACGCAGCATCTCCAGGACAGTTTAGGAAGAAAACCGCATGTCACTGCCCGCTAGTTTTAGAAATGATTTATGTTTTGCTGTAATAGTGATAATGACTATCACTCTTAGAGCAAACTGGCACTCTTCCACTCTTACAGATTGCTTATTTGCCCCATGAAGAATATACTGTCACATAGTGTGACATATCTGATTTTGAGAGGGACCATATCCTGTGTAAATGGATTTTCCATAAGATCTCTTGATTGTTTTAGATAGTCTTGCAAAGGTGAATATTAATGGTAACCATGCGTGTATATCATTATTCTTTTGCGTCTCAGATATAGATTTCTTTTTACTTGCAACAATTTTCCAAAAAATGTCTATTATTTTATTCCTAAAATCTCTTAAATCTTCTCATGAGTATACTTCATAAAACCTTTATATATAAAAAAATAATATAATACTAAAATACCATCAAGAAATTATATAAATGTACAATTGTTCTAATTTCAACATTAGGATCTAGAAATAAAATGGAAGTTTAAATATCGTTAGTTAAAAATGCTGTTGGTATTTTGTTGAAATGGAATTAATTGGAAATTTACAAATTAATTCTTAGGTCAACTCATCAAAAGATTATAATAAACAGGACTTCCAAAAATAGATATGTTAATTTTTAAATGAAAGAAGAATGATTACAGAGATAATAATAATAATAATAATAATAATAATAATAAAATAAAATAAATAGTAAAAAGAGATAGAGGGGAAAATCTAGATTGAATCACTTTTGATTCATTAATGTATTTTAAATCTTATTAAATGTTCACTTGAGAAAAAAATAAGAGAAAACAATATTGACAAAGAAAGAATGCAGCAACAGAATATTGTCAAATATGCAAATCTGAATTTCTGCTTAAGATGCACAATAGTTGAAATAACAGTATCAAATAGAGAAAATCTTCCTAAAAATTTAACTATGGTTGCACAGATAAACAGGTCGCAGTTAAAAATTTGCCTGGTTTAGAGTTCTCTATTATGTAGCTTCTCTACTAAATTTAGATGCAGTAAATATCTTTTTAAATACATGCACATTTAGCACACAAAAAAAAAAAAATCAATTTACTGCAAACAGATAAGTTATATTTATTGAGTTTTGATGAAATGCATATTCATTCTAAATTATGCTATAATACCAATTATATGGTGCTCTAAAGAAGTACTTGGTTCTTATAAAAATCGAATTATTTCTATTGAAATTGTTAGTGACACTCTGGAAATAACTAATGCGTATATCAATTTTGATGCACAATTTTGAGGCACGCCCCATTATATAAAAATATTAAGAGTTCATTAAATTAATATTCATGCTATCATTATTTTTTTTATATGAGACAATAATCAAATAAGACATTGCACAGTAAATTTTAGAAAACAAAAATAAAGTTTAAATTAAGTTTTGTCAAACATTCAAATAATAAATGCTCACTCTGAAACCATGAACAAAATTAAATCACACCATATACTTTCTCTTCTCGATCAGAACTACAAAATGCAAGTAGTATGTTGTGGCCACCACAAGACTTTCTTCTATATTTTCCTATACATATTCAATCAGTAACAATATTAAAAAAGAAAAAAAAAAAAAAAAAGATTTTTTTTCTAAGTTTTTTTTTTTTTTTTTTTTGTAAAAATTAATACATATTCAATCACTAACAATATTAAAAAAAAAAAAAAAAAAAAAAAAAAGCGAATTTTTTTTTCTAAGTTTTTTTTTTTTTTTTCTAAGTTTTTTTTTTTTTTTTTTTTTTTTTTGTTAAAAGTAAAAAAAAATCGATAACTTTGTTTTAAATTATCACAGATTTATAGTTCAACCATTCGTTTTAAAGGTATTGACGAGATCTTTCGAATGATACCGATCTTTAAAATTTAACCCCCCATGCACAATTTTTTTTCCTAGTTAACTACTACTATTATCAATAATTCATATTAATTTTACAATCACAAGTTTAAAATAACTCTCATTATGCTCATTTATACAGAATTTTGTCCTATGCTGCCATGTTAAAAATTTTCATAAAATGCGATCACAGCGCCACCTGTTGAGCTATTGATCCCCAAATCTAATGGGCACCAGTTCATATCAGGGTGCAACTAAATACCAAGTTTGGTTAAATTTCATTCATTGGTTCGTGAGATACAGCGTCCACAAAAAAATGATACAGACACACAGACAGACAGGCGCACAGACAGACATTTTAACGGAGGTCGAAAATTTTCGCGAATCCAATACTTTCTCTATATTACATATAGAAGAAAGTAAAAATAATTTAACTGTTATCGATGAAGTAACTGATTTCAAATTTAAGATTGACAATTTCTTTAATACAATGAAAATATTTGTAGCCTCCTAAATATAATGCTAAGAAATGCCTTTTTGTTTTTAAAAAAAGTATTATGAATATAAAAATAATTGATAATAGTTAAATCTATAGGAAAGTAAATTAACAATTTGTAAGAATAATTTATTATCTTCCTAATATATATATATATTTAATATATATAAACGGATTTTATAATTAAATAAATTGTTTAGTTCTTTTGGTACAAAATTCATTTTAACAATACGGTTTCAATTCAGGGAATTTATTTAATAAAATTAGAGCTTTCGTTCAGTTCAATGTCTTCGCCATTTAAAGTTTTTATTAGGTTAGATATATTGCTTCTAGACAATAAATTAAAAACTTTATCAATAAAAATATTTCTTGCGAATTTTACTGAATAAATTAGCATCATATTTAATAAGCAAAATAATACAATTCGGATTCATTTCTAGTGAAAGAGAATTTTTTCGAGTAGCACAGGAATAATTAATATTTTCAATTCATTTCATTTTATTTTCAAATCTAAAAAGATTTTGTTATGGCGGTAACGGAGACAATTCTATCAGAAAGAGGATTAGAGATATTCTGTATCAAATCTCATAATGATTTGAGAGTGGGATGGATGTAAAAAAATCACTAGTGATCATAATGTGAATTTGTTTTAATATGCTTCCTTATGCTGCAAGAATTATAAAGAACGGACGTTGTGTTTGAAATCATTCAAGGGAAAAAAAATCAAAACATCGTGTAAATAAAACGAAGACCACTCTGATTCTAGAAACTTGCTTCGATTTCTTGAAAAGAAGTGCAATAGAATTATTTTTAAATGTTTTAACTTTCTGAACACTGGATATTTTAATAAAAAGCTACACATTTTACATATGAAAAAGAGAAAGTCAAAGAAAATTTTTAAAAAAGGTGCATTCTGCGAAAAATTCTTTTTTTTTTTCATTCATTTATTCAGCAATTATTTAGTTTTCATGATCATATCTTTATTTCTGCAGTTATAGTATACACGAATTCTATTCGGGGCATTCTATATAGTATACACGAATTTTGTACTCAGGAGGCCGTAAAACGTATAAAGCAGGTGAAAACTCGAATCGAATACAATACTTCCATTACGTACTATAGTAGGGTAATGTATTTAATACAAATAAAGTTTTACATTTAAAAAAATCCCTTTTCGGTAAGCTTAAAGGCAAAGGTAGATTCCTTTTCGTTAATGTTTCAATTGTAAAGAAATTTTACATATGCATTAATACCTAGCCAATGGCTTTGTTCCCACACATTGCATTATTTACGTCGCTATTCTGTTTTCAAGAAATTTAATTTTCAACTACAAAAGGGTTTTATTCATTCTACTTAAAATTTTAGGATAAATTTATTGGTTTGTAAATGTTTCAATTTTTTAAAATTCAAGCTCACAATCATTCAACAAATAAAAGCCTTAAAGATATACAATCCCAGCAATGGTGAATCCCGGAAGGGGCTATTGGGCTACACCCTTCTACCCACCCAAGCTTAATCAAAATTATATTTTTTATTTAAAATCCATATAACTGTTGTTCAATATCTTTCTTTTAAAAGAAAAAGTAATAGAAACGTGAAAATGCACTTGTGATCTCAATAGTTCTGGTAAGCCTGGCGTTGTTATGGTCAAGTCAAATACAGATAAGTGGTAGCAGTTTTTTAATAGTTATTTCATTGTAATTTTTATTGAATCATTGAAAGTTTTGTATTGTGTTTTTGTGATTCTTATTGTCAGATGAGTAAAAATTGTAAAGTGAAACTGTTTTGGTTCACATAAGCTGGAACATTAACATTAACATTAGTTAACATTTGAGCATTTGGCACCGCTGAATTTCAATGTTAATTGTTATGAATTTAATAAATTGCATGATTTGGCGAGATTTTGGTGACGAAACTTGCGACTTAGCCATGAAATTTGTGATTTGGCGGCAAAAGTTGATAGTTGACGACAAAATTTTTGACTTGGCGACAAAATTTGGTGAGCTTGGAGATGGAGAAAGGCAGCTTTGGCGTCATTATATTTTCTTTTCACGCGAAAACCTCATATCTCTTCACAGTCCAATATCTTGTTTCGACAGGATAAAAGATCAAAGTAAGCTGTAACGTATTACTCTCAATCGTAAATTTTAAATTCTTGCCTAAACTGACATTCTAAACTATTCACCACAAAAGATATTTGTATTAAGATTGACGTATTATTTTAATTTTATATTTTTAAATGATTAATTAAAGCGTTTAACAAGGTTTTTAATTAACACACTTTTATTAACTTGATATGATGCAACTATTAATGTATGTAACGGAATTTTGCAATTCAATTTTCGGCAACTTCTTGTCTTCCAAAAGACCTGAAATTTTGCACACGACTTCATAATCAATGACAATACTAGATACACGTGTTTCCAGGCACTTTTCCCATCAGGGGCAGGTTCCAAGGGCAAACAAAAAATCTATACTTATACAAAATATGTCGTATGTGACACAGGATTTGGATGTATTTGTATAATGTCGAGTGGCAACAATTATTATTATTTTTTTTTTAATAAAGATTTAAAAGTATGTAATAGTTTTCTAAAACCTTTATTAGTTCATTTCTCAATCCGCGTTTGTAATGATCGATAGATGGCGCTTTTTCAGCTTTTGTTGTTAGTAAATAGAATAGCCACGTGTATTTATTATTGTTCTTTTTGTTATTCTACTTAATATTCGTACTATAATTTCTCCGCCATTAAATCATGGAAAATTGATTGCTTTTGAAAAAAAAATATTTCAGTTTATTCAAAGTTCGATCGGAAGTAGATTTTTAACTGAAGTTGAACAAATATTAGTTTCAAATCATCTGATTAATTCTTTACTTCCATTAGCCGAACCAACTGAAATTTTAAATTTGTCATTTGGAAATAAATGGAAGCTTAATTCTGGATTTCTTGATCCTTTGGAGTTACACTGTAGCACACAACAGTGTGTGTTATCTTTTTCTACCGGATTTATTCATTTTTATTCAATAAATATATGTGAAACTAAACATCGGCAAACAATGGTGGCTTGATGAAAGCCGAATTAAAGCATGTTAATTGTAATTTCACCTTAGCAAAACAGAGGGCGAGCATTTCATTACAATCGCGGATAAAAGAGTGTTCTTTATTTTTTTTTAAAATGCTATCATTTTATTTATCAAAATAAGGGAATTCGAGTAATGAAATACGTTAATTTAAATTTAAATTTTCATGAAAATAAACTTCAACGGAAAATTCATTAAAATAGTCCCTAGTTCATTTGTTAAATGGATACCTAAATGTTCCCAAATTTATAACCTTTTCTACCATGCCAGTTTAATTCGTTTAGCATCGATTTATAAGATTTTTTTTTTTTTTTTTTTTTTTTTAACGATGACATTTGTCTTTTACATTATAGCATCTATGTCATAAAGCTAAGTCTAAATCTGCTTAGCCCTAATATATGTTGATTTTATTTACTTATTTTTTTTTATTAACTTTTATTTTATTTGTTTAAAATCACGGATAAAATTTTATTTCATTTTTCTCAGTACATTGTTGTAATTGTGACGTCATATTTTCTGTTAAATTAAACTTTTTTTTTTATTTTTTTATTTATCAGATTATTATATTGTTTAAAAACATGATTAAAATTTTATTATATTTTCAGTGATCTTTTTTATTATCATTTGCACGTGACATAAGCATCAAATTATAAATTTTTGCAATGAAAGCTATAGAAAATGTCGACTTCATCACAAGAAAAATCACTTTTTAACTTATAACTTTTAAGCAATTGAAGTTATCGAAAAAGTTTAAATACAAAAGTTGTTCTTTAGGGTAAGGCGGTAATTCGCCTGATTTGAACTATTTTCCTATTTTCAATATTAAAGAAATTATGGGCAAATAAAAATTTCCACCCCCCACCATTTCCACCCCCTTTGAGCAGGAGACCCCATCTACGAACTCGACCGAGATTTTTACTGTCTTGACAACATATCCCGAGCTGGTTAAATTTAAATAAAAATTACTCCAGTTATCGTGTTCACAACTTAACATGGGAAAAAGCGTTATACATATATATATATATATACCTATATATATATATATATATATATATAGATATAAACTTTTGAACGGAGGGTGGTTTTGGGTTCTAGGGGCCATGATCGGTGAAGATATGAAGAAATTTTCCAGAAGTCGTGTCATGAGAACCATTGCACTAGGTAGATCTCCTATAAGGAATCTACCTAAAAAAAAAAATGCTTTAATAAACGAGCTTAATGTCACGTATTTAGTAATAAAAATTAAAAGTTAAAAAAAAAAAAAAAAAAAAAAAAAAAACAGTTACGAAACTTAAATTATGTAAAACATTAAAGGGAATAGATGATATTGACAATTATAAAGAAATACATTTGCTATTGTTTTTATGAACATTCTATTCTGCAACAGATTACAGATTTACGGGAAATTTTAGGAAAATGTAAAAATTTGAAAAGCTTCACTGGTCCGGTGGACCACTAGAATTTACATTTTGCTGATCCGTTAAATAGTTTTGTGGTCCCCGACCAACAGACCACTGTCAACTTCGAGCCCTGTATATATATGCTATACAAATTCCAGGAATACAATATGTGTAAATCAGGTAATATATTATTACTTCCATTACCCGGCTACCGTAGGTAATGGAAGTGTTGTATTCTGTCCGAAAATTCCATATTGGGATTTGACCTGATTCATATATTTTAAAGTCTCCCGAGTCCAAAAAATGTGCTTTCTGACGATTGTTCAACGATTGTGTGTGTGTGTGTGTGTGTGTGTGTGTGTGTGTGTGTGTGTGTGTGTGTATGGAGAATGTTTTCACTATCATACCGTCACATCGAATAAAGATATAAGAACGAAACATCTGAATTCAGACAGGTGCAGCGCACAGATGACTTGGTAAACTTTTAATAAAAATTGTGAAATCGTAAGTTAAAACTGAAAACTGGAATTGATACTCTTCTGAAATTGTTATATAAACTCCCATTTAGACGTAAATTCGTATGTATTTGTTGGTTAGTACAAGAAAATTAATAGGCCTTCTGAATAAGTAGGCCAATTTCCAGTCTCAAAAGTGTGTTCAGTTGAAAACGGCTCTATGTATTTTCTTCAAACTTACCATAATAACTCTCTTTTATATGAAATTACTAGTTTCTGATAAAGTGCGACCATAAGTCGATATTCCAAAGACAGCTCTAACGATTTTCTTCAAATTTGAACATAAATATTTTTTAGATGCGCTTTCGCAAGTATTAGTTTGTTACTACAGACAATTGGTAGTTTTCCTGTTTGTTTGTTTAGGTAGGTAAGTTTTTTATATCTCAGTAATGTGTATTTACTAAATATGAATAAGTTTGCGCTCATAGGAAAATTGCTAAGCCTAACGTTTGTTTAATCAGTTTTATATTATCTGTCCACAATATTTCAAAAAAGTTTATGCAATATATAAACAGAAACGTGTGGCAAACCCCAACTTTTAAATTTTAAACTAACGAGTGATTTCTAACAGTTGTTTTAATAAAATAAGTTGCCATACTTCTTTAGATATTAAGAAGCAACCTCCTGAGTTATAGAGTGACAATATATGCGTATGTCTTTGATTATTTCTTTTCCTCAACCTCTGTAAGATGGCATTTGTACCTCATGGGTGGCGTAAAACCGGCTGTTATATTAATTCAACGGAACTTATTTCAAAATTTCAGTAAATTTATTGAAAAAAATATATAATATGATTGTATGACTATACAAGAAAAAGAAAGTCTTTTAAAGGTAAAAATAACAAATATATTCTTGTTTCTCGCAATCAGAATTAGCTTCGTGGGCCTGACCTCGGCATTTAACACCAGATCCACCCTTTCTTATTCCTAGAATTAACATATATACCATTGCAAAGTATACAGATATCTTTTTTCTATTTATCTTTCTGAGATGAGTTGATACATTCGCCAAGGTTTGGTTTAAAAAGTAAAGACCGTTTTTCCCCGTAGTAAAATCCGAAACAAATATGTTAATTTTAACGTATACAACAAGAAGTAGAGATTCACTCTGATATTAATATATACCAATAAATATAGTGAATTCATGTAAATTCTCCCTTACACTAAATCAAAAATCTTGTTCAATGCAAATTTACAAAATTTTCCCAGACTCACGCACACATACATATATACACACAAACACACACACACACACACAAAAAAAAAAAAAAAAAAAAAAAAAAAAGACTCAATAACGTGTCTAACAGAAGCGAAATAAATCTCTAACTGTTTGTAATGGATGCCGCTTAATTAGTTGATACAATTTCAGTAAAACAATAGCGCAAGTAACTGGAAATCAAGATGGGGTCAGTTTGACACGTCAGTACATTTTCGCCCCCGTCTTCTTTAGTGGTGGGCGTTAGAAGTCGTATATTTATTATACACATTATTTTTCATTTATAAATCCAAAACAAACTTGGTAATATTTTATACACATAACATAATGTTAATAGCAAAATAACAAATCATATTTTACAAATTAACATACAAATATATTATTTATACTTCGTAAAATTTGCTTCCGTAATATTTATATCAAAGAAAAATATAAAAATACATATTTCATACTAGTATTTATTCCAGATAACATTCTTCTATTCTGGCTTAGGAAAATCCACACAATGAAACGTGAGCCAATATTTAAGACTCATAAATTCCAGAAACACCATGCAAGAACGATGTTTACGAATAATCTAGTTTAGTCTTTATATATCAAAATTCTTTATATGTCAATTCTATATTTATTTTCTTGTTATGATTCCTATAACATTCATAAGAAACATAATGCAATTTTCCAGATACAATATGATGTAATTTACTGTTGTTCAACTTCTGGGAAGATTATTAACAAAGTACTTATAAAAATATTTAGACAATAAATTGTATCAATTGAAAATATAAATGTAATATTTTTCCCAAAACACGCAAAAATTCACACAAATATGTAAATATTTTACGGAACTGTTATTTTCAAATAAATTCTTAAACGTAAATCCTCTACGCTACAAAACAAAATATTAATACAAAATTGAAGTTCATTTTAAAGATCAAATTGCACTAGTTAAAGAAAAAATACATTTAAAAAAATATTTAATCTCTATTTAAAATTTTTTAAATTCTTCATTTTAACGACACAAGGGAAAATATAAAAGGATTTATAAAAAGGAATAAAAGATTATGTTGTTATTTATTGCGATTTTGTTTTTCTTTTTAACACTTTCCAACAAGGTTAAAAAGTTTTAATGACTTCGGATTGTCTGTCCGCACTCTAACTCCCGTAAATATTTATGAAATTTCTTCAAACTCATATATGTTATTCAAGTTTACTGTCGGATCTTCCCTATAGAAAATATAGTGAATACCTCTATCGGTTTGTGTACAGAGACAACGGAAAGTATTCCAATGTATTGTGTTCTTAGAGAGGTATTTCTATATACCCTTTATACCTTTACTTTAAAATATTTTTAATAAAATTGAAATTTTCTATCCATATACATTATCGTATTTTTATATTCAAAATGGAATAAATACCAGCACTGCTTTGTGGAGAGAGACACCCGAAAGTACTCCAAAACATTGCGTTCAATGAAAGGTATTTCTACAAACCAAATTTCAATAACTTTACTTTGCAGAAATCTTACTGAAGATGAAGTATGTTATTCGTATGCACAAAACAATGCTTTCTATATAATATAGCATGTTTAGCATAAGACTTACTGGGCTAAACAAAAATATTTAATTACATTAAAGGCTATTATTAGAAAATCGCTACAATTTCATTTTCTTTTACATCAAGCGTTGTGTAAATATGATTTAAATTTGTGTGTCTGTCTGTCCGAATGTCAGCTTGCCTATCTGTCCGTCTGTCTGCCTCCAGCATACGTAAATATTTTCAGAAATTTTTTAAATGATATACTATGTTATTCAAGTTCACTATTAAATTTGTTTAAAATGATATTAATAGTTCTCGTACAACTGGTGTGTGTACAGGGATACCGAAAAAAGTGCCAATACATGGAAGCCATTTTTGAAAATCTTATTTATATAATTTCCTTCAGCAATAATCATAAAGTAAATGAAAAGGGTACATAAGGGTACATAAGAAGGTGTTTTCGGCCTTGAAAAATATCAAGTTAACTATTTTATTATATGAATGTTAGACACTATAAATAAAAGGATGTGCGAATTAATTCCAAAAGTTCGATATAACCGCTATGGAATATGACATAACAGTATCAATGCGTCGATCCCTACTGTTCATTGTTTGAAATGTTAAATATTAGATCCGCCTGTGGTCGTTATTGTTGAAGCTTACATAATTTTAGAACAGGATTTACAGTATTTACTTTTACTAGTATCGCCAGTAGTCGAAACCTGATCTCCTTTTTGCAAATAAAAGCAAAACTAAGTGATTGGCTTCTCGTAAACGGAATTAAGTTGCAACACAGCAGTGCCACTTTTCGGCCAATATGCACTCAAATTGAAACAACACAGTTTCACATAATATCCATATCGTATATCATGTTTCATGCTTTTATACACTACACAAGTTGAGACATACCCTTAACTTAAAAGGGATGAATCATAACATAGCAGCAGCAGCTGATGAGTAATATATTCCAACAGCTAATCATCACCAACTTAAACTAAGTTCTAACCAATTATCAGTCATACTTAAATTACGCCTATTGCTTCATGAGATGCTGCAAAATTTTTCTTACACATCATGCACACACAAACAAATGGTCATTTTCTAATAATGAGTCAATAATGTTTTGGACATTTTAAAACGTGTCACTGGAAGTCAAACTGGAAGTCAAAAATATTCAAGAATCCATATATTGGCCAAACATTCGTATATAGGACAAACTAAACGCAGTCTTAAATTTCGTCTGTAAAAACATATGAATTACGTCCGCAAACAAGAAACCAATCAATTGGCTATTTCTAAACATTGCTGGGAGGAAAATGATAATTTTAAATTTAATTCAGCTAAAATAATTTACAGTCCTAAATCCATTCATGAACTCGATTTCTGTGGAGCTTTTCATATTTATAAAAAAAAATGAAAACATTGAAACTTGTGATTTCGCTGTTCCCTATTTGTCTGATTGTTGAAAATTTTACATTCAGTTCACATTTTCTTAATTTTTCTACTGTTTACACAGCTAACATTCCTAAATTCGTAGTGGCTATTTTCCCCACCTTTCCCGTAATCCTATTGGTTGAACCAAATTCGGTCCCTCTCCTATATATATACGAGGACTTCTCCAGATTCATAATTATTTTTGCACTGAAGACGGTATGCTTAAGCTTACCGAAACAGCTGTATGCATGTCAAATATTTTTCTTTGACGTTTCTGACGTAGTAGTTCATTCGGATTTTAATAATCTAACTAGCGAGCTTCGCCCGCTAACGGGTCAGTATTTTCAAATGAATCACTAAAATTAATGAATCACTAACAGAAACTTTTAGTGTTAAGAAAAGGAATTAAAAAAAAAAAAAAAAAAAAAAAAATTCTGATTGGGTAAAAAGTCGGTCCGGGTCCAAATAAAATTTGATTTCTCAAATCAAATTTTTATTCTTAAGAAAAGAAAATTTAAAAAATCATTTCGCATCAGGTACAAAGTCGGACTGGGTCCTCACTGTCTACGGCAGCGCAGTCCCGTGCGCGCTGCGCGCGTTTAAGTTAAGGAATACACGCACTGCGCGCGCGTATTCCTTCCCTGACCCTTCGTGCCCCCTAAAAAAATCATTTCTGATCGTGTAAAAACTCACACCGTGTCCCCACTGCCTTCGGCAGCGCAGACCCATGCGCGCTGCGCGCGCACGTGTGAAGGTATACGCGCGCTACGCGCACATATTCCTTCTCAAGTCAAATTTTTTTCTTAAGAAAAGAAATTGAAAAAAAATCATTTCTCATCGGTTAAAAAGTCGGAACAGGTCCCCACTGCCTTCGGCAGCGCTGTCCCGTGAGCGCGGTGCACGCCTATATCTTCCCCACCCTTTCAGCCCTTCCTAATTAACCTACATATATCAATTTTGAACGGTCAAACTGAATTAGCTGAGATGCAAAAGAAAACCTAATCAGGTTACCTCAAAACGTGTAAATCTGGTGAAAACTTTCGATAATATAAAAAAACTTTAAAATATCTTTCGAATGATGTATTAAAAATAATTTAATCATAATTAGAAATTGAACTATTGAAATTTGAAAATATTACAGCGCCATCTGGCGGTAGAAATTTCTGTAATCTACTGTTCGATTCCAAATCAACAAAGCTATCAAATGATGTATTACTTATGAAATTATTTTAATTAGTAGCTGAGATACAAAAGAAAACCGATTCAGGAGACCTCAAAACGTGTAAATGAAGCGAAATCTTGAATCCCACTTTCGATAATATAAAAGTACTTTAAAATATCTTTCGAAAGATGTCTTAAAAATAATTTAATCATAGTTAGAATTTGAAATACGCGTATGAGAATAAAATTTAATTTGCAATTAAATTGTACATTTTTTATTTATTTTGGAAACCCGGTGAAATTTTAACTGCTACTTCGTCTTGTGATGTTAAAAGTGTGTAGCAAGTTTGAAATAATGTTGAATAAAATTGAAGCATTTTGAAATTTGCAATTTTTATTTCCAGTACAAAATCAGTAAAGCAGGAAGTAAAATCTATTTATTCTTTCGCTCGGCGCCATGGTAACCGAAATACGTCTATTGCGAAATTAATAAAACTCTTGTGATTTGCTGCCACCTTTTTTTTCATACTTTAGTTAATTTTAAAAAATCTAATTGCCCTATCGATAAGCTGTTTAAACCGTCGGATTCAGAAAAATCGGATCTTTCATTTGATACCTTATTTGTAACGATACGACTGATATTTCTAATTTATTTTCCACTTTTTCCGTAAAAATGTCGCTTTTTAAGCATTTAATCATGAATTCTGGGTCATTTTTCGGTAGACAAGGGTGGACGTTTTAATTAATATCTCCGCTAATTAGGGTCGCATCGCTTAGCGAATTATCGCGATGTCGAGATGAAGAAATTCTGCGTCTGTTGACACCGGTTTCGAAGCGATGCGACCATTAGCGCCGGAGCTTTAGCGGTCACAAGGCATTTCTCACAGACAGACAGACAGACAGACAGACAGAAAGACAGATGCGCACAGATTTTAATAATATAAGGAGATTCTTCCTTCTATATCCTTTTATATGACAGCGCCACCAACTGATTGAAATGAACAAAAATTTAATATACATATATTTTTTAATAAAATTCTGTGTAGTTTTCATCAACGTATGCTAATATATAGCATAAGAAACTACATAAAATATTAAAAATAAAAATAATTTTCGATAATATGTACTTACACAACTCACATATCAAGTGTGATACATTTATATAGGGTAGAAACTAAGATATAGCTTTCCCGTAAACGAAAAATATTGCTGAATAGCAGTTTCACCTGTTGTCATATAAATATATCCAAACGGAATCACTATAATTTTACCTACGGAACATCTCATACGCCAAGTTTCGTGGATTTCGAGATACACGCC
Source organism: Salticus scenicus (assembly GCA_963930645.1). Taxonomy (NCBI): domain Eukaryota; kingdom Metazoa; phylum Arthropoda; class Arachnida; order Araneae; family Salticidae; genus Salticus; species Salticus scenicus. The sequence goes on along the minus strand of OZ005656.1, from coordinate 46,873,044 downwards.
AAGTTTGACACCATTTCAAACCAAATTACAACCAAATATCAAGTTCGGTTAAACTGACTCCATTGGTCCATTGGTTCATGGTTTGTTCGAAAAGTTTAGCTAACTCTAAAAGCAGAATTTTTCTATAAATGGTCTTATCTTGTTCAAGAACTCTCAAAACGGGCAAATTCATCGAAATTTGGGAAAAAAAATAAAAGAAGGAACAGAAAAGAAATTATATCATAAATAAATTAAGGGGAGGGGGGGAATAAATCTTTTTTAATTTGCGTATATATTTAATAGTATAAAACTTCCTTCTTCCTTTCATTCCCTCATAATCATTTTTACTGCTCTAATGGTCGTTGTCTCGTAGAATGAAAAATCTGTAGTTGAAAGTTTAAGAAGGCTACATCTATAATTACTGTGTGCTTGGTTTTATTTGAATTCTAAGTAGTTGCCAGATTTAACAACGTTCTTTTTAGGAATTTTTTAATGCAAATATACATATATATATATATATATATATATATATATATGTGCGTGTGTGTGTGTACATATATATATATAATAAAAAAGCGCATAAAAAATAAAAGCATTTAAAATTACCTTCTTGGCATTGTAAGAAATAAATTTTGTGTTCTGTAAATTTGGGTAATCATAGCTTTCGAATTATATCACTTTAAATCTTCTACTCTCAGAATTAATAAGTTAAAAGTGCACGACAAATTTCATGTTTGTCTATTAATATATATATATTGCAAATGAATATAGATTCTAACTATACTATTTCTAATCAAAGTATATGTATCCATTGTATATTAATTGTAGAATGACGAATATTGCGTATATTTTTAACCATCTAACAGCCACTGTCGAAGACAGCCGGCCACGGAACTGTTCCTTTTTGTACAATACATTTATTGAAAATTATATAATTATGAAATTCTGCTTCTTTTTAAAGTTTAAAGGTTTTAAATAATAGATATAAAGATTATAATCGTGTGCGCAGTCACATGTTTAATCTCAAGGCGAAATAAGCATTATATTTATACATTGAAAAAACTGTGCAAATAAAACAACATTACAATCACGCCCTTTCAAAGGCGGTTAGAGGGTTAAGAAACATTGTAGACACCAATTGCAAAGGAAATGCTTCAGGCGAAGTTAAAGGAAAAAAACAACGCTTAAATATATTTTTTTTAGCAAAGTTTAGTATAACAAAAAAGTGAGGTTTAAATAGAATTTGATATGATAGATTCAGTTTCAACAGTTTCAAGTAGTATTGTATGCAATGCTTTCGCTGTAATCAATATTGTAACTTACTTTCAATTTTAAGTATTATTATATGAGCGCAGCGGAGCAACACTTTTATCTTTATGTATACATTACGTCATAGTGTAATTCACAATATATTTCATTAAAAAAGGGATGCTCTTTTGCGCTCATAATAAAAAAAGTTGCACAAATCACTAAAAATGAGGAAATTTTAGCCAAAAATGCAAAATTAAGAATCTTTGGGCACCTGGGGAAAAACACCTACTGTAATAGTATAAATAATATTCATTAAAACACATGTTCTAAAATAGTTAAATGAATAAGTTTCACATGTGTGATCAGTCTGATATTTTCCTCAATTTCAGGGCCGAAAAACCCCGTTATGGACCCTCATCCTCTATTGTTAATATGCTAAAATAATGTTTTGTATTGAATATGATATGCTTAACCTTCAGATTTACAGGGTTACACTAAAATATTCAGATACATAAAGCGTTGCCTTTGTAAATTAAAGGAAAAATTTTCGTTTGTGTTATGCATATTTAACGTTTTACAACAATGTTTAAGAATGATTAAGAACTCAAATAGTCTATCTGTGTGCATTTCAGTCTTTCTGTCTATCCCTTATGTGATTGCATAGGCAACGAAAATTGAAAGTTATACGATACAAGTACGTACAGTTGGAAAGTGTTACTAATCAATGCGTACCGCAAGATTTTTCGTTCTTTTTATTAGTTGCATGTTATAGTCCTAGGAACAAGTTTAAATACTTAAGAGCCTACTAAAATAACATATTTTAAATCGCTATTTCGTTTCAGAATATATACATACGTTTCAGAATATATATATCTATATCTATAAAAATGTTAAGTTGGTTTGTGTACTTACTCAAAATGCTGTGCACCGATTGAGCTCAAATTTTGACACCGCTTCACAATCCCTTCAAAGAATTTTTTTATCTGTTTTTCGCGTCAGTAACATTCCCGCGACAGCAATAAAACAGCTTTCTTAACGGTCACCTGTGTACCAGCAAATTTGCCATATTGATACTGCAAATTTGCTTTATGTTTACCATTTATTTTATACAGCTCGTGCTCAGTAAAAAATGAAAAGAAAATTAATGTTGATGTTTAAATTTTTTATTTTTGTGAATGTATGAGCACGCGATAATTAAAAATGTTTGATTTTCGAAGAATGGCATCTGTATAAAATTTTTAGCTTTTTAGAATAGGATATAACTTCCCCATTTTTGCTCTGAAATATCCTGTTGCGATTTATATTTATGTAGTGTATTTAAATACTTTTCAACTGTTTCTCTTTCTGTCATTAATGTTAACATCGTAAGAAACGAAAATGTGTGTGCTCTATTGACAAAATGAATGTTTGCCTGAAATGACATGAATAATTTGGGCCATTTCAAAATGAACATTTTTCGTTGTTAAACTTTTTGTCCTATGTCTCATTTTTTTTTTCAACCTAGAGCTGTGAGAGCCATAAGACGTTACAATATATTCTTACGACAGTTACTGGACATTGGAGACCGACAGCTGCCAGTCAACGAGACGTCAAGACGAATGTCATTTCCTGATAATTTTTGCAATTTAGTAACATCGAAAGAAGAACTAATCAATAGTATTTCCTAATATTCAAACTAATTTCAGGAATCACGATTGGCTCAGTGCGCGAGCTATGCTTGACGCGAAGAATAAAGATGTCTATTAACTTAATAATGTTATTCAATACAGCATTCAAAGTGAGGAAATTACATATAAGTCGATAGACACCGTTCTCGAAGCAGATGAAGTATTTAATTAGCCTACGGAATTTTTGAACTCACTTGATCTGCCAGAGATGCCATCACACATTGAAAATAGGTGTGCCAATTATCATGTTGTGGAATATTAACCAACCGAAAGTCTGAAACGGCACGCGACTCGCAGTTAAGAAATTAATGAGCAACACAGTGGAAGCTGCGATTTTAACATGGCCTTCCAAAGGTGAAAATGTCCTCATTTCTCGAATTCCCATGATCCCGATCGATACACCATTTAAATTTAAAAGGTTGCAATTTCCAATTCGATTGGCGTTTGCAGTCACAATTTATAAATCTCAAGGTCGATCTTTAGAAATGTGTGGTTTAGAATTAGATGCGTATTGCTTGTCACATGGACAACTGCATGTTGCGTGTTCCCGTGTCGGCAAACCAGATAACCTTTATATCTACGCAGACAATGGAATAACAAAAAATATAGTATACCCACAAGTACTGCAAAATTAAACTTCTATGAAACGTATGCTTTGTGTTGTTCCTCATTTCTCATCCATGCAACCACAATGTTCAAAGACAAAGCGTGGCAAGATACACCTACTATATATATATATATGTGTGTGTGTGTGTGTTACCGCTAAAGTTCAGAAATCAGTTAATCTGCAGATTAGCTAGGTAATCTGCACATTAATTAGGATGATGAGTTAGAGTGCAGAAAAATGTTTCATTTCTCAAATTATCTAGATAATCTGCGAATTACGTAGGTAATCTGCACATTACCGATTGGACACACGTTAATTTGCACATTACCTGCTAGGCACTCGTTAAAGTGAATATAAGATCTTTGGTGAAGCAACAACAACGTTTCAGTGCGCTTAAATGTTGTTTATTAATTTTTCGATATCTAAAGAATCAAGTTAATACAATCAAAGAAATAGCTAATGTACAAGCGCACGGTTTAACATATTACAATTAAGGAAATAAATTTGCGAATTATATGATAAAAATTATGATTTCTTAATAGTGCAATATAAATATTGGTGACACTTTGAATTGCATAGCAATTAAATTCCATACGGGAGATTCAGAGAAAACCACGGAAAAACCAAAACACCTTTATTTCAATATCTCCAATTCTAATTATGATTAAATTACTTATAACACATCATTAAAAATACGTTTTAATGTAATTTTACTGCAAAGTTTTAAACTGGTGTAAGCCATTAAATTCAGTACAGGAGTTTCAGAGAAAACCACAGAAAACTCTGAACACGTTTGTTTATTTATTTATTTTTTATTTTGCAAACTTTCAAATTCTGGTTATCCGTTCGCATTCCGTAAAAAGTAACTTTACGCTATTTATTCCGGAATTACGCAAGTTTAGGAGAAAACCATGGAAAAGTAAGACACAACTCTTTTTAAAACAATGTTTATATTACTTTTGTATTCTTAGTTTCTAATTAACATTATTTCATAAGTAATATATAATTTTAAAAGTAAATTTTCAAAGCTAGTTTCACTATCAGCGAGCAAGTTATTGTAAGTGATAAAACGGGAATAAGGCTCCGCAGGCACCTTCGAACGGGACTTTGCTACGATCAGAATTTCCAAATATTATAACACGGTGAGATAACAGGCTCGGATATTGAAACGGGAAGAGGGCGCCGCAGGCGCTACCGAGCGGGAATTTACTACAGTTAAAATTTTCAATAAAGTTATTTGCATCACAAGTCAATAAGCTATTGTAAGTCCTGTAACGGCACCGCAGGCGCCATCGAGCGGAAATTTAGTACGGTCGGTCTTTTTAAAGATCGTGAACCAGCTAGTCACCGAAGGCAGCTAGTGAGAAGTAAAATTAACCGGCGACACCAAACTAAAAGTGGAAGGAAAGTGGGAATTCTAATAAGGAAAAGAAATGAGAGAAACAAACTTTTGAACTTAACGATAGGGAAACTGCTAATGTGCAGATTACCTAGTCAAAGTGCGGAAAACTCTTAATTTCGGACTTTAACGGATCACTCTAGTAAATCTGCAGAATATCAAGGTAATCCGAACATTAACGACTTTCGAGCTCTAACGGTAACATATATACATGTATATTGCAAAGAAATTTTGAAACTAAAACATATAATATGGATAACACACTTATATGCTGAATAAAAAGTGTTTATTTACCCATTACGTTTTTTATCTAAATAGTTTAAAATATGCGAAATATATATGTATATATATATATGTTTATCTGGATTTACATTCGAAAATTTTAATTGCAGATTTTATGTATGCTTTATTATCATTTTAATTAAAAAATGTAGCATGAATGTTAAAACGTAAGGAAACAGTTTCAATGTCTTACATTTAAATATGATACAAAAAATGATAACTTAAAATATACTTAATTTGAAAAAAAAAAAATGCACATAATATGAAGGTCGTCTGACAAACATAATCTTATCACAGTGTTTAATTATTTAATTTCCATTGTACAAACAATAATACTAATATGCATGTATATTAAATTTCATATATTCTTAAATATTTATATACAAATTATAAAATTAAAAAAAATTATATCATTAAAATGATTAAGAATAATGCGATATTAATACTTATTATATACATTTACAAGTAACATGTCTGAAACAAAAACATTATAAATTTAATTTTCGAAGAGAAAATTGCGTGATATAAATCTTAAATCTTCCTTCTCTGTCTAAAAAAATATCTAAAATAACTCAAATTACATTTCTGCATGACGTTACATTAAATATCATTAACCTTCATAAAGGATAATTAAATAAAGCTGTTAATTCTTGAAATTTTATAATGGCACCATAATGACTTTACTCAAGGTTAGAAAACTGAATTAAAACTCTTAAACATTAATTGCTATACCAAGTAAAGATAATAATTCTGTATTAAAAAAAATATTTCTATATATATGTATATATATATATATATATATTTCTCTCTGAAGGAAATATATTTGGTCATTTAAAAGTTCGCAAAATGCTGCAACTTTCAAAGAACTGCTATTAGTTGTTTTTAACTGCAATTTAAACATTTTTAAATGAAAAATAATCTGTAGTGATTAGATAATGATTAAACTAATCATTTAATCGAATTATTTTGCTTTTTATATTTCTAATATTTTATTTAAAACATTAACATTTTTCAACAAAGTTGAAACTTGCTTATACCTCGAGTTTGTTTGCATGTCTGTTAGTACATCTATGTCTGTGTTAAAATTTTCGTAAATAGTATTAAATTTTCTCCAAATTAAGATATATTATTCGAATTCACTGTAACATGATTTTCTTGAAAATGGTATAAATAACACTACAAGTCTGTTAACAAAAAGATGCAAACTAATTCCAAAGGATTACGTTCTATGAGAAGTATTTTTATAAGGCATATTTTAGTATTTTATACTATGCAAATATAATGTAGTTAATATATATTACTCATGTACACAAAAGTATGTTTTTAAGAGTTTGAAATATGTTTAGCATCAATAATTGGTATACAGTGCCAACCAGAACCATTGATATAAATTATGGGGTAAAATACAAATAACTTGAGTTCTATTTGTCGTTGCGTTATGTGATTTAACACTTTCCAAAAATATTTTGAAAGTAATAATTATATTGATGCAAATATCTTTCTATCTGTTCTTCTGTTCTCGTACTAGTGTATTTGAATGCATTTTTTGAAATTTTTAAACCTTCGATATATTTTTTATGTTCACGATAGCATGTTCTTTTTAAAACAAATTATAACTATGTAGATACCTCGAAAGATTTCCGATTCATTACCGTTTATCAGTGTTATATTTTTAAAGTATATTTGAATATTTTTAAACTGCGCAGATTATAATGATATTAATACCGTTTTCCATTTGGAATAAGTTATAATTCTTATTACTAATTGATTTACGTGTCCCCACAAAACTATAGAGAAATATTATGTGATATAGTTGGTCAATGGTGAATGTTAGTTTTCATTCTTTTGTGGGAAGTTTTTGTACATTACTAATTAATCTAGTCTCTTTGAATTTCTATTAAACCTGTCACACTCTTTTCGACGTAAAGGTTTTAGCCATCCACTCCCTGGAGGATCAAAATTTTGGTGGCATGTTTCCAAACAATCCCTAGGGGTGCGTCCCAGACCGTCGCTTATTACCCATAGCGCAGTAATTTAAACCCAACTTACTTACTACCTACCTACCTACCTCCGGCGTAAGGAATCGAGGTTACTTTTAGAGCGACGATAGTGCTATTGTTTCCTTTACGTATAGCCATGACTCGTCTCCAGTTATAATATTATTGAGGAACTCAGTATCGGCAATCGTAACTTATAACAGGTCCTGAGCAAAATAAAAGGGTGTCCATTGTATTCCGCCGATAGCAACTTGGTACAAAATCCGCAGCCACTCTGAGAATCAGCACCTACTGGGAATGAGGACTTTGAAAATCGGTACTTGAAGTTACTATCTTACAGTTATTAAATTATGCATACATGTGCAATAAAATGTACCTATATCAGTTACAAAAAATTTCTTGAAAATTATTAAAATAAAATGCAAAATTTTCATTTAAAAAAGAAATTAAAATGCTTCATGCGACTGGGCTTTTATTTTTATTTTTTTCACTCGATTTTACGTTATTGTAGTTTGTCAATATATTCTAAACTTTTTCTGAATTATTGAATGGATTGATTTGTATGTTGATCTTTAAAAATATTTTTATGCTTGATTGCTGAAATTTCATTCCATTTTTTCACATTTTCACATAAAAATAGTTTTTATATTATCTTATCTATCAATTCACTCGAAGCTGCACAAAAATATTTATAATATATTGGTAAAATGTGATAATGCAAAATCGAGTGAAAAGTTTAAAAACTCAGTCGCGTGGAACACTTTTAAAAATTTCAAAAAAAAAAAAAAAAAAAAAAAAAATATATATATATATATATATTATTTTTTTTTAATTGTAATAGTTTTCAAGAAATTTTAATATATTTCATATTGATACATTTCAATGCGTATGTACGCTAAATTTCATAACTCTAATACGGAAATTTCAAACACTAATTTTCAACGATTTTCGTCGGCCACCATCCCCTAGCAAAATTTTTTGTGCGGAATCTTTACTCGCATTATTGGTAAATTCTCATACAGTCAAACGACGATTTTTCTTTATCAGATATTCCCCACCACAATGTATTAACTGTATTCGACACATCTGGTCAGCTGTAGGCATAACTGTAGACACATCTGGTCAGAGGAACACGTATCACTAACCACTGATGGGCGACCATATTTCAATCGGTTGGTTTAAAACATAACGTGTTTTATCTCTATATGATCATTTCCAAAAACCTTTCAAACCTCACTAATTGATTTAATTTTTTATTCACTAAGCAATTAAAAATGTTCTGTGTAGTATCTTTGTCTAATGCATTCAAGCATTGTGAGGAAAAAGAAATTGTTATGAACCCGTATTTCAGCACGTCACTCCACACTTATTCTGATTAGTTTGCGATGCCAAATGTGTCCTCTCATCTATTAATTTTATCATTTCCATTACTGCAAAGCAATAGTAAGCGAATAATTAGAAAACAAGCAGCATAGCATGTCAAAGCACACATACACACACACTGTTTTCTTTTATGTTTTTTTTTTTTTTTTAGGTACATAGTATAACTCTTCTACATAACACATTTGGTGGAAATCTGCTCGACAGCTGTATCAGAGTCATGCTGTTTTTAACTAAATTGCAATTATACTCTCTCTCGCTGTGTTTACACACACACATTCCCAAACACACACACAAACACACACACATATATATATGTGTGTGTATGTGTGTGAAAATTTCATAAAATTAAAAAACAAATCCGAAATTTAACTATTAATTCGTCGAACAAGTATAACGATAAAATTTTACGCCATTGTTTTTAGTACAAATGATGAAATATCAAATGTATTTTAAATAAAACTATTCTGTAATGTATTTCAGTCAAATAACTAGGAACAGGAATGTAAGATTTCATATTTATTTTAAATATATTTGGATATTGGTTACAATATATTTGAACTTCAATATAATTTAAAATATTTCTTTACTTGAATAAAGTATATATTTCCTATTTGTTTTTACGTGATATATGCATTCCATAGGATAATAAATTGGTTCTGTTGTTTCTTTGGATCTTCCGACAGTTGCATAGTTCCATTACCTGTGAACTGTAGCATTTAAGTAAAATCCAAAATTTGATATATGAACAGTGTGTTTCTGTCTCCTGCTTTTCCTGGAAAGAAACTAAAAAGAAACATATACAGTTACTGGTAGAATTTTATTAGAATAGGCACTTTCAGAAAATATTTCTTTGTAATATGTATTTTAATGAATATATATTTAAGGATATATATATTAGTATCAACACATGTGCCTGGATTACATGAACAATTTAAATATATATATATATATATATTCATAGAAAATAATTAAAATTACTTGCATTGTAAAATTTTAGTAGGAATGTAAAATAATGTATAATGTTGATGGGATTATTTAAATTTATTAAAATATTAGATTTAATAAATTTCGATCGAATAATAAGAGGTGTTTTATAGTATTTTTAAAGCACTAATCTTCGAAACGTTAAAATATTCTAAAGGTTTGTTATGATCAATGGTAATTTTATAAAAAAAAGTAATTCTAAATTTTAAAAAAAACTGACTTCAAATTAGATTTATATTAATTTGCATGGGAATTCTAAATTTAGTGTCATAATTCAAAATTTTATATAAATTAAGATCATTAACTGTACTAAGAACACCAGTAATAATATGACTATGCGAGATTATGTATATACATATATACATAAATGTACAGGGGAATTCAAACTCAATGTGGAAACTTTTAAGGGCTGTAGGGCACTTCCCATGAATTAAAAATTGCATAGGAAACCATGACCGCAAACCTCATTTTAATCATTCAAGCTCTGGATGTTTCGGGGTAATTTTTAACAATAAAACACACAAATGGGTGTGGCTTTTGCATAGGGCACTTTTAACGAAGTTTTTTTATATGTTAATGTTTACATGAAAAAGAGGTGATATATCAATATTATGTACAGTCGGAAAGAAAAAAAAAAAAAAAAAAAAAAAAAAAAACGCAGCACTCGATGTAACTCCGTTGGTAATCAATGCACAAAAATGCAATAGGTATCATTCGACAAGAAATTGTTAGTACTTTCAGAAAATGAAGTGAAGTTTTGAATCGGGGGTCGTCTACATATAAAAACCAACTTTGTTTTTTTACAGTGGTAGCACCTTATTTTATATTTGAATTTCTGAGGTCGCGACAATGCGAAAAAGTATATTGGTTGTATATTTTACTTATTTTTTTTTATAGAGATATAAGCGTTCAAAGTTTGAAGGTGCTAATGTTAAATTCATATTTCAAACTTTTATTAATATCTTCACAAAAATATAACTGGATCAATATATATATATATATATATATATATGTATATATATATGTATATTTTTTTTTACAAGATACAGTGAAGAAACCCAAACATAATCCATCATTACTTTTGATTTTGAAAAATATTTTTAATTCTGAAAAATTTTAATAAATTCATATTCATTAAAATTATGAATTATGACCTATATTAATTTTTATATAAAATGAATCCTAATGCTGAAAAATATGGGTGTGCAAATTTGCAGCTCATTCCAGTTATCAGTTTTCGAGATATAAATCAATCTTTCTTTTGGAGCGGTTTAGGGGGCCGTCTCTTATAAAGTTTTGTATGAGATAACGAAGCAAATCTTAAAAAATAACAGAAAAAATTGAACAAAATACTTTTATTTTTTATTTACGGGTGAAATTATATAATAACAACGTCAAACACAAAGAAATAAAACAAAAATGATGATTTTTCGACATTAGTGTTAGCATCAAGAATTCCGGTATTCTAAAGCCTCGCCTTTTATCGTTCTTCAAAAGAAAACAATACAGAAAAAAAAGTAAAAGTGACTTTGAGTATTCGTGTTAAACCCCTTATTTTACGTTGATAAATATACACAAGTGATATTTACTTAATCTGGTGATAAATTTTGAATCCTTTAAACGAAAACTAGCATACTTGCCAACATCCTCATTAATATTCCGTAGTGATGCTAGTCCCGCTTTTTTCTCACATCAGTAAATTTGTAGAGTAATATTCTCCAAATGCAATTACGATCAAATAAGACGAAAAATACTCTAAAATAATACTGATGTACAAAAAAAAAAGGGCGTGGCTAATGATACAACGGAATATTATTTAGGATGTTGGCAAGTATGCACTAGAAGAAAAAAAATTATCTTAATAGGCAGGATTTACTGTTTAAAATAGAAAAATAGGTTGAATGTAAAAATTGTCAATAAAAAAATAAATAATAAAAAATAAAAATAATAATAATAATAAATAAATAATAATAATAAAACGAATGGAATTGGAATGCAAGACAGACTTGTAAAATCGTTTCTTAACTTTCGTCATAGCTAATGGTTTAATCTTTTACATAATATATTGCTTTATTTTATTTTATTTATTTATTTATTTATTTATTATTTATTTATTTATTTATTTATTTATTTTTTTTTTTGGTAGGGGGGAGGATTTTTATTTTAAGGAAACTTTAGTATTTAAAATTTTGTAAATATATTTTAACTTTATATATATATATTTCTTTAAATATGCTTTAACTTTTATAAATATGTATTAACACTTTTGCGACCGCCGGATTTTGCCTTTTTGACAGTAAAGTCCGCCTACAAGTGTTATTCTCTCAGAATAAAATATTTCAGAAGAAATTTTCTGTATTTACAATTATATTACAAATGGATATACATTATAATTATATTCTTTCTAATCAATATATTTCTATCCATAGTATATTATTTTATTGCAAAAAATATTAACACTGGGTACATACTTGAGAAATAAGTAACACACAAATTACGAAGGAAACGCCCACTGACAGAGTTACAGATTTTCAAATGCCGTGAATCTACGTTAGCAACCCCGAAAGCGTTAATTATGAAATTTTATTTCCATAGAAATTATAAAACAAATCGTAGCAGTTCGAGAGTTGGATGGGTGCTGAGTTCCCGCGGTCCAATGGTGACCCCACACCTCAGCGAAACAGACGTTGAAGATGGAATGAGTTACGATCGTGATGGCTTACAAAAAATAAATAAATAAATAAATAAAACATAAGGGAGAGAGGAACGTACAGACAGAGAAAAACAATTTGCGAGCTCAAAAAGAAAAATGAAAGTAAAAGCATATAATAAAATAAAGTAACAAGGGATAAAAGAGAGATTAAGTATAGCATTACGAACATAGAAGCAAATATTTTATGGAACTTTTTTTCTTGAAATATTTCCGGTGTGAAACAGTAAAATTTTGTCTGATTTTTGTAGGATCTTAATTTTATTTTTCTACAGTTAAGATAACCCCCTAACACATTTTTGATTATAACTCTATGATTACTAAAGATAAAGTATACAAATAGTACACTTTTCCGCACTACCAGACTCTCATAAATTCGAACATGAAGTCAAAATTGGGTGTTGCTATTGAAATAATCATTTCAATAGGTAGACAACCCCTAATTCAAAATTCGACAACATTTGCAGAAAGTGCATTTAATTTCCTGTTGAATGGTGTCTTCTCAATTTTTCTGCGTCAATTAATAACGAAATTACATTGAGTGCTGCATTTTTTTTTCCCGACTGTACTATATAACGCTTAGTTAAAAATGCAATTTGTGAAAGCCAAAATCATATGCAATTTTTTTCTGTTAAAGTTAAACCAAAAACATCAAATTCTTAAAGGGTTAAATATGCATTTTTGGCCATGAGTTCCTATGTAGTTTTCTGTGATGTGCCCTACATTCCCTGAAAGCGTCTACGTTGGGTTTTGAATCACCTTGCATATATACTGAGACCCCGATTTACCAAATTTTGCGAATTAACGAATTTTAAACGAAAATTAACAAAAATGAAGGCACCCCTCCCCTCCCCATTTATTGAATAATAAACTCCGAATTAACGAATTATTTCAATTGCCGAATTTTTTTCCCCTAGTTTGGGTTAGAGAAATTTTGGATTGCTTTACAAATGACACAGCCATATTGTCTTTGATAGAAAAAAGAATTTTCTTATGATCAGCAATTTTCGATGGAAGAGTATCATTTCCTACTCCACAACTCACGTGATTAACTTGTAACGCGGGTTGTAGGAGAGGAAATTCCTTTCTTATCTCTACCCACCTAATAAAGCATGGTGCACAGCTTAAGAATTTTTACGTACCAATTGTTTTCTTTCTTGAGAGAAGTGAGGTGTATTGAACCCTTGGCTTGAAGAAAGTTCGATTTTTGAAACTTTGTGAAGCATGGCAGATTGTCGGAAACGAGAACGTTTTTCGTTCAGCGAAAAGCTTAACATTTTACGTGAATTTGACAAGAACATTGGACCACAAAACGTTTTAGCAAAACGCCTTAAAATATTCATGTCGACACTAACTACAATTGTAAAACAACGAGCAGAAATTGAAAAAGTATCTGCAGAATGTGGTGAAAAATCATCGAAAATAAGAAAGTCAATGAAAGTCACTCCTCTTTCTGCTCTTGAATCTGACATAGTGAATAGTTCAACATCGTTCGTGCCAGGAAAATAGTCATCAGTTAGCCTCTGATCAAAGAAAAAGCTCTTCAACTTCCGAAAAGCTCAATCTGAAAGACGTTTCTGGATTCAATTATTGGATCGACCGTTTTAAGAAAAGATATGACATAGTGCAAAAGAAAGTTTGCGGAGAAATGTCAGATGTAAACGAAAATGTAATAACAAATTGGGAGTAAAAATTGCTCAGCCTGATTGAGGGGTATTTACCTTCCAACATTTACAACGCAGAAGAAACAGGATTGTTTTATGACAAACAACTTGACAAAACGCTTTGCTACAGAAATAAAAATGCTTTGGCGGGAAAAACAGCAATATGATGCTTACGTTTTTTTTTTTTTTTTTTTTTTTTTTTTGGGTTAATGCTGATTGTACTGACAAGTTGAAGCCATTTGTGATAGGAAAGACAATCAAGCCACGATGTTTTAAAAACGTAAAGACCTTACCGACAAGACACGCAGTAAACGAAATATCTTGGATGACTTCTTCCCTCTTTACAGAATTTTTACATTTTATTGATAATTCTATGATGATACAAAAGAGAAAAATTATTTTGTTTATTGATGAATATCCCGCTCATCCTCTATTTTGCAATTTAGAAAACGTCAATGTCGTGTTTTTCCCTGCAAATTGCCCAAGTATATTTCAGCCACTAGACCTCGGTATCATTCGTTCTGTGAAAATTAATTATAGAAAACTGCTTATGAGAAAAATGACAGAATCATTCGATGAAAATAAGGAAAAAAGATACAAAGCTAGTGCTTTAGATGCTTTTTATTTTGTGATGCTACCTTGGGACCAATTTTCTAAAAATGCAATTTAAAAATGCTTTCAGAAAGCAGTATTTCTGAAACAACAGGCACACAAGCGGAAAGTGATGAAAATGATGAAGATATCGCCGCTTCTGGGATAGACATTAACGATTATGTTACATATGATGACGGACTGCCTATCTTTGCAGCTCACGTTAATGAAATTAATGATTCATCTGAATCAATGAATAGCGATTCTGACTCAGAAATCGATATTGAAACTCCTATATGGATTATTACTTTTTCTAATGCTTTACATGGTTTGGAAACTGTGAAAACATATCTCATGCAGCAGGAAGTAAATGACGTAATATTTGCTTCTCTCCATAAGGTAGAAAAATAACTTTTTCGAGTCAGGTATGAAGGAAACTATCAAATACCTCTTACTCAGTACTTTAAAATATCAAATTAATTAGTGTGTAATTATTCGCTGTGCATTTTTTAGTTGCTGAATAAAAAATATAAACTTTCTGATTACGGATAAATTTGTGTTCTTGCCCATTATGACTTTTCCATAAGATAAGTGCAGAATTTGTTTTTATTTTTCGTTTCGGACCCCATATTACGAATAACCACGATTTAACGAATAAAATTTTCGGTCCAGATGAATTCATTAAATCAGTGTCCGACTGCATGTTAAATTAAAAATAAATGACAAATTTAAATTGCATAAAAAAAGGCGCATAAAGCAGCACTGAATTTGTATACAAAAAGATAAATTATTAAATTTAAATTTCGATAAGTGAAAAAAATGAAAGTGGAATGTATAAACAACCAAAACAAATCATTTTAACAGAGCTAATAAACAAGAAAAGGGTTAAATTCTACTCTATTCAATTCAAAATTTCAACAAAGCTGTGTCTTCTTCATTAGCTGGTGGGAACACAGCCATTAAAAAACTATGTAATCCTAACAGGTTTCTGAAGATATGCCAAGTTAGCACACTCAAATTTATATTACAAAGACAGAATAAATTGGCAAACTTGAAAATATAACAACTAAGATTCGTTATAAATATAATACTCCTTTTAAGGCATTTCATGAATGGAAATGTAATTTAATATGTTATTTTGATTGGTTGATTGGTTTGATTGGTTTATTTTTCTTGGTTGAAATTCTAAACAATAGTAATTACATTTCTAAACAATTTAATAAAATGGACATTGGACAAAGAATATTTAGAATTAATTAAAAATAATTTTGTTTTTGTTCTAGTAGACAAGGCTGCAAATAATTATGGTGTTATATGTAAAAAGAAAAAAAAATTAAAAAGAACTTTGGAAAAATTGAATAATGATTTTTATTATACTAAATTAAATTTAAACTCTAAAATTGCTAAAAAATGTTTTACTGCAAATTCAAAACAGGCTAAATCTCTTTTTTCTTATAATTTTAAAATTTCTAATGAGAGTAATATTCCATTTTTATTCATGATACCGAAATTTCATAACAATCAAGTTAAATTGAGGTTTATATGTTATACTATTAATAGTATTGAAATTCTATGAGCAGTTATAAGTTTTTGGAAGAAAATTTATGATTTTTTTAAAATTCAAATATAAAAATACAAGTTATTTTTGGTCCACTGAGAATAGTATTGATTTAATAAATAGAATTACGTTTAAGTCTTTGTCTGGTCAAACTTTCGATTTTGAAAATTTATTTTGTATTATTCCTATAAATCAACATTTTGGTATCATTAAAATATTTTTAACATTTTTGATACTGAAGATGAATTAAATATTCCTAGAGATTTTTTCCTTAGTTTATGTCACTTTTGTTTGTATAATAATTATATATTATTTTCAAGATGAGATTGTTAAACAGTCACATGGCATTGGCATAGGGACATATTATTCTTCTTGTGCGACTAATATTTTCTTATTCTTCTTTGAATACAATTTCACTGTAACTCATAATACTAGTTTACATGTTTATCGTTACATAGATGAGTTGAACATTTTTAATAAAGATTTTAATAATATTTTAAATTTAATATATCCAAATATTTTTAAATTAAATAAAGCCAAAACTAACAAATTTGAAGCTGATTTCTTGGATATTTCTTTCGTTTTAAAAATAATATTTTGTGTACTGATATATATGATAAAAGAAAACACTTTAACTTCAACATTAACTGTATACCGCCCTGGTATTTTGATCTGAGTCTTAAAATTTGCATAAAAATAATAATTAATCAGTTTTAAGAAATAAGAGATTGTGCAAGTCTAAATTTAATTTCAATAAACAAATATATATTTTTCAAGTACTTTCATTTTATAAAAATTTATGTCCTTTGATGTCTACTTTTTGTTATCCCTTTCCGACCCAGGCCGTACGATTGCGTGGGGTAGACATCCACGACATCCATTTATATTTTTGTATATGGAACAGTCGTATGTAAAAAAAATCAGGGAATGAACGATCGAGCTAATTAGCAGAAAGTGTAAAGTACAATCTTCAATCAACAAATGTCGGTTATAGTCCTAATTTTAATTTCAGTTTGCAAAAACAGAAGAATGGAATGTTTTAAGAACGGAATGTTTCGGGTCAGAAAGAGTTATGCTAGTTAATTTTTAGTTTATTCTGTGTAACAGCTCAGCAGCTTTAGACTTTGCATCGATTGATGGTCATTGTAGATGCCCTATTTAATGGTCATAGCTCAAAGCCTGTTTTCTAGGCTGGCCGACTGATGTTTTGAGATATATGACGTACTACCAGACCTGGAATTGAAAAGGCATCTAGGAACATGGAATGAGCATTAAAATTTTAAATTTTCATAAAGTTTTAAGCCGGAACTCCAATATTTCTAACGTCGACTCTAGCAGGTGGCTAGATTTTCAATTTTCTTCCAACAGGTTCAGGTTGAAGTATGTCGTTGCTAGCATGTCATTTTATGAATTTATCGAAACAATTATTTCAAAAAGTCTTAATATAAATTCTCAATATATAATCTCTTTTATCAGTTAATGAAAGATAAAAATTAAATAATGTTTACTAAATAAATCACATTTCAGTTGTTATAATTTCATGTTTGGGACATTATTCTGTTGCTATAATATAATTTGGAGTATGCTAGCTTGGCATATCTTCAGAAACCTGTTAAAAAAACTTTTTTAATGGCTGTGTTCCCACCTGCTGATGAAGAAAACACAACTTTGTTGAAATTTTTGGTTGAATAGTATTGAATTTAACTCTTTCCCTATTTATTAACACTGTTAAATTTATTTGTTTTGCTTGTTTATACATTCCACACTAATTTTTTCACTTTTAATAAATCTAATAACTTATATATACAGTGCCGGAAAAAAAAAAAAAAAAAAAAAAAACACTTAAGCAACAAGAAAAAACTTTACATGTTTAATTGGAGGTTTTTTTTTTTTTTTTTTTTTTTCTTTTTGCCGGTACTGTATATATTAAAAATTCTATAGAAAATATAAATTAAAAAAAAATTAAAATATAATAATTATAATAATAAAAATAATAATAATAAAAACTTGTATTTGCATATTTTAAATATTTGTTATTTTTATTAAAAGCAGCATTGCGCTGTACTATTGCTACGTTAAAACGAAAAAAACAACCAACTAATCTTTTACTAAAAGCAATTTATTTTATTTTATTTTTATATAACTTATATATTTACATAAACACTTCCCGATTCACTAGGCATTATATGAACTACTTTTAAAAATAAATAAGGATAAATATTGGAAGTTATAAGCTTCTAAGAATAATCTGATACAAATATTCTTACAGCGTCCCGTTGATTATCTGATGTAAAATTACTTGGCAGTGGCTCAGGACAAATCCACAGCACGAAACGTGAGTCAATATTTACGTACAATAAATTCCTGAAAATGTTTATCTCTCGGATGTTCAAACGTAATCCGATAAATCGTTTACGTTTATGAAGATTTCTTATTGTAATTCAGTACCTAGTCCGAGTCAAACATATTTTCCTTCTCGTTAAAAGATATGTAACATTACTATTTCTCGTAATAGGCTGATAAAGAAATTCAGACCACGATTCAATTTCTAAAAATAAATAAATAAATAATTTAAAATTATATATATATATATATATATATATATATATATATATATATATAATGAGACATTGTTTTTATTTATGCTTACAAATTTTCCAGCACAACATAAAATGATATTTTACAAGATTTTTTTTTTTTTTTTTGAATTATTTGCTTTTTAGATTACGAATAGCAAAAAACTATGACTTCAATTAAGCTTAATGAAATTAGTATTTCTGTACTAAACTATAAAGATATGTGTTCTAAAGAAAACGTTTGATTTGGTACAAAATTATTAAAGAAACTAACAATGAAAAAAAAAAATCAACTAATAATATGTTTTTACGAAACATCTCTAGATATAAATAAAATTTGTATAAATATTTTTCTGAACTACTGGTGTATATCTTTATATATATATTTCTTTTGTGCGTGTGTATGTCACTGAACTCCTCCTAAACGGCTGGACCGAGTTTAATGAAAATTTTTGTGTGTCTTCAGGTGGATTCGAGAATGGTTTAGATTTACAATTCAGTTCAATCGGATAATTGGATCAAAAGATATTAAATAAAAACTCCATTTTAACTTTAAAATGATGAAAAAGAAAAATATATTTGATGCCCAAATAAACAAAATTCACATTTATTTACTTTTTTCCGGAAATAAAATATTTTTAATTTCGCGTGATAAACAATAAAAAATAGAAAAAAAATAATATAGTAAGAAAATATTCGCGTGAAAATAAATATTTTCATAGAGATACTTGGTATTAGCTTAAATTTTTTATTTAATTTAGTAGTACGTTTCTTTTCTACACTAAAAGAAAATTTTTCGTTTTAATTGATACTTTATATGCAACTTATAAAGGTTCTTTTATGTTTTCACCTTTATTGTAAATAGTAATAATTTCAAATTTATTAGAATTTTTAATTTTTATTTTGTATATATCAAAAAACAGTTTTTCTCTTTTTTTTTGTGTGTGTGTGTGTGGAACAACTTTAGTTTGGACAAATTTGAAATTTTGCACCGAAGTAGTACGGACGTTTCCCACCAAGATCGTCATTTAGGCAATTGAGATAGCCATGTTAATTCATCGCAAAAATGGTCAAAAATATTCAAAGGGAAGGAGGTCTATACTAAAGCTGTGCTTTTGTATTTATCTTTATATATATATATTTCTTTTGTGCGTGTGTCTGTCACTGAACTCCTCCTAAACGGCTGGACCGAGTTTAATGAAATTTTTTGTGTGTCTTCAGGTGGATTCGAGAATGGTTCAGATTTACAATTCAGTCCAATTTAAATTGTTTATTTAATTAATTTATCACTTAAATTAACAACACTTAAATTGTTGTTGATTTTGGTATGTTTCACATTGGATCCGGCAGACTGCGCTACGATCGTAGTATCGAATATTCAATAATACGCAAGCGAAGTAATGATGTCACTGGTCGTCCGTGGATGCAAAAAAAAATATTTCCTATGTTAATCGCCCATTGAATTTTTTGTAAAAAATTACTAAATTTCGAGGAAAATTATTTCCCGATTGTAATCCCCATATTTGGGTATAGACCTGTATTAGTTATTATGTGCATGCGTTAGATTGAGTTGTTTTTGCTGAAAAACTGATAAAATTTGAATTTTTAATCTTAAAACTCTGTCATCCTTGGCGGAAAAAAAAATATCGCCATATCATCTGGCGAACATATTTAATTTCTTTCAAAAATAATTGTTATTTCAACAACTTATATTAAGAGAGTAATGAATAATATGAAACAATTTCGTACAATACATATTACGAAAATATACATATGGCATGTATATTTTCGTATTACGTTTTTGATCGCCAAATATAAAAAACGCCAAGGAAGACAGAGTTTTGAAATTTAAAATTAAAATTTTGTCAATTTGAGAGCAAAATAACTCAATCTAACACATGCATACGATAACTAATACATATCTATACCCAAATACGGGAATTAAAATCGAGAAATAATTTTTCTCGATTTTTAATAATTTTTTATAAAAAAATCCAATGGGAAATTAACATAGTAAATCTTTTTCTTGCATCCACTGACGGTCAGTGACGTCACACTTCGATTGCGTGTATTCTAGTGTAATTCCAGTTTGTCCCGACAGTTGGTGCTGCGATCAAATTGAGGAAAATATTTTGTAAATTCGCGTTATTATTGTTATACAAAAAATTGTGTCCTAATTGAAATATTACATCAAGATGTAATTAAGTGTTTGAAGAGTTTTGAAGTGTGCATAAAAAACTATACATTTTGCAAATTTAGTGCGGAATTGGAGTGAGTATTTTATATAATTTTCTATCAAATTTACACGCGCGTTGATTAACAACAACCCTAACCTACAAATTTATTTGTGTAGCTAATTTATTATATTTAATTATTTATTTTTTGTATGGAACACTTTTAGTATCGGATCACTTTGGCAAAATTTGAAATTTGGCACCGAAGTTTTTCGGACGCTTCTCGCCAAGATCTTTAGCTCTACAACTGATATAGCTATTTCAATTCATCGCAAAAATGGCTTAAAATATTTAAAGTCACCAAAGGGGTCCCATACTTTTGTGCGTGTGTATGTCACTGATATTTTATTTATTTATTTTTTATATGAAAAAAAATTGGCACTGAGGTATATCGGACACTTCTCGCCAAGATCTTTAGTTCCACAATTGAGATAGCCATTTCAATTCATCTCAAAAATGGCTTAAAATATTTAAAGTCACCAATGGGGTCCCATACTTTTGTGCGTGTGTATGTCACTGATATTTTATTTATTTATTTTTTGTATGGAACACCTTTAGTATCAGGTCCCTTTGGCAAAATTTGAAATTTGGCATCGAAGTAGCTCGGACGCTTCTCGCCAAGATCTTTAGTTCCACAATTGAGATAGCCATTTCAATTCATCGCAAAAATGGCTTAAAATATTTAAGGTCACCAAAGGGGTCCCAATTTGTGCCTTAGATATAGAAAATCCGTGCTTTTCTCACGGCCAATTATATGTTGCGTGTTCCAGGGTTGGAAAACCTTCCAATTTGTTTGTTCATACTCCTCAAGGATTAACCAAAAATATTAAATCATCCAATGGCATTACGATAAATTATGTTTTTGTAGATTAAAAAAATATACCTGTTATAAAATAAATAGAGTTTCAACTTTTTCATCTTTAATTAAAACGAGTTTAAGTTTTTATTTAATACGAACTCTACATTTCACTTCGCTCATACTATACACATACTCACATGCATCGATTGATTGAATTGTGATAAATGTACATGTATTGGTGTTAGATATTGTAATAACTTTTTGATAAAAATTTTCATCAAATCGGTCCAGATTATTACAGCTTATTCAAAAAAGACGGAATTTTCATGTGAAATTCGTTGCTATCAGAGATTCTCTCATAAATTGAAATATTTGCCATATGAAATAAAATTTTGTGCTTTTCGACATTCAGCGGAGGTTTTAAATAACAAGTAGCAAGTAGCAAGAAGCAAGTAGCAAGAAGCAAGTAGCAAAAATTTCGGTAATTATGTCTTTTACGTTATAATCGGAATTCACAGTCACCGTTCGCAGCGCTCCATACCTGTTTCACTTATATACCACATCCTTGCACACTTACAATAAGTTAGTTATTTTTTTTTCTAGCAAAATATTCTCTAGAAATAATTTATATGACAAAACAACGTTTGTCGGGTCAGCTAGTATCTATATATCTATATCTATATATATATATATATATTTATAACAGATAAGAGCTTACATACTTTTTTTGTTTTTTATTTATTTATTTATTTTAGTTGTAGAAAAGTTATATTTAAAACAACGTTATTGAAACACGCATTCTCGCTAATAATAATAATAATAATAATAATAATAAGTGTAGTTTTGATATTGCAATTTATTGAAGAGTGAAAATTTTTAGTTGAAATCAATTAATCAATTTTCCATCTGAGGAAAAGTGGTCAGGTAAATTTGATAATACGTTGTATATATATACAAATCATCTCTGCAACACCGTTAAATATTTTTCTTGCCATATTTTAGCTTTAATTATTTTTATCTTAAAAAATATTTTAGCAAAAGTAATTTCTTATACAAATTATTTTTTTAAATAAATAATGCTTAAATCACGTTGAATTTAAAAAAAAAAAAAAAATCAATAGAAAGTGAAATACAATATTTTTAATTTATAAACATAGTTCATCATAATACTAATCACAAGTATATTAAAACTTTAACAAGTTTAAAATCTATAAAAAAAAAAAAAAAAAAAAAAAAAAAAAACTTGAAAGCTACCTAACGAAGTTCACAGAACTGTTAGAGATTTGAGAAGATTTGATATTTGAAGGTAGGGGAAACAGTTAGATTGAGTTCAAGCAAGGTGGCACAGGAGTTTGAAATATCTCGCTTGGTGAAGAAGTACTCTGGTTGCAAAGGTACTGTACAAGGTTCATTGCAAGATTTCATGGTTTCTGAGGTTTATTTAGGTTGAGTTCTTGAAAGGTGGTCCAGTAGTGCGGAACTGATATCTTGGTTGGTGGAGAAATACTAGGGTTGTAAAGGTACTCTACGAAATTCATAGTAAGATTTCATGGTTTGCAAAGTTTTGAGTAATTGAGGTTGAGAACATTTTACATGAAGTCCAAAATATTCAAATCGATTCTCCAGTGATAGTATTTAAGAGAAAGCGAAATTAAAGTTGAGATCAGTTGGAGAGAGAAAGAGGTACGCGATTTCTGTCTTCTTCCAAATGAAATAACGTAGTATATGTTTAATCGTTCAGATTAGTAGGGAAAAGATAAGTTTATTAGTTAACCAATATAAGAGCTATCTAACTTTAATTTTAAAAAGAATTAAAGTCTTAGTTCGTTTTTAATAAGAGTCTCCTCATTCATTACATCTTCTACAGCAGCTATATGGAACGAAAGAAAGGAGGGCTAGAGGGTTTACAATCATAAACTTATTAACTTAAAAAAAAAAAAAAAAAAAACTGAAAATAACCTGAACCTAAAATATAAAAACAGAAATGTAGATGTACATTCACGCAATGCAAGTGTATCAATTTCATCTGCATATGTTGTATATGGATCCCCAATACGTATTTTCATATAGATAACCTAAAGAAAAGAATAAAATCAACTATTTAAAAGTAAATCTTGAGATGTGAATTTCAAGTCCTATATTATAATAATGTAGAATTATAGAAATTTAGAAATAAACTATTATTTAGAATTTTGATATTTGGAATTTTACACAAAATAAAGATTTATTTTCTGTTCTTCTTCTTCTTCTTCTTCTCTCTCTCTCTCTCTCTCTTTTTTTTTTAGTCACAAATAAAATATCAGAAATATATTAAATAAATATTATAGTTTTAAAAAAATTAAAGAACACGCTTTTATAGAAATGTGAACTAAAAAGCACAAAATATCTATCTTATTATTAAAATGCAGTGTAAGAGAAAATTGTGTGAGTGACACATCATAATATATAAATAAATTTAAAAGTTTAATTAAAATAATTTAGAATTAAACAAAAACTATTTTTAAAAAATCTCCTCTGACTGTGCTCGAACGCTAGACCTTTAGGTTCGTAGCGCGGAGCTTTACCTCACAGCCACAGCGTTCACGTAGGGAAAGTCTTTTTTTTACAATACAGATTTTTTGTTTGCTCCTAGAGCGGTTACAAACATACAAGCATACATACAGGTTAAGCTAATAAAAGCGTGTTAAAAAAGACGGAAATTGCGAATATAATTATTATTTTTTAATAATATAAGTAATTTTTTGTAAACTTTATGTATCTAAAAATAATACATAGCATATAACGTGAATTAAAAGCAGGAAAAAAACCTATATAAACCTTGTACACTTATGATCTTCAGACCTAATTCAGTGTATTTTTTACTTATGAAAAATATTTTTCAATAAGATTTTTCTTTGGTTCGTGATAAACATGTCATTTTTCTTAAAAATATAAATATTGTAGTAATTTTGTTTTGACTATACGTTGGAGAGATAGAAATCCAAGTTCTTTGTATAGAATATTTCTAAAGATAAAATAATATGGTGATTTTGCTCAAAGTAAATTATATTATCTGACATTGATTAAGGCCGTTTTTATACATGGATATAAATTAAAAAATAAATAAATAAATAAAATAAAAGCATTTTCCCGTAAACGAATCTTTAATGTTAGTTATTCACTTATGTTAAAAATTATTTAAGTAATGTGAATTTATAAAATTATATCGCAATAGTTATAAACAAGAAAATAACCAACGTGCTTTGCCTAGTTTAGAAAAAGAAAATTCAACTATAGATACATGTAATGACATGATAAAATGTGTTAAGAAGAAATAAATATTTCAAAAAATATCCTGCAATACTAAAAAAAAAAAAAAAAAAAAAAAAAAAAAAAAATACACAACAGATTGATTTTGTGGACCTTTCTATACTGTTTAAAGGCTGTCTGAACATATTTATTTTATCAAACCATGAATGAAGTATCGTATAAAGCAATATTTTTTGAGTTATTTATAAAAAGAAAACAAAAATTAGGTTACTTTTGTTTATTTCTTTATATCGTCTAAAATTCCATATATAACAAACAAAATTTAACTTGAGCAATTTTTTATTACTATCCCACGATATATTTAAACAATAATTTAGCAGACTCGTTAAACTACATTGCGCAAGGATCATCGTTCTGTGCATCTTGCTAATAACGTTCTATTTTTACCCACATAATTATATGTAATTTTTAAGTGCATACATCTTACAAGGCACATCGTGTACAATTATTTTATGGAATAATGTCCAGCATTTATTAGTGCTAAAAGTGTATAGACTATTTAACAGGGGAAAACTATGGATTGTAAATATACACTACTTTTCCAAATTATGTTTTATTGCAAAGTTATGTTTGGTTAAAAAAAGTTATAGACTTATTGAATATATAATACCTCTAAAATACACTTGAAAAGTATTAAAACGCTGAATCCTCCGTTACTCGCGTGGGGTGTTCTGACAACCCCACAAGTAAAATCATGCGTTCGTATACGGAAACAATCATGTTCAACGTCAAATACTTTCAGTAGTTGCACGCTCCCAGATGAAAAGCCTACAGACGATAGATGTTCATTCTAAAGTTTCTTACGAAGGAGTGAGGACGTGAAAATCTTTAGCTGGGGTGCTGAAAACACCCCGAGAGTAACCACGGAATAATATCTTTCGGATTATCAAATCCTTACACATAAACAAAATTTAATGTGTGTTGGAAAATAGCAAAAAAAAAAAAAAAGAAGAAGAAGAAGAAGTCCGCAGACAATATTTTTTATTACATGTAATGTAACTAGTAAATGCAAATCTTCTTTTAAATAATTTTGAACGGCTGTGTAAACCTTTTTAATATAATTAATATATATAAATATATATATATATATATATTATTGAAAAGGTTTACATAGCCGTTAAAAATTATTTAAAATGTATTATTATATTATATATAATAATATATATTATATATATATATATATGTGTGTGTGTGTGTGTGTGTTTCATGTATTTTTAAAATTGTTTATTTAAAATAACCTAAAGTAAGCTGCTTTTATTACGAGTAAATTACAGAATTATTATAATTTGTTTTAATTTAAAGATTGTTATAAAAGTTTTTCATGTGAAAAAAACAGCCGCGAGGGACGGAGGGTTAACAGAAAAGGAAATGGAATCCCAACAGTTTTTAACTGTAGATTTTA
The DNA here is from genome assembly GCA_963930645.1 of Salticus scenicus. Classification (NCBI taxonomy): domain Eukaryota; kingdom Metazoa; phylum Arthropoda; class Arachnida; order Araneae; family Salticidae; genus Salticus; species Salticus scenicus. The sequence goes on along the minus strand of OZ005656.1, from coordinate 46,846,652 downwards.
ATGTATCAGAATATTTTAATGTGACCCTGTATATCATACCACAAATTATACCTCTTCTTTATAAAACGTTTCTTCTTTTGCTATATGAATGACGAATGCCAAGCTCTTTATATTTTGTGCAGCACAATAAATATGATTTATAACAATGCCTCGTATAAATCTCAATATCTTGGTATTCTTTTGAGTACTTCAGTATACAAACCAATCGTGTTATATACACCATTTTTAGTAGGGAACATGTCACAATAAACCTGAATAACAGTTATCAGTTCCAAGAAATTCAGAAAATATTTATGGACGGAAGAGTCGTCCGAAGTATACATAGGTAGACGGACAAGTATGCAAAAAGAAACACAGACATATAGATTAACTCAAATCCTAATAGCTCTTAATTATATTTAGAAAGTGTTAAAATCGCTAGATAAAAATTAAAATGCAATTCCAGACATTTCCAATTATAACCCTAAATGTAATTGAATATTTTTGTGTGATCAAGGAAATCTAATTTTACTAAGAAATATAAACAAAACATTGTGTTAATGTCAATGTAAATGTCAATTTCATTATAATCCGTGCAAAATAAATGTATTAAAATATGATTTAAAAAAATACCTCTTATAGAACGCAAGGCTTTGTAATTCTTTTTCTTATCCCTGTACACAAATTACTGGTAGTATCTATTCCCTTTTTCAAGAGGAAATTTCTAGTAGAAGAAGAGCACCTAAATTTTTTAAGAAATTTCACTAATATTTACGAGAATTAGAGCGCAGCCATACAAACTAAAGTTATAAGCAGTTTTCAACTTTGTTGAGAAATGTTAATAAAAATTACACTTCTTATTAACAAAACATAATTTTTCTATTGAGTATGCATTTTCTTTTGATATAGTTTAGCATCCCGTGTTTCTTCTTTCTTGCCTGTGATAACCCTTTTTAACACACTTCAACAAAGTTGAAAATTGTTTATGGCTTGACTTCGGTTTTTTTATCTGCGCTCTAACTTCCATAATTATTTATAGAACTTTCTGAAACTGGTATATGTTGATTACATTCACTGTGGAATGTTCACAACTGAAAAGGCGGTAAATACCCCCACTGGTTTGTGTACAGGGAAACTCGACCGAATTCCAAAGCACTACGTTCTAAAAGAAGCATTTCTGAAAACCGTATTTGCTTACCCCCCTTTTTTCGGTAAGTAATGCGAAAACTGGCATTTATTATCCATACACAAAAGTACAAAATAAAATTAAATTAAATTAAATAAAGATAAAGATAAAATTAAACAAAATAAAAATAAAATTTCAATATAACATGGTTTTATTAGCAGTTCTTTTGAAATTACATTTTAGTTTTTATTAAGCATTTTAAACACTTTCTGACAATGTTTAAGAGTGATTATGTCCTTCAGTGAGTCTGTTATGCGATGGTGTAGGGGAAATAGATTACACTTTAAACAGGTACGTTTGCAATAGGTACGTGCATTCGGAAAGTGCTAATATTCTATGAAAACAGCATGTTTTTAAATCGTTAATTATTTTTGAAGTTCGTTCGGCGATGCTTTTTCATTCACTTTTTCCACTACCCCACACAACACATCCCATTTTATTTATCATTATGAAATTATTTTTAATTTCACTTTATCATTAGTCACATAAGTTCAATTCAAAACTATATAATGTATATCGGTTTGTTATAATTTCAATATACCAAAATTACAAAATAACATATAATAGAATTATATCTTACATGCCATAATGAATAAGAGTTCTTATTTGTTTCTGTAGACGAACCAAAAGAACTAAATTCGTGAAACTAGTATAATCAATTCAACATAAACTAAATTCGAGATAATTCGTCTTCAGCGTTGATAGATCATCGTATTTAATTATATGTTCACAGACATACATAAAAGCATCATTGTAAATATATACAGAAAAATTGTATATATTGGGCACCCATAAAGTGAGTATTCAAACACATTACAGTACTTATATTACTTAATCTTACGCTCAAATATATTGTAAGAATATTGGCATGAAATACAACAGCATAATAGATTAAAATTCACGCCGTCTGATTACACATATATTACTAATTTAAAATATTAATTACGACATACATATATAATTATATCTTGACTGAAGGATAAAAACTAGAAATGCAAAATCATATAACCCTAACAGCATCATATGATTAAAGAAAGTGTAGAAAATTCTTTAAAGCATTAACGTAAAATTTCTATTAAATTAACAAAAAACATTATTATTATTATTATTATTATTTTGCTAAATATATATTATTATATATGCGCATAATTTAAAACAAATTTTGTTATTAATGCTTTAGAATAATTTTAATGATTGGAATGCTTTTTTCTAAGTAAAAAGCAAAATAAAAAAAATGATTTTGCATTTTTTTTTTTTCTGTCCGTTATTTCCCGCTTGTCTACTAATTTCTGTTTTTATATTTAGAAATCCTAAAACAAAAACCCACTAAAGGAAAAACGTAATGGGTGAATAAATATATTTATTATTCTCACTGGGATATAAATTCATGATACCTTGTTATTTAAAAATGTATGTGTTCCTCTACTATTATAAATCTATTATGCAGCTTCAGCAGAAACCTTGTTACATGAAAGTATCAAAGTACATACAATAAATTAAATGAAATTAAATAAATGTAGTACAATTAAGCTATATTTTTACGTATAACTAATGCATACACAATTAATCATTTCTAAAACCGAAAATTTACGTTAATATGAAACTTATTATAAATATAAATGTAGTCATTTTTAATATTTATTTAAAAAGTATAATTAAATAATCATAAACACTATTATCAATGTAATTTATTTACAAGTGAAAGAAAATTATTTTTCTTTTTAATTTATTGTATTATTAATGTCACTTTTACACATTTTATTGTTCTAACACATACATAAATTTTGTATCTGAAAAGTGCATAACGTGTTTTCTTTAACTATTAGAATCATTATCCAACTTGTTGGCAGCAGAAATTTGATATACATATATATTAATTAATTTTAGAACTAAGTATTTATAGTGTAAAAATATTGTACAGAAAATTACAGAATTAATTAATTTAATTTAAATTGGAATGCTTTTTTTTCCAGTAGAAACGAAAAGCTTTTGTTTCATTTAATGTTTAATATTGCATTTAATTATTGAAAACATACGAATAACTTTGTTGATATACGTAATATGAAGCATTGTAATGAAAAAACAAAATATTTTGAAGATTTTTCTGAAGTAAATGTTATTTATTACTATTATTATTGATATATGAATATATAAATACCAATTAATTAAATTCAGATATATTAGAAATTCTATAAAGAGCAAATATTATTAAAATAAATGTTTAATTAAAAATAAATCACTTTTCTTTTGATATTTTAACAGTAGCGAAATACGTATATTAAAATTATTTACAATTTTAATTTATTCCAGAAATTCTGAACACCAATGATAATTGTGAGATATTGCTAATTGTTTCTAAAACGATTAAACTGTTCCACGATATATATGTGCGAAATACGTTGTATTGCACGTACACAAAACGGTACATTACATTAGATGAAAATGTCTAATTACCTAACCACCCAGCTTATCCAGTGTGTCTTGCGGAGGTTTTATCCTCTGAAAATATATGAACTATCTATTCGAATCACGTTACTGGTTTAGATGAAGATCACGTTTGAATATTTTTAGCCACCGAGAATTTACAACACGACTCGTATTGGGGGATATTCAACGACGATGTTTAAAAAAAGTCTGCAGTAGTTATTACAGACGTTGTTTAAACAGTTGTAATAAAGGAATTGTATTGTTTAATTCGACATATATATATATTTATAACTTTGCGTAAGTGCATCAAAGTCTTAATAACTGTTCATTTGCGTAAACAAAAACTTATTGGGTTATATCAAGTAAAATTTATCTTAAAAAAAAAAAAAAAAAAAAAAAAAAAAAAACTACTTGAAGTAGTTTGCATTCACCTCATTTCCTCTTCATGTGTATTGAGACAAGAAGGAGGAAACAACTATATTCTTAAATCAAAAGACTTCTAAAGATTATCTCAGTGCGATATATTTTTGTGTGGGTCAATTGCTATGCGTTCTTACATACATTAAGATGGGATTTTCGCAATTTACAAATTCACCCGCAGAAGAAGGGGGAAGGAGAAAACACTACTTCAAGAGCAACTATGTTCCAAACTATCTAAGGGATCTCATTTTTGGCAGATTTTAAGATCTGGAAATAGATTGCAATTACTTTCATGGCTGTAATACTAAAAGGGTAAATAGAGAAGAGTGTCCCTTCAAGAATTTGCGAACTGAAAGGCAAAAACACTCTTTTGAAGTGTAACTGCTCGAAATAAAATCAGTATGTCTATATTTTAGGAAATGTTTTATTATGAGTATACAACATGCACTCTGATGGGATTATGAGAAGTTCCTGCTTCTCCACTCCGGGGCGGCAGAAAGGGTAAAAAAATAAATCTTTTTATGTTTAACTCTGCTCTAAATTGCCTTTCTAGATGTGTCTTAAAGTGTGCGTGTTAGTTATGCGTACACAAGACGAATTTTGGCGCGATTTTGCGATATTTCTCAGGTTTTCCGTAAGAAAAGAGGAACGGAAAATACAATGCAGCTCTGTTCTAAATCACTTAAGGAAAGTGATTTATTTTGCAGGAATTACTTTTCGTGTTTGGGAATTTATTGGAATTACTTTCGTGGCTACGAACTTAAAATGGGGGAATCGAAAAAGGTTCTCGCAGAAGTCCTCGTGCGAGAACTTTGGTCTGGTTAAAGTCCACGTGCTGCGCGCGTAGACTTTAACCAGCCGCTCTTACTGGAGAAGATGATCGGATATATTAATTATGAGAAAGATGCTGCTAAAGCTTTGGAGACCCAATCGATGTTCGTATATGAATATGTTTGTTTCCACCTGCGTGCTCGAGTAAGTTGCTGCCTCAAGCAATGGGTAAATGGATACATCACGGTGTGAGCAAAAGCAGGTACAAAGACTTCGGCCAATTCAATGATTTTTTTTAGTTTTATTAATAAATGATATGGACTTTTGAGAATTCATTAAAATATAGTTACTAATGAGTTTGGTAAAGCTTGATAGTAATAGATATAAGTTAAGAATTTGGTTCATTAAAAAATACAAATAAATAAATAAACGTATTTGAATTGGATTAACACGTTTATAAATAATTTATAAACAACATGAAAATAGCTTTCTAGTGGTGAAAGAATTATTTTACTAAAAATAAAATTGTTTAAATGCCTACAAACGTCGCTGGAAGCGTGCAATCCAAAAAAAAAAAATTATATATATATATATATATATATATATATATATATATATGAGGGGTCTATTTAATGTTTTATATATGATGAAGATTTCTGGTGCTCTACGCATAGAAGAATTTCTGCACTTGAGTGACGTGATTTCAAAAAATTAGCTGTATTGTATATAGTTATTTTTTATGCTCTACAAGTAACTTGTTTAGAGATCTTTCTTAATAAAAATTTTAACTCCGTTTTTCTTTATTAAAAGAATAATATTTCCAATAAGTAATATTTATGAAAATCATATTTAAAATCTACCAAATCCTTACTTTTAGATTTATTTCTGTATAAACCTGTGTATTGCAATCACTTAGTTCATTTATTCAATCTATATGTATATGTGTAAAGGAAATTTTGTCATCACGATAACGTCAGGAAAAAAATTAACCGAATCAAAGCAAATTTGATAGAGGCAAATTCGAAGCAAATTCGAAGATCTTACAAATATCTTCGATGATTTTGATAACCGAGTGACTCCGCCATTTTATTTCCATTATATTTCCACCTAAATGTTTCAAAATTGCAATATATTTTATCGTAATTCACAATTTCGAAATCGATGCTTCAAAATGGCGTATATCTTCAATTTAGGGAAACAGACCGCCACTTGTGTAATTGTCATGATAACTTTTGAAATACTGAAGTAGTTCTATCCAAATTGAACACCGTATATTCTATAACATTTATTGGATGAATTCGAAGGGCAACTTGCTCCACCAATTTGTTTCAAAGGGACAGCCACTTGCAATCAGGTTGCGATAAAAAAAATTCCATCGCGATTACTTTTGAAATATTTAAATTATTTAAACCAAAGTTGAACAGTGGTTATATCTTACACATAACTTGGACAGGGTCCCCGAAAAATTAGTTTCGATCTTTTTTTACAAGTGGTGGCCACTTGAAATCAGATAATTTTTGAAATACTGAATTTATTCAAACCAAAGTTTATCAGTGGATTGACCTTTGAAGCATCTTCGATCGGTTTGATTGGAATCTTCCTCCATTATATTTTTTTCAAGTGGCAGCCACATCAAAAATTCTAACTCACATTGTAACAAACTTATAAAAGACCAGACTTGAGTGAATTTCAATGTATACATAACGCATATATGTGTCTCCACCATTTTCACTTATAAACATACCAACTATCTTGTTCGGAAATTTCGTCCTCATGAAATCAGGCTGATACATGAAAATTTATTATCTACATATTTTTAGTCGGTATTATCTTTCCATTTACCAAAAAATAGAAGAGAACAATATAATCTTATGCTATTATGTTTAATATATTAATTATAATAATTTTAATATATTCAAAACCATATAAAAGAAAACTATATTTGGAAAAATGTTTAACTTGTATTCTCTGTCAAACTTAATATTACTTTTTAAGCTGTAGTCTATAATCTGAAAAGCAGCCTAAGATAAATATTTTTATCTTTTAAAGCTCAAATGTTGAAACGAAATCTTGCTAGAAGCAATTTTTTTGCATGGAGTATATTTTAAAATTTCAAAGAAAATTATTTTATAAAAATAACATCAAAAATTTATTTAATATTTATTTTTTGTTTATTTTGTGTACATACTGTATAAATATATTCTTTAAAAGTTCATCATCATTTTTTTTTTCCTTTCTTGCAAACAGAAGCACAATCCATCATGAAGCAACAGTCATTAATATAATGTCAGAATGATTGATTTCATAGTATCTGTTTATTTTTTAAAAGAAAAAATATATACTTTGTGTGGATTTTTCTGTTTTGAACTTTATGAACTACCAATTTTAAGCAGTTTAAGTAAAATTGATCATAAAATATTGTTTTCGTAAAAAATACAAATTTCATTATTTCTTATATTTATATAGGGTCATTGCATAATAGTCAACCATAAGGTTTTCAATAATTTAAGAATATTATTTTAACTATTACATTAAAATTAGACTATCTAAAGCATCTTTCTTTCTTATAACATTATAATATGTTCCGTTATCATGAAATGTACTTTGAATACTGAATTGGAACTAATTTGTAACAATGTTTTGCAAAATAATGGTTAAAAATAATAGAAATAAATATAAATCTTTTAAAATAAATGATTGTAATAACAAAATGAGAAAATTTTTAGTCATATTTTCTAAATAATTTTATTAAAATTACATAGACACAGAATATAATATAAAATTAACGTCTTCTTTAATCTTTTTACTTATAACACATTTTAAAATGCATAAATTAGTTATTTTTTTACAGTATTCTTTTCTGTAATGTTTGAGATATTTCTATTAAAAATGTCACTGTAGAAGATTTATGAGAGCGATAATTCAAACCAATTGCTTTAAAACTATACCTCAATAAAACTTCTGTACACTTTAATGATTACAGCAACAAGTGCGCTTCAGTTTACGTTGTATGAATTTGATGAAAGTAAAAATAAAAATAAATGTTTTTGCCTTATTTATCGCTTTTTTATGCCAGCATTACTAAGAAATCTGGAGTGACTCCACTTGATTTTCCGAACATTAAGTAATTAACTGTTGTATAAATAAATTAAAAAAAAAAAGAGAAGTCATTAAAAAAAAAAAAAAAAAGAAAAGAAAAAGAAAACTATAATACTATGTATGAGTATTTTACCGTACGTAGTATTTTGTTTAAATTAAAGCTATTGCCCTTCAAACTATTTAAGCCCAAAGAACATCATGATAAAGAAGATTTCGTTGTGTCCCTGCAAACATATATAAATGTCCTAAATATATAAGTCTCTAAAATCTGCACAGTTTGTGCGACTATGACTTATAAAAATTATATAAATTTTCAGCTCAATCGGATAAGGTGTTTTGACGCTGTCGCACTTTAAATAATTTCAATCCATAAACTACGAATATAAAGTATTTTTCTTTGTGTCGCTGTGTAAATGTGTATAAGTGTTCTATGCACCAAAATCTCTAAGGTTTGTGCGACTGTGACCCATAACATGTGTATGAATTTTCAGTTCATTCAAAAAAGGAAATTAAAGCAAACGCACTTTAAATAATTTGTGTCCATAGGGCATATATAATGAATTTTTTAGTGTGTCCCTAAAAAAATAAAAAAAAGGGCTAGATTCACCAAAATTTATGAACTTTGTGCAACTGTGACCTATAGCATGTGTATAAATTTTCAGATCAAGACGTTTAGCCGCTATCGCAGTCTAACATGTTTGAGCCAATATAGACCATAATGATACAGAATTTTTTCTTTGTGTCTCCGTAAAGAAAATATAAACGATAGATTCATAAAAAATTTTACAGTTTGTGCGACGGAGACTCATAACATGCGTATAAAGTTTTAGCTCAGTCGTGTAAGGTATTTAGACGCAATCGCACTTTAAAATATTTGAGCTCATATACTATAATGATGAAAATTTTTTCTTTGTGTCCCTGTAAAGGAACTATAAGTTCTAGATTCACGAAAATCTATAGGCACGAATTGTGACCTATAAGATACGTACCAACTTTCAGCTTATTCGAACAAAGTGTTTAGACTCTATCGTGTTCGCTCATATGCATACACGCATGCACACATCACACATACATACATCTATATATATAAAAGAACACTTCCTGAGTGAGGAGGGGGAGGATTCATCATCGCACAGACCAAACCACTGGACCTAGAAGCATGAAATTTTGTGACAATGTTCGTTCTATGACGTAGGCATCCACTAAGAAGAGATTTTACAAAATTCGCCCCCCAAGGGGGGGAGGGGAGACAAAACGTGATTTCACAAAATCCTTCGTATCTCAAACAAAAATACAGATATCCGTAAAATTTTTGTTTTAAAATATAGCTAATACAAATGTCTAAAAATCAATTTCTGGAATTTTCAAAATTCGGTCCCCAAGGGGGGCGGGGGGGCAAAACGTGATTTCACATGCGTAAAACGTGATTTCGCATAATCCTATATATGTCAAACAAAAAAATAGATATGCGTGAAATTTTTGCTCTAAAATATAGCTAATGCAAATATCTAAAAACCTTATTTCTGTAATTTTGAAAATTCGGTCCCCAAGGGGGGGCGGGGGGGCAAAACGTGATTTCACATGCGTAAAACGTGATTTCGCATAATCCTATATATCTCAAACAAAAAAATAGATATGCGTGAAATTTTTGCTCTAAAATATAGCTAATGCAAATATCTAAAAACCAATTTCTGGAATTTTAGAAATTCAGCCACCAGGTGGGGCAGCAGGGGGGGGGGGTATGGGGCAAAAACAAATAGAAATACAGTTAGGGCGTTCAAAATTGATACAGATAGGATTTAGAGGCCTGCAAGTCGAATGAGGATATTTTCGATTGTGTAAAGTTATTAGGAGGGGCAGGGAGGGGGGAGGGGAGAGAGGGGGGCAAAAATAAAAATAGAGTTACATCGTTCAAAATTGGTATATAGAGGTTTTCGATACCAACAAATCGATTTCGGATATTTTCGAATTTGTAAAATTATTAGGAGGGGCGGGAATGGGGGTGGGGCGGCAAGGGGGGCTATGGGCAAAAACAAATAGAAATACAGTTAGGCCGTTCAAAATTGGTACAGATAGATTTTAGAGGCCTGCAAGTCGAATGGGGATATTTTCGAAAGTGTAAAGTTATTAGGAGGGCCGGGAAGGGGGGCAGAGGGGCAAAAAAGGAAAATAGAGTTAGATCATTCAAAATTGGTACATAGAGGTTTCCAATACCTGCAAATCGATTGCGGATATTTTCGAATTTTTAAAATTATTGGGAGGGCCGGAAGGGAGGGAGTAGAGCGGCAAAAAAAATAAAAATAGAGATATATCGTTCAAAACTGGTGCATAGAGGTTTTTGATACTTACAAATCGATTGCAAATATTTTTAAATTTGTAAAATTATTAGGATAGACAGGAGGGGGGGGGGCGAAGTGGGAAAATAATAGAAATAAGGGTTAGAAAATTTTGGGAATTTTTGCGAAGGCAGTGAACCCGGTGCGACATTTTTCCTACTCAGATTTTGTTTCTCTTTTTTTTTTTTTTTTTGTTTTTCACGTGATAAAAATTAATGCAATTTTGAGAATTCATTATAGTGATTCATTTAAAAATAGGGACCAGCGAAGCGGGCGTTGCCTGCTAGTATATACATATACACATACATAACCGTAAAACAGTAAATATGAATTCAGTGGACCTCACAACTTGCAGAAACACCAAAATCTCAAGCTCAGATTTTTGACATGCTTGCAATATTTTCCTCACTATAGTGTTCAGAAAATAAAACTCTATACGTGCTAGATTACCAAAACCTCTGTAGTTTGTGCAACGGTGACCTATAACATGTGTATATATTTTCAGCGCAATTGAATAAGGCGTTACACTATCGCACTTTAAAAATTTGGGCCCGAAGACCATTATAGTAAAGAAATTATACATATTATAAGTGATATATTTCAGCAAAAAATCTGTCTTTAAGAAAAACAGGGAACTCTTAAAAAAGTAAACAAAAGTTAAAAGATTTTAGACCACTCTGTAAAACGAAATATTTGAAATGTGTTTTGGCAGTCATATGTGATTAGGAGTGTTTTTCTAATTGCCTGTATAAACTTTTATGTTTACCTGTATAAACTTTTATGCTATCTTATACATTCATGGAGATATAACGGTTTCATTAAACAATTAGAAAAAAAAAAAAAAAAAAAAAAAAAAAAAAAAAAACTTTTTAATTGTAACACATAGGGTATCAAGGAACTTGACATTTTATATTAGACGCAGCATAGATCAACCAGAATGTAAAAATGTTAAATAACTTACGACATATGAGCATTTTTATTAAATATTTTTTAGTTGCGCATGAGCAAGCTTTTTAAAGGTTTCATTTGCATAATTTATATGAAAACCACAAACTTATATGAAAAATCTTATATGATTGCTACTTATATGAAAACCACAAACAATATTGTGTAAATTCAAAAATTTGTGAAAGTTAGAATGAATAAAATTTTCCGTTAATAGTTCCTTATAAGAACTAAACTATAAGAGGTTTTATTCACTTTTTTATTTTGATCTAATGAATGGCCAATAATAATGCAGTGTTCGCTGATTGTAAATAAATATTGATAATATCCTTTATAATTTCCCTTATTATTGAGTTATTAATTTATTTGAGAAGAACTAAAATTCGAGAAATTTGTAAAATTGGAATTCGTTTACTATTTAGGAATGATACTTTTACATATCGTTTTTTGTACCGGTAGGTTCAATCGATGCTAAGAAATATCTATTTCTTAAATGCAAAATATCAAAATATAGGCTTCAGTCGAATTGCAATAAAAGGCGAATTGCAAATACAGGCGAATTGCAAATAGGCTAATTGCAATAAAAGATGATAAAATCACCAATTCACACCAAGATGAAACTAAATATAAACATTTTGAAATTCTGTGCATTAGTTTTTATGCTAGAGCTGCGAAAATATTTTAGTTTCAAAAACACATACACGTAAGCACACAGATATACAGAATTTTTCTAAAAATGTTCAAAACTCATGATTCATCGAAATCGCAAGGTAAATTATTTTTACAAATCTAATGTTTCTAAGAATCGATGAATGTAATAATTGAAATTATTTTACAGCAATATGTTTGATTAAAATGCCATTTTATTTTTTCGTACAGACATTTCAGAAGCATACAAAAGCTGTTATAATATCAAGTAAAGACGCATTATAAAGAATTCATTGACATTTTTATGTGTATAACTGCAGTTGAAGATCAAAATATGAGTCCGAAAATAACACGTGCTTACATTTTATATATATATATATATATAAAATTGCTCTTGATATTGTTTAAAGTGTGTAAATATTTAATTGATAAACCCTAGGGTAAAAGCTTTCATGAAATCAAGCATTTTTATTTATCTTACTAAAATACATTTATCCTTTTAATTTTTCTAAGAATTCTTCTAAAAGAAAATTGAAATTGTCCAACTGTGTAGAAATCAATCAGTTCCATTTTGTAAGTTTCTTATTTTATTTATAAACCTTTCGTTCAATATGAAATACAATCAATCATTTTAGTATAACAATTTCTGTAATCTCAAAATGATGGATTTGTGAATGTCAATATACCATTAAAGGAAAAAAAAAACTCTTATATATACATATATATGTATATATACATATATATATATATATATATATATATATAACTTCTACTTATTTTTTTTAGTAACTTATATTTTTCCTATCTTAAACTCTCTCTACATACTGCTAAGCGCAAATGTATGTATATATTTATAAAATGTAGTATGAAAGGAAATCAGGCTCAGTTAACGTCATTGATAATTTTGTATTATATTATATATAAGAAATGTTTCGTGAAGTTAAGAAAAAAATCTTCTTACATTTTTTTGCAAACATAATTTAATTTAGTACGACATGTCCTTTTTTAATGAATTTTTCCCCATAAAGGCATGTAATAACTGTATTTCATTCCCTAGCATCGCTTACTGTATACATGTCTTAAAATTACTTTGGTATGACTTTATCATAGGAGCCTCTTGACGGTTTTTCTATATTTGTTGTCATTTTTGAAATGAATTAAAATGGTTATCGCAAAAGAGTAAATAAAGATCTTGGCGAGAAACGTCCGAGCTGCTTCGGTGCCAGATTTCAAATTTCGCCAAGGGGTTACATATCTTTAGAACAATTTTTCTCAATTTTATTTTAATTATTTAAAAAAAAAAAAAAAAAAAAAAAAAAAAAAAGTTTGCACGAATAATAGAATTTTTTTTTATATGTATTTTATCTTTTTATTAAACTGTTAATATTCAAATTTACGTCACAATGTTTCCTTATTTTCAGAAATTTCAATTTCTGGTATTAATTTTAAGCTATTTACGGACTTTTCCATCTATTATTTAATGATCGGAATTTAGAAATTCCCATCATTATTTTAGAAACTTTGTTGTCAGTAATTTTTCATAAATACATGCAAGTTAACCTTTCTCAGAATTTTTTTCAACATATATAAATAATAATAAGAAGATACATAATATATATCGTTCTATACTGAAGCTGTTCCATCTATTTAGCATGATTTTTATAAATTTTATTTTAATTATTTAAAAAAAAAAAAAAAAAAAAAGTCTTCACGTTCATTGTTTTTCCTCTCATAAAAGGAACATTAAATTCAAGGAGTAATACGGCAAGCGGCGACGACGCAAACTTTCAGATTAAAAGAAATAGTACGACCTGTCGTACTAACAATCTCTATGCCAAAGTGTGTTAAAGTGAAGCGTAGATTGCAGAAATATTTAATTACTAATATCTTAGAATTTGAGAACTTCAGTAAATGTCCTTAATAATACTTTTTTTTCTTTTTTCTAATATTGGTATTGACCTATTAAATTTACTTTTTTTCCACAATAAGTAACTCTTATACGAAACACAGGTTACTAAAAACTTTTAACAAAAAAAAAAAAAAAAAAAAAAAAAAAAAAAAAACTAGCTTATTATTACTCGCAGATTAACAATAACATGACTCCTTAAATTGTGTATTTCTTTCTTTTTTTTCCCCTCACATAAAAAGAAACACTAAATTCAAGGTGTAATACGGCAAGCGGTGACGACGCAAACTTTCAGATTAAAAGAAACAGTACGACCTGTCGTACTAACAATCTCTATGCCAAAGTGTGTTAAAGTGAAGCGTAGATTGCAGAAATATTTAATTGCTAATATCTTAGAATTTGAGAACTTTAGTAAATGTCCTTAATAATACATTTTTTTTCTTCTTTCTAATATTGATATTGACCTATTAAATTTGCTTTTTTTCCACAGTAAGTAACTCTTATACGAAACACAGGTTACTAAAAACTTTTTAACAAAACAAACAAACAAACAAACAAAAAAACTAGCTTATTATTACTCGCAGATTAACAATAACAGGACTCCTTAAATTGTGTACTTTTTTTTTGCTAGGACGGAGGACTATTAATTAGTCTCAATCTACGAATTTTTACGATACCAGTTTTACGATAGTTGGACATTTATCGAAATGGAAAATTTATTGAAAATATAATTGAATAATTTGAAAGCGATTTAAAAAAAAAAAAAAAAAAAAAAAAATTCTATACTATTCGTTTCGAAATTGATTATTACTAATTTTCTTTTCTCTGTTTTATTTCAAGAAAAAAAAAAAAAAACTATTAGTCCTCCGTACTAAACTGAATTCTGCTTTTCCGAGAATTTCATCAAAATCTTTTTTTTTTTTTTTTTTTTTTGAAAGAAAACAAAGAGAAAAGTTAATTAATAATAATCCGCTTCGAAACAAACAGTATAGATAAAGATTTTTTTTTAAATAATTTTGAATTAGGAAATAAAAACCACGCGTGCAAAATGAAATAAAAAATAAAACAATATATTTTAGTTTGAGTTTGTAATTTAAGAATGCCATTGGTATAGTAGCTTTTATCTTTTTTTTTTTTTTTTTTTTTTAACAACTTAAGAGTAAAAATATGAAAAATAGGGGAATGTCTCCGGTTGTGAACACAGTTTCGATTTTAGCTCATACCTTTTGATAGAATAAATATTATGCAAACATATGAATACTAATGGAAAGCTAGAACCCTTAGCTAACATTTGATAAAGTAATTATATCGATTCCATCAACCAGTAGAATGTTATCTCCAGTTTTCTGAAGTGTTCATTTTTGGTCAAAAAAATTTTGCACCTGGTTGTGGGCACACTTGAAAAATACGCTGAAATTGGGAATACAATATGAAAAACCACCATCAATACAGAAAATAGCAAAGTACATTCATTTTGTAAGAATTCAGTAGCCAAAATAACAACAGAAAATGGCATTTTTCCGATTTTATTCGTCATATTCTTCGTCCTCCAAATCAGAAGTGCAATTATTGCAAGCAAAATAATTTGCATGTTTAACCCGTTAGTAGTCGCTATAAACAGCGCCACCTGGTACAGATTGCGCACTTTTTTATTCAACTGTCATCAAAAATTTTAAGATGTGATATATGATATATATATATAATCGACGTTTCTTCGATTTTATTCGCCTTTTAAGTATATCAAATGCCACTTCTAAAAAATTTGGTGGCTATTGAATAAAATAAATCTGGCAACATTGAAGGGATGGGCAGCAAATCGACCAACTAGCGAGTACTAACGGGATATTGGCATACATTAAATATACCAGACGATCACACTCATTGCATTTGGTTAAGTTGGCTGTTGTTAGGCATGGTAGGAGATGCTCCAAACAGATGATGCAGAAATCAACATCATTATCATATTGTGGATATTCCTATTTTTAGCACGCTTGGCCGGCTTTTTGACAGATGAAGTTGCCTTACTTTTTCCATGCTTCTTTTGGAGGGGCACAGATTCTGCAAGAAAGTCCATATTCTCGAGCAGTCGATTTTATGATCGATTTTATGTATTTCTAACTACTAAGCAATTCTAAATGGCTTTAACCAGCGCATGAAAATCCATTTCTTCTGCATCGGTTGATTTTTTCGGGATTGACACGGTTGAAAATGTCTAAAAATACATAAAAACACAAATAAAATATGTTATGTTGGCATAAACGATCATATTTGACAATTTGTATGTCAAACAAATGTTATAAATAAAAGAAATCAAGTGTGTCCACAACCGGGAATGGCAGCCATTTTTATAATGACAGAAAATAACAATTTACGGTCAACATTTTGGCTGAATTTGATATTGCATCACAAAATATAATAATTATACTGCATGAATATATATTAAACTTACATTTTTAAAATAATTTACTTTAATTTTTCGCTTTCTGAATATATTCACAAAACTACATTTTGTTGCCTATTTTCAATTTTTTTTTTTCGACTTAATAAGTAAAAGCGTCTATTCACTTCGGTGTTAGCGAAAAAACTTCTTACTGTCACAATACAAGTTTGACATTACTCAAATCCATTATATTTGCTTTCTGTTAAAAGATATGGTGGGGTGCCTACAACCGCAGAATGCCGATAACAGGAGACATTACCCTAGTAGTTTTAAAAGAATATATATATATATATATATATATATATATATATATATATATATATATTCAGAATAACATATACTAGCATCATGAACTATATTGAGTATTAATGACGTCATTTTTTGTGAGATGCGTAATTTAATTATTATTATTATTAATATTTTGTTATTTTGTCTCTTTGCGTAACAAGTGTACGAAATATTTTTCCTCTAGTCATAATTACGTAGAAAAGTCCAGTGAAGGACATGAAATTCATACACTATCAGAATAATGTACCAATTAACTGATGATGAAAGCATTGTTGAAAAGAAAAGGAATAGGATATATACAGAACATAAAGAAAAAAAAAAGAATAACTGACAGAATTATTTAGACAAAAACACTGTCTGGCTACGAAGTGTATAACAGACTAAAATATCTTAGTAAGGTGTATGACTTATACTTACTAAGTGCTATAAATGAATGCTATAAAGACATGCATTCATTTTCCCTCAGCATCTGTCTGTATTGTAATATCATAGTATCCCATAGTTCTAGCATTAAGCGTTCTTATATTTGATTGCCGATTTGCGGTAATGGTCTAGTGTTTACTCGGAAATCTAGTCATTCCATCAGACATTAAGTAATTTTGAACTAAGGCCGAAAAATTCTTTTAAAACTTTATATTTTAAATATAATACATGTGTAAATTCAAGTAGTTCACAATAAATAAATAAATAAATAAATAAATAAAAATAAAATAAAATAAAATAAATCCAATCAAAACTAATTATTTTTAAAGCATGTCTTTATAGCTTACAAAAATTTGAAATTATGTTTTGTTTAACATTCTTGGATAAGGAAAAAAAAATTAGACAGAAAGAAACTTACCTAGAAATGAATGGGAAAGAACATATATAAAAATTAGCATCTGTATTTTTATGATAAAAGTTTATATTAAAATATTACAATATGATTAATGTTATAATAAAATTCTACAATATGTTTTTTATGATAAAATATTGGATTATTAATTTTATGATTATTGGTTTAACAAATTTGTATTCATTTATTAGTAGTGCCTGGATGACCAAACTCATTCCCTCTCATTATAAAAATTATTCTTAATGTAAATAACATGATTTGTTTTCGGTAACCCGGCGCAGCGCAAGTTACCAGTGAAAGCTTATTTTCTAGTGATAAAGAAAATTAAAATTGAATTATTGTTTCAAATAACTAATTATAACATTTTTATTAAAATTGTTAAGCCGTTTTCTAGAAAACTAGTATTTTTCTGTATTTTGTTCCCGTCGAAACACTGGTTACTAACTAGTATTAAATCTCAAGAAAAAGGTAAGTCAATTCGGTTTTTCATCACCAAAATCTTCTGATTATACATATATATTTTCAAAATCGTTCCAACGATTTCCAAGAAAACTAATATTTTGCCGTATTTTTCCAGGATGGCGTTCGAACGTACCTGTACTTTTTTATCCTGAAACCAGTACGTTATTATCGTTCGAAAGTTAATTATCCTGAAAATGAGAGTAATTCACATCGAAATGTTATCTTAAAAAGTCTCTACATTTTTATAAAAAAGAGTTCGACTATTTTCGAAGAAGTTGATATTTATACCCTGTGTTTTAGGTCAAAGAGCGAATACCTGTAAACATTAATTGTGCTGAAGAGGAGGAAAATTTAGATTAAACTGTAAAATCGAAAGGCATTTAAATGTATTTTTTTATCACAATCCTTCGCGTTATTTCTAAGAAAATTATGTCTCTGGCATATATTGCCACGGGCGGAGTGAAGGTTAACAGTGAACATTAGTTTTAATGTAATTGAGTATAATTCATGTGTTTTTTTTTTTTTTTTTTCATCTCAAATAACCTTTTATCCATAGTTTTTATAAAAACTTTTAGATCCATTTTCGACCTATAAATTTCAATGGACAGAGTAGGATAACAGCGAACCCAAAGTTTCCTGAAGATGAAAATAAAACAAATGGGCTTGCCATCTTAAAAAAACACTTTAACCCTAAGTTTTCATTAAAATAGTTAGATCCACTTCAGTGTAAAATACTTAATTTTTGACATATGTTGCAACAAGATTTTTGTTAATATATGTAACTAAATTATCGAGAAAAAATTGTGTATGCATACAGAATAATTAAATAAATAAATAAATAAATAAATAAATAATAATAATAATAATAATAATAATAATAATAATAATAACGCAACAATTGTTTCAGTTTGAAATATTTCAGGACAACGCTTTCACAGGCAAAACTATAGGCACGATTGCAGCATAAAAGTTATGCTATTTTCTTTTGTATGATTTGTGGTTTTTCTGCTACAATCGTGCCTAATTTTTTTTCCTGGTAAATGATGATATTCAGTTTATTCAACGAAAAAAAAATATGTTGGGTCTTTTTGAAAATTATGGTGTTTACTTACAATTTTTTTCACTTATTACATCTTATCTGAGTATTTCTGTGAAATGTACTGCGATCACGGAAAAGAAATTAAATTATTTTGAAAAAATATGGTTATTACTTACAAATTTTTCATCCTTTACATTTTATCCCAGTATTTCAGTGTATTTTACTGCGATCAAGGAAAGTAAGTTAAATTATGTAAGAAAAATTATAATTTCAATAAAGTTGTGATTAAATATTACAGAAATACAGTAGAAAACATATGTGTTATGTTGGTGTTCGGATTATTAATCTACACTTGGGACTTGCGGGCCTAATGGGAAATAATATCTTGCGTGGTGGTTTTTCGAAGAAGTCCTAGCACACATTCACTCAAATTTCGGAGAAAACCACTAAGAATTCCGAACGGATACCTTGATTAGAACGACTCAGTAGAAAATCTAAACTTTCATTTTATAAAAAACATATTTTTTTTCTAAAAATCCCAATTCATAATTTTATTCAAGATGGAATAGATATAATTCTTATTCATTGTTTGTCGTAACTAAAGTGTGACGACGCTCTTTAACGAATTAGAATTGCTTTATTACTTCTTACTAGCACCTCTAATTTAGGTTTGCTGCCAGTTACTATCGTTCTAATCCATCCAATTTAGCATTGCATCAACAACATAGCTTACTGGATTATAAGTGTTACTGATATATATATATATATATATATATATATGTAGTATTTTATAGTGATTTGAAAGAAATAAAAATTTCATTATTTTATGAACAATAAACACTCTAAATTAATTTCCAACTTTCTACAAGAATTTTCATAATTAGTGTGAAAAATTTATAAGTCATGCAAGACTAATATAAGCTTTTATAAATTACAGCTATAAATTAGGAATCTTTTACTTCTAAGTATGTAAAAGAATAAAAAATTAAATATGCCTGTGAGGATTTAAAAATACATATACTGATTAAATAATAAAAGATTATTTAATTTATGACTTATAAGAGAAAACTTCTAACGCTAAATATTTTAAAGAAGCTATATTCATATTATTATAGCTTAAATACTTTTATTTAAACTATGACACTAAATAACTTCTAAATCATTGACACTAATACAAAAGAAAAAAAAAAGTTAAGAACAGAAACCAAAAGAAAAATATATTTGAATACGTGTAATAAGTATACGTGTAATAAGAATATTAGACACAATGCCTAATAGAAACTCGTAGGATACTGTCTGTTTTACAAAATTTATATAGATATTATATCTAAAAATGGTAGTTTTATAAATTAAATGAGAAATTCAAAGCTTTTTCAGTAGAAGTTTGCCAGCAAGATATTTATTTTATGCAAATTTCTGAAAAAAAAAAAAAAAAAAAAACTTGTTGGAAATAAAGAAGGCAAAAGAAAACTTTAGGCAGAAAAATTGTTCTAAAGCATCACCCACTGCATATTATAAACCAAAATTTCGTACTATATATTAGAAAAAAAATATATTTACAGAAGTTTTGAATGGAATTTAATTTAAATTTAAAATTCATTTTCTAATAATTTGAAAAATACGTAATCCAGCTATTTCAGTTCTAATTCAAATATACGTTGGATTAAATAATAATAATAATAATAAACAATACCTAAAGTTAAAATTCACTTTATAGAGATTCAACTGATAAGATAATTTTAGATAATCCCAAAATAACTCAAAAATGATATCATCGTAATCTCTCCGTGAATTTGATATCGAGAAATAAAAATTCACCCTAAGCAGATTATTCCACTTTATCGGATAAGGCAAATGTCGGCGAAAGTTATCGACATGCTAGATTATTAAATGATGTTGTAGTGATAAAAGTAAAATTAATATTCGGAAATCTCAAAAATGAATATTAAATTACTGTGAAAAGCTTTGAAATGCACATTTTAATTGTTATGGTGAAATTATGTAAAAAATATTTCGACAATAATATTTATAATAGAAGAAAATTGGATGATATATATTTTCTTTACTATGTTTTTCATATTTATTAGTTACACGTAATTTTATTCTATATTTTTATAAGCAAATTTCTTTATTTGTTTATTGGAAAGTAATTATTATTTTTTCAAAAATATACAAAAACTAAATTAAAAATAAATTAAAAAAATTTCTTATAAAAATTATCAGTATATTTTACTATGTTACGTATTAAAATTTGATCAGATACAAGGTATACATTAACTTAATTAAACCTATTGATCGTAAACATTTAAAAAATTGTCTGTTATCTAACGAGAGAAATACGGTAAAAAATAAATATTTACGGGGATAGCCTCAGTATTTCGACTGAATTTAATGTTATTTTTATTGGTTATTTTACATATTATAAATATCCTTTTCATAATATATGATTTGAAAAAATTTATTAAGAAGAAAATTAAATTTTACACTTAAACAGAAACTTACAGTTGTATAATTATACAAAGTCATAAAAAAAAGTTGGACACATTTCATACAATAATATTTAATGAAATTCTTAATATAAACAAACAATTTTTTCGTTGAAAAGTACAGAATTTAATAGAAGTTCATCTTAGTAAGTTTCAATAAGAACATCGATTTACTGCATTAGTGAGGCTGGGTTACTCTTTAACAAATTAACAAATTACTGGAAGGAGATACGACACTACACGAGCAAAAATATTTACAGAGTACTTTGCTTAAATGAAGGACGTACAATTTTTACTTTCTTCTATATGTAATATAGAGAAAGTATTGGATTAAAATTTTCGACCTCCGTTTTTTGACGGATCTACACGTTTTGGGATGTCCTGAACGCGAATTGATAGTTTTTAAAAAATGTCTGTCTGTCTGTCTGTCTGTCTGTGGTTTCGTTTTTTCACCGTATCTCACGAACCAATGAATGAAATTCAACAAAACTTGGTATATAGTTGGACCCTGGCGGGGTATTGTGCTGATTAGATTTGGGGATCAATAGCCCAACAGGTGGCACTGTGATCGCATTTTATGTAAATTTTTAACATGGCAGTATAGGACAAATTTTCGTATTTTTCACCGTATCTCACGAACCAATGAATGAAATTCAACCAAACTTGGTATATAGTTGGAAGCTGACAGGGCAAGGTGCTGATTAGATTTGGGGATCAATCGTCCAGCAGGTGGCGCTGTGATCGCAAAGTTTCGTATTTTTCACCGTATCTCACGAGCCGATAAATGAAATTGAACCAAACTTGGTGTATAGTTGGACCCTGACATGGAAAGTGTCTGATTAGATTTTGGGATCAATCGCCCAGCAGATGGCGCTGCGATCGCATTTTATGTAAACTTTTTACATGGCAGTATAGGACAAAATTTCGTATAAATGTACATAATGAGCGTTATTTTAAACTTGTGATTGTAAAATTAATATGAATTATTGATAATAGTAGTAGTTAACTACGAAAAAAATTTTGTGCATGTGGGGGCACCGGTTCCCCCCTGGGGGGGAAGTTACCCCCCGGGGGGGTAAATTTTCAAGATGGGTATCTTTCGAAAGATCTCGTTAATACCTTTAAAACGAATGGTTGAACTATAAATCTGTGACAAGTTGAAACAAAGTTATCGATTTTTTTACTTTTAACGTAAAAAAACTTAGAAAAAAATCGTAATTTTTTTTTTTAACGAAATTTAACCAAACTTGGTATTTAGTTGGTCCCCGACGTAAAGTAGTGCTGATTACATTTGGGGATCAATAGCTCAACAGGTGGCGATGTGATCGCATTTTTTCTAATTTTTTAACATGGCAGTATAGGACAAAATTTCGTATAAATGTACATAATGAGAGATATTTTTAACTTGTGATTGTAAAATTAATATGAATTTTTGATAATAATAGTAGTTAACTACGAAAAAAATTTTGTGCATGTGGGGGCACCGGTTCCCCTCCTGGGGGGGAAGTACCCCCGGGGGGGTAAATTTTCAAGATGGGTATCTTTCGAAAGATCTCGTCAATACCTTTAAAAAGAATGGTTGAACTATAAATTTGTGATAATTTTAAACAAAGTTATCGACTTTTTTTACTTTTAACAAAAAAAAAAAAAAAAAAAAAAAAAAAAATCGTGTTTTTTTTTTTTTTTTTTTTTTTTAATATTGTTACTGGTTGAATATGTATTACTTTTAACAAAAAAAAACTTTGAAAAAAAATAGTTTTTTTTTTTTTTTTTTTTTTTTTTTTTAAATATTGTTACTGATTGAATATGTATATAGAAAAATATAGAAGAAAGTCTTGTGGTGGCCACAACATACTAGTTTAATATCTAACAAGGAGAGTTAATTTTTAAAAGCAAAACAATTAGCTAAATGTACTTTAGTTTTATCCATTTTTTCAACATTATTCATTCGGATAAAGTATTTCCTTGAACTAATATATATAAAAAAGATGTTTAAAAAATTTAAGAAATTATGTGATATTTCATAAATGAGAATGTTTTTAGGTTAACATCTTTTAGCAATGTGAAATGGTTAAATTACATTTAAGCATTCATAGACAAAAATGAATATTTGCATCGTCATTGATTAGTTGATTGAATTTTTCAAGCCTAAAATTTTTAACTCGAAAACTAAAAATTTGTGTAAATGTCCTTAGTTTTAAGTTTTATCTTTTAGGTTGTGGTTCATGCAATCAAACTTTGAAAATGTACATTATTTTAATGTAAAGTCTTAAATAAAACATACCATGAAATAAATATTAGTATAAAATTAGTAAAGAAAATTAACACTATGTTTCAAAGATATTAGTCTTTTGTTTATTGAAATGGAGTTTACTGTGTTTTAAAGTCATGTTATAGCTACGTATTATATAAATAGCGTCCGTCTAGGGTTCATCCCCTAGAGGAAAACAAGAGACATCACATTGGTTATTTGCGGAGGGAATGCCTCCTATAATTTTTAAATCCCCATAGGTATTATTTGTTCAGAATTTGAAATATATTACATCCACAACTTATTTTTTTACCCCACTCACCACTGGTGTACATCAGGTCATCGTCCGGTTCAACTACTGAACTCCCATTATTTCGTTTACGAGCTTAGTGCTCTATCGACATCTATTGAGTGCGCTACAACAACTACTTTATTATTTGGAAAAAGTCTTCAAAGATCGAATTGTGGTTTCTGGTCACTTTAAATTTATTTTGCTGAGATCGTATTCTTGAGTTCTTCAGTAGACAGAACGGGAGGAGTCCTATTCATTGTAACAGAACAAAACAGAAAGCAATGAGGCCACATCAGACTCCTGTTAATCAGGTGCTTTTGGTAAAACAGAAATAGAACCCCCTCCGAGGAGCTTCATAAGCATCCGGATTGATAACATTATCAACTAGAAAACATCAGTCATAATGGAATGAAATGTTGCATGCATTTTCTTTACCATTCCTAAAAAAATATCATTTTATCATTAATGGCATTTGTTTAATTTTAAAATGTTTGACTATTCATAAAAATATTAATATTTATAGGAACAAGAGAAATGTTTTCAATTCTCAAAAATTTGCTAGTAATTTTCACATCGTTGTATTATTTAGGGGAAGGTAGCCTAAGATGATCCTAGCGCACAAAATAATCCACATATGTTTTCTTCGAAACGGATCGCGCTATATACGGATCGCGCTACTAGTTGTGCCAAGTCACGAAGAATTAATGGCTCTATTTAAGTGATTGTAATTTAACACCTCTGAATAGAGTTCTTTAAAAAAGTAGGTTTTATAAAATCTGTTATAAGTAAAGCGCTAACTTTCCCATTTATTTTGGTACTTTGTTTTCATGTACATTAATACGACTTGGTTTACTTAATAAAATGTGTATTTAGATATACTATATTACACTTGCTAATTTTGTTATATTTCTCGGCATCATCCTGTAATATGACCTAAAATGAATGGACGTGCTGTCGGGTAAAATGATCCATTATGTGAATAGTTTTGGATCCAATATGTGGATCGTTATGAATCGATTATTTGGATCGGATATGGCGGAAATAGGCATTATTTAATTTATTTCTGACTATATTGTGTGTCTAATTTTACATCAATTTGTTTCTGGATCATAACTGCCAAATATTCTATTTTCTTATTTTTATTTTTATTTTTTATTTTTTATTTTTTGTAAATTATTATTATTATTATTATTTTAGTTATATTTTTCCTTTTTTTTAATTCATAAAATAAACTATATATGCTATTAAATTGTAAAACCCATTTTATTTCATTATGTATTATCATAATTACTTTTATATCCTTTATTTTGCAGATAAAGAGTAATTTACAATTATTTTTAATTGAATGATCATTTTGCTTTTGGTGACGGTAAAATGATCCTTTAGACTCTTTATCAAAAATCTATTTTTTTCTTTACTCCATTTATGTTTAAGATGTGAATTATTAAAGTATGTTTATAATACAAATTATAGTCTAAAACACACTGGCAAACGTCCAAAGTTTTATTTAAACAGTTATGTTGTTTTACACAAGTTTTTTCCTTAAGAGGATCACTTTAGTTCACCTTCCCCTACATGTTATCGATAAAATCAAATATTTAACTGAATTTAATTGCTATTAGATGTTTAAAATAATATAAGGCTATTTATTAAAGAAAAAATAAAAACTTTTTCTTAAATGTTCGAATAAGTATTGAGTAATATTTGGAATTGCAATAAAATTGTTATGTAGAGCTTAAATATGCATTCTCAAGTAATATGACATCAAAATAAATAAATAAATATCTGTTGGACATGCTGTTTATATCTTCATTTCAGTTTTTGTTTCAATACACTTTCTTTAAATATTGTAAGTTCAAAGAAAGTAAAGACGTTTTACAAGAAAAAACAAGAAAAAAAGACCGTGTTCTTCTGTGAAAAGAAACTAGAAATAGAATTTAATAGATTTAATAGTATTTTTTTAATCCAACGCTTTCTAAACTAATCGCAGACACGTATTTCCTAAAATATAAATAAAAATGCCAGCATCAAAGAATGTTCTTTTATTAGAAGTAATAAAACAAAAGACATTTGTTAGCGAAATGTGTTGAAGTCAGTCATACATATAATTTTATTGACTAAACGTGATTAAAAAAAATGAACAGATAAAAGTAGATTGATATGTGATTTTTATTTATCTTTTTATTCATCTTTTTTTTTTTTTTTTTTTTTTTAAGTACAGCAAAAAATGAAATATATAACAAAATATTTAGTTTTTATTTGTTGAAAAATTAATATTGCGATATACGTGCTATATGATAAAATACACACACAAATAAATAAATTTATACGCAGGATAAGTATGAAATATTTATTTAAGCGTTTCTTTATTATGGTTGGTGGCACACATTAATTTATAATTGCATACTAGTAAATTACTTTTTGAAGTTAGATAAATATTCATGTTATGTAATTTAGAGATTATAAAACAAAAGACATGTATCAAATAAATTTGTTCATGTAACTCAGACTTCTAATTTTATTCATTGAACGTGACAAAAAGTGCACATACGAAACAAATTGATATGCAGTTTGTACTCACATTCTTTTTAAAGTATAGCAAAATAAAAAAAAATAAATATTTGTCAATGTTAATTTTTTCTAAAAGTAATATTTCGAAATATTTTCAATAAAATATACCCACAAACAAATGATTATATACATGTACACATATGAAATATGCACTTAATCTGATTATTTCCTACAGTCGGTGACCCATATGCATTTTTAACTGCATGCTAGTAAATTATTTTTTTGAAGTTAGATAAATAACTATACTATGTAAAATTTAACTAACAATGTAAAAACTTTAAAAACAAATTATTTATAAATTACAATTTAATAATCAAATTAACAAGTATAAAATTAAAATACTTTTGTTCTTCATTTAAAAACTGAAAGATAAATCAAATGATAAATTCTAATTCTTATTAATTTTTGATATCGACTCAGTTAAAATTCTTCATTTCATCTTGTATGCAATACAACATTTGATCCATAAGTTCAGGCAGAAATTTCCGATTGTAAACAGTCTATAGTACCTTATAGGTATAAATGCGATTAAAATGTTGATATATATGTACGACACATCCAATTGTGAATCATGAACATTTGAAAATTTACCTGAAAAAAAATTAATCTTGTCACTGAAGCCAATTTTAAAACTAAGCAAAAGTCCTTTTATAAATATTTGCAAAAAATTCCTTCAAAACTTCCTGAGGACGCTGTAAATAAAGATAGTTAAAAGTAAGTTACATATAAAGAATAGCTGCAAACGTTTCTTATATATTCTGTAGCATTATTAGCACAAACATTTTTTTTTTCTTTCCAGGAGTTTTTTTTTTTTTTTTTTTTTTTTTTTTAAGCGAAATTATATTGAAGAAAAAAAATATTCTGCAGGAAAGTGGTGTGAAAAATAGGTGGTAACTAAGATTGTTCCAGAATAATTTAGAAATATTGGTAGCTGTGTAAAGTAATATAAACATTTAAAGCTTTTGAACGAAGGTTAAAAGAATTTTTAACCCTTAAATGCATAATTTTTAAATATGACCGAAATAAGCTTATTTTAAATAGATTATTATATAGTGTTATGTAAAAAATACAAAATAATAATAACAATAATAATTAGTTTATATATGTTTTATGTGTTTTTATTTTTTTAGATGATGGGTTTAAAAATGGCATACGATTCAGTACAAATAGAAATAATATGGTTTAATTTTTAAGACTATAGACGCATATATTTATCTACTATTAAATTTACTAAAAAAAGAAAAAGAGCTTGGAATTTTTATAAAAATCAACAAAAATTTTGATTTCGTTGTCCCTCCTAACTGTGATGAACTTCTTCGAATGAGCCAAAACAATCTTCTGTCTAAATATTATACTGAAAATCACGTGTATTAATTTTCTTTTATTTATTTATTTATTTTCATAATTCTTTTGAAGAGAAAAAGTAAGTGGGGTCAAAAAGTAATATTTTCACTACGGCTAATAGTTTATTTAAAAGTTAAAGATATATTTCGTTTTTGAGACACTATACATTATTTCACTATTAACCCTTTGCGGTGTGAGGTAATTCGGATCATTTAAATTATACTGCCACCGTAATTCCCGAACAAAATTAAATTAAAAGAAATTTTAAATTTTAAGTATGAAAAAAGCGGCCTTTTCTGCTATGTTATAAACGTAAATTTTTGCTAAAAAATTCTGGGATGAGTTTTTGCAGCTGGGAGGTGGCTTCACACATATACCACCGCGCGTTAAAGGGTTAAATCGATTTTATCTGACTTCTCGCACTCTCATTTTCGTAAATATTTTTAACATATCTCTAAAATAGAATTTGCTATTAAAAATCTTTACAGCTTTTCTTCTGTTGATATTGATAGAAATAACACTTGTTTAAGGAATAGGACTCCAAGAAATCAGGATATTTTGCTCTGTATGAGAGGTATCATCTTTATTCTTAACGTATTTAACGTAATAGAGTAGCATGAACCATAAAAAAAAAATAATATGTAATATTAAGATGCATCAAAACTTCTCTACTATTAAGTACAAAATTATTTATTATACATATGACTTATTTACAGAACCGTACAAAATTATTCAAATTCAGTGTAGGACTCCAAGAAATAAGCTATAAGTTATCGGTTATAAGTTAAATAGGTATTATAAGTTAAATAGGTTATAAGTTACAAAAAATAAGTTATAAGTTAAAATTACTGCAATTGAAATTTCAGACCAGTTAAGATGATCAGATGAGTTAAGTTCAAATGAGTTATCTTGGAAGTAAAATACAGTGAAAATTTAATGATGCAGCCGGTAAATTGCATACAGATTAAACGCCATTTAAAATTCATGAGAATATCATGACTTTTGTTCTCTTAGTCTGACTGTGAAACAGTTACTTATTACTTTTATACTAAAGCCTAGTTTTTGAAACGTAACAGCGGCTTTTCTGTTGATAATCAAAATATTTTGATGCATGAGTACACTAAAAAACAACAAAAACAGCAACGATAACAAAAAAGTTGATATTTGATATTTTCTTTCTCCCTTTCAGTTTTCTTTTTCTCCACGTAAAATCTGGGATTGAACCAAGCGAAAAGAAGAAGAAGAAAAAAAAAAAACGCTAGTTAGGAAAGTTGTAATTTTGAAAAAGTATTTCAAAAATGTCAAATATAAGGCATTTAATAGTAACACACAGGATTTTAAACTTTTAATTAATTATTAAGGTAAAATATCCTTCTATAATTTGAATAAATAATCATATATGAAAGAAAAGTGAGGAACTATATATGTTGAATAGCAAAACAGTAAAATACTGCATTTATATAAAATCTTTCAGACAAACTTTATAAAATTATACAAAATTGTGTAAAACGAAATTCGATATATTTTCAGAAATTATGAACAACATATATGTTAGTATAAAAATTAAGTAAGTCATATTACAAAACTCATTGGCAAAAAACAAAGAAGAAAGAAAGCTTAATCGCTTTATTTAATACAGTATGAATCATTAGAATTTGTTAATATATATATATACATATATAAATCCAGAAATATTTGTCTTTAGTTTTTTTTTTTTTTTTTTACATAATACGGAACGATTATGTGACAATTTACTGCGAATTAAATTACATTAAAAATATATCATATCCTGTGACATTTTTTAACAGTAACGTTTATAGGATCAACAGTTAAATATTTTTTAATTAAACTGTATGAAGGAAATAATTTTCCTTTGAAACTGCTAGAATTTATTATCCTCTAAGGCAGTGCATTGTCATTTAAGTCTTAAATGGCACCATTAAAGTCTTCATAGTAATAAAGTTTATAATATCCTGGAGTGATATTATGTTGTTTTAAAGTTAATTAAATAAGTGTTCATTATTTAGAATTTTTATTGCAAAATACTGCCCATAAAATTTATGCTAATTTTAATGAAGAAATGTTTGCACGTATTTGGAGAAAACATATTTGAATAAATTTTACTGTGCAGAGAGTACAGCTGTGTCCACCAAAAAGAGTCACTTAATGTTTAGTATTACCTCAAATAAACTTTTAAATTAAATTTATTCTAAACTAGGTCTTCCCTTACAAGGATTAGTATGAGCGATTTTGCTGAGAATATAGATACATTCAACTTTTGACAAATGAGGAAAAGGAAATTCTACTTTAACTCACCAATTAATTAAGGATAGAAATTTAAATCATCAATTTATACCTTTAATTATTATTATTAATATTAATTTTATATATATCATAACAGCTAACCTTTATTTATTTATTTATTTACTTATTCATTTATACATAATTATTTCTTCAAAAAAATTTCGAAAAAATTCGCTTGACAAATTTTAAAATCGAAATATCCCGGATGTTTCTTTCCAAGTTACTAACTTAAGCAATTGCGTTAAACATTTCAGTTCAACCATCTCCTTAATAACCGTACAATTGTTAACGCCCCCTGAAAAAACGCCCCTTTTCTCACACCACTATATTTTCAGAGTAATTCTCTCCAAATGTTGTTACAATTAAATAAGACTAAAATTACAGTAAAAAGTTATTGGTGTGAAAAAAATATAGGCGGGTAATAAAAATTGCACGGTTCATAATGAGATGGTTGGCAAGTATGCAGATGTAATTTCAGTATATTAGGAAATAATAAATTTATCCTTTAATATTATAATATCGATTCAGGCAGCACATGCACTTTATCATACACAAAATTTATAGATCTTGCAGCATAATATTGTTGAAGACATAAGTATTCTTCAGTGGCATATGATATTTCTAATTTTGCTTTTTAAATTTCTCATTGGTGTTTAAATAAAATGTAATATGACGAGTATCCAAATGAAATTTCTTTCATTCAATTTCCCACGAAGTATTGTACCAGTTTTTATTCAAGGGACATACACAGCATTGTTCTTTTTAGGGTTCAATGAGTTAGTTGTTAAACTTTCATCAAAATTTACAATTTTTTCATGCGTATTAATAAAAATTTTTTGTTTTTTAATGTCTTTTAACTACTTAAAGCATGATTATTGTATAACATTACAATACTATGTGAAGTAGCTTTCAACATTATTATCCTTCCTCGTATCATATAAAAACCAACAAAGATAATTATAAATCGAATGGACATAAAAATAAAAGGATTATATTCTTATAAGCTTAACTGGATAGAATTTCTGAAGGAAAGATCAAAATAATAGATCCTAGAGAATATACCACTACATGAAAAATATTAATTACAAATTAGTTAAATATTATGAATTAAGATTCTATTAATTAATCACAATTTTCTTAAATATTGAGAATATGCTTTGAAAAAAAAATAAAAAATAAGAAGAAATAATAAATAACGTGCAGAGAATTGCTATCTACACGAATGCCTACGATTCAGACACAGATGTGCTTAAAATGAACAGTTCCCTTTAAATATGTACAAAACTACTTTGTTTATTTAAAGTACTTGAAGTATCTTAAGTCACTCTTGTTAAGACACTTGAAATGTTGCAATTTCGCCATCTTTTATCACTTAGATTTTGAATAAGACAGCAACTATTGGCTATAAAAAATATTTTAAAAAATTATAATACAAATAAGTAAAAAAAAAAAAAAAAAAAAAATCAAAGGGAAGGTATGTATGATTCTGTTAAAAGTAGTTTTAAATTTAAAGGTAAATTTATAAATATTGACGATGTAAATTAATATATTGTTTAAAGAAGATTATTAGATTATTTTGATATATTTTGATATATTATTCAAAGATTTTTTATATATTACTTAAAGAAGAAATTTTTAAGGTAAATTTGTAAAAATTGAAGACTGTACTTATTATTTTCTGAGTTCTTTTATTTTATTATTATCATTTATTTAATTTTAATATGAAATTTTAGTTAAATTTTAAGCCGTATATTTGACATAAATTCATGTTGCATCTTTTGAAATACTGTTACTGAATTGTAGAAACTTTATTTATTTATTTATTTATTTATTATGAATTTTATTACTGGTATTCATTAAATCATACCATGTGCAGAGAGACGGATTCTTCAAATAATATCAAATAATTTTAGGCAGATGATGATTGTAATACTTTTTTGAAGATTTTTTAAATGAAATAATTTTCTTTGTAAATATATTTGTATTATATAAAATTGTAAATTCTTTGTAATTCTTTGTAATTATTTTGTTGGAAAGAAAATTTGACTTTCCTAAGAATAAAAAATAATAAATTATATATATATATATATATAAGGTAATTTCGGGTGAGTTGCCCCACCGGTAGAGATGCCCCACTTAATATAATTTCGAAACGCAATGATAGATGGCTCAGCAAGTCCGATTATTATTTCAGATAGACGTTGAATGGTGTGCTGTGGAAGTTACGTGAACTTATTTCTTTGTGTTCTGCTGTCACAACAATATTTCAAGTAAGTACCATGTTTTTTCTACTCTGTTATAAGAGTGAAGTTGCATTGTAAGGCTGGCACTAGTTAATAAAAATAGATTTTTTTTATATACGTTTAAAAATCTGTAGTAAGAAGTTGATCAGTCGACTTCGGCCATTGCCGCCATTTTTGCTGTCTTTTACTTTGGATAGTTGCCGGGGCATCTCTCCCATACCAAAAGGATCGATGCCCCAGATTATATTCGGGTGAGATGCCCCACATACATTTACAGGGAGAAAAGTCACTTAATTGTTTAAATTTTAAATTAATATTGCTTTTATAAAATGCGTAATATTTGTAACTCGTTAAAACTTAAAAATATTTTTTGAAATTATAAATTTAGATTACAATTCATCAAATAACATTCAAATTCGCGTGATCTCTAGAAGTGGCAACTCAAAACGAAATCACAAAAAAACAAATTGAATCCAGATATGAAAGCAAAAAACGCCCTGGTATGTCAGACTGACCTTTGACATTTAAACTACAACGTAAACAATCTTGGGCGCTAACGAAACTGTAGGTGGGCGGTTAATTGTGCCGGTAAGTGAATATTATTGTATTTGTTAATGCAGTTGTTCAATGCTACTTGTTTGTTTCAGGAAAGATGACTACAGTATATAAAAAGAAAACAGTATATAAAAAAGAAAGATGACTACAGTATGTACAAAAGAAAAAATACTGGAACAGCTTGTGGGACCAGGACAGAAGACCATTTAAAAGAGGCTCTTGAGACTAGAAACAGGGGAAATTGGTGTCATTGAAGCTGCTAGATACTATGGAATTTCTTCTCGGACAGTTCGTCGTCGAAGAAAAACATATAATAATACCAAAACAAGCTCTTTGGGGACCATTGACCACTATTGACCACTATTGACCAATGTTAAAACCTTTTATTATGTTTTTTACAGGTAGGGCATCTCTCCCATGTGAGTGGGGCATCTCACCCGCAACTTCGGGAGAGATGGCAAAATGTAGTGCTGCCGCAATTTTATTTTCTTTTAAAGAAAATTTACAATATGGTACAAAAAATTACTTAGTAGTAATAAACAATATCTATTATGTATTTACCACAAATTTTCGTTGTCATTGTTACTACCTAATTTATTTTATAGTTTCCTTTCCTTAAGTGGGGCATCTCTCCCGGAATTACCTTATACAATATATATATGTATATTTTATTCATTTATAATGTACGGATTAAAATAATTCGAAAATAAAGGTGGAAAATATTTTAATTTATATTGTATGACGTACAATTTATAACATTCCAGGTTACAAAATAATTTTCTTTCTTTTTACTATATAAATTAAAGAAAGAGAAATATTATCATGCATACTTACGTTTTAAATTTCTTCCAGCGTCATTAAGCATCTAGAAAGTTAATTAAATAAGCATTTAAAACTTTAGTGTCCTTAAAATAAAACCTTAATGGCTCTGTTTATGTCACGGAAGGTAAATTAAATTTAAGAGTTAAAAGAATATGAAACAAATTTCCTGGAATATAACGAAAAATAATTAATCTTTTCTTTTTTTTTTAACGTGTAAATGGTAACAAAATCACAAGAAAAAAAAAAAAAAAAACTAAACGATACAAAAAACTTACAATTTATCGTAATAAAAATAAATAAACTATTTAATAAAATGTATTTGAAAAGTTATTTTGCTATCATGAGTGGTTTTTCTAATAATAAACTATCATTAAAATTTTTAGAAATGTAAATGGTACTCTAAATAATTAAAAACCACGTGCGAAATAACTATTTAAAAGAGTAAAATCCGCTGTAAAATGCACGTTAAAAATATTTAAAAGAATTTTAAAAGGTTAAAAAACAGTTAGACAACATGTTTCGTGCTTATTTACTAGCACATCATCAGGTCTCGTCAGTTAATGGTCTCATCATTAACTGACGAGACCTGATGATGTGCTAGTAAATAAGCACGAAACATGTTGTCTAACTGTTTTTTAACCTTTTAAAATTCTTTTAAATATTTTTAACGTGCATTTTACAGCGGATTTTACTCTTTTAAATATGTAAATGGTAAATGAATTAATGTTATCTAAGTTTCTATTTTGTTTACGAATTCAAAAAAGCTGATCTGTAGCAAAAATTAATGTTAATATTAACATAATAAATAATTAAATTAAATTTAAAAAAAATTACATGCGAAAACATATCAAATATCGTCATACTTTTCATAAAACGGACAGTTCGACGATAATTTGGAGGAAAAATCATCATATACGCATTCATAATAAATTGTAAGAAATTGAGACATCTTTTTATTTTTATTCCAGAGATAAACAGCATAAATAATGTTATATTAAATATGCAAAATAATCTTTATTAAGAGGTTTTTATTAGCTTAAGTCTTACTATAATTTGCAGGATTTAAATATGGGAAATCAAGATTGTTATGCATAATTTGGTTTATATGTGATCATGGACAATGGCTAGCGCTCTATATATACACATATTCTCCATATACAAATTCTCTTTCGATATACATATGATGTAAAATGAAAAATATTTTTAAATTTTATACAACCAGATTTCAAAAATAAATCTAGAGAGATGATATTGATTAACCCAAAATCTTTAGAGACAGTGGTGCCCCTCAATGCAGGGAGATAAAAACATTAAAATATTTAACGAGCTGCTAGTAAAAACAAAACTTTGGTCCTCTACATATCACCAAGAGAAAAATAAATAGCCACTTTAGACCGAAATTACAAATGAAAGGTTATTTGAATACAAGGGAATATTACTAAATTACACAATTATGTATACAAACATAAAAACTTATAACGATCTTTTATAAGTGTGGAAGTTCCTCCCAATCATTATAGTAGCTTAGAGCTTGTACCAGACAAAACAGAAGCTTTCTCATCTATTGTGATGATCTTTTTTATTTATTTATTTATTTATTCATTTTTAACTAGGCGGATATATGTATATCTTCGTACGAATATTATTATGTTTGCACAGTAAAGAGGAATTTTGTTTAATTATTTATTGAACATAACTCAAACATTTAACGATATCTCACTGAAAATTCTAGAGTAATGATTTAGAAATTTCCAAACATAAATTTCAATATATAGTTTCGTCTTTATAAGAAGGTATTTTAGGAAGAAAATTTATTTATGAAGGTAAGTTTAATTTAAAGAACTAATGAAAAATATTTTTTTTTTAATGTATAGATCACATATCCAGTTAATAAAAGTTCAACGGAGGTTTATTATTATTTTTATCCCTTTTCATTCCTCAAAAAGAACGCAATTTATCATCTAGAAACCGTTATTTCTAGGACGTCAAAATGATGGATAGCAAGAAGAATTTGCTTCATTATTTACAATTAATAAAAACATTTCTATGATTGGTTTTATGAACACCGAATTTTAGTTATTGATTGGTTTTATGAACACTGATTTTAGTTATTTTTACAGATGAACCTATAGTAATACGCAATAATCACTATAAAAAATTTCTAAAATTATTTTTTTATTTAATTCTAAAATATCATTTTAAAAAGGGACTGTAAACCGCAGTTTTTTCCCTTAAGTATATATTTATTATTATTATTACTACTATCATTATTATTATTAATATATCTTTGTAAAACAGAATTTTACATCAAAAATCAAATAAGTATAAAAAATAAATAAAAAATAAATAAAAATAAAAAGCTTTTAATTCTATTAATTCTATAATTTTATTTAAAAATTAGGGAACTGGTGCATAATAAAACCTTTTCTCACACCATAAAATAAGTGCAAGCTCTACCGGTTTCGAAAGGACGTTATATTTCTTCTTCTGCCACAAAAAAAAAAAAAAAAAAAAAAAAAAAAGCATGGGCGACCAAAACAGGACACCTTAGCGACCTTACCAACAGGTCCTAGCGACAAACACCTTAGCGACCAAAACAGGATGGAAAACAGGAAAAGTCCAGAGAGAGAAGCAACACAACTAGACAATAAGAATACAACAAATGAAAAAAAAATGAAGTTATATATATTTATCAAAAAATGTAACTCGAAAATCAATAATTAACAGTTGTTTAAATCTATTCAAATTAGAGAACTCGTTAAAAAAACAAAAAGGAAAATCATAGAGAGTTTGAGTACTTCTCCCCCAGTGTTATGTTATTTAGTGGATTGTAATGCATAAAAATTCTATTGTGCGTCTTTGTAAAAGAACTGTAAACATTCAGCTCGATATATCAAAATATTTATTTAACTATATTTTATTTTAAACAATTTATCATTAAATCTTTTAATTTTAAATAGTTTGAGCCCATAAACCACAATGTACGGAAAATCTATATAATGTCTATAACATATTGTTAAAAGTAAAATAAATAATAAATAAATAAATAAATAAACTAAAACTCATACACTCATGTATATTTATATCGTTTTTGAGACAAAAAATTACAACATGCTTAGCAATTTTATTTTCATCGAATATTGAGTTTAAACATTAATGCAATTCAAATAATTCAAGTTCATATTCCGTAATGATAAGGAATTTGTTTTGGGCCATGTAAAAGAACTAAAAGCATTGTATTCATTCTACACAGTTCATGCGACGATGCCCTACAACATACTTAACAATTTTCAGCTCATTTGAACTGAGCGTTTAGACGGTACGGCATTTTAATATTCTCCTACATAGGCTATAATTATACAGAATTGTTCTTTGCGTTACTGTTAAAAAAAAGAGAGAGAGAAAAGAAGCTACTAGTTCTAAATTTATTAAAATCTATTTATTTCGTGCGAGACGGTGACCTGTAACATACCTACAACTTTGAGTTCATTCAAACATAGCGATTAGATGGTATGGCATTTTAATAACACTACTCTAAATGAAAATTGTCCCCAACACCATTTTTGCAAATTCGTATGTAATATGGCCTCCTGAATCCAAATATGACGCCCATTTTGCCCTATCACCCACAGTTTTTTTATGGATGTCCCCTATTTTTATCACTTTTCGGTAATTTTATGGCTATAAATTTGGTTTTTAGGGAGGGGGGAGTTATTTTAACTGTTAATTATCTTTTGAGGGGCTACAGAGTTGGAAAATTCTAAAACAGGAACATTTGCGGGAAGGAAAAGAATTAGGGTGGGGGGGGGGGGAGGATTTGCCACTGAAATTATGTATTACATTTCTTATATTTTTAAATCTATTTTTAATGGCACTTATTAAAATTTATTTATTTATTTATATATATTGTTTGTCTTTAAATGTTTTTTTTTTTTTTTTTTTTTTTTTTTTTTTTTTTTTTTTAATTCTCAAAATCAAATTTATAGCCATAAAATTACCAAACATTGATAAAAATGGGGGAGAGTGGTGATGTCCCGAGAAAACGGTGGGTGACTGGGTGAAATGGGAGTCATATTTGGATTCAGGAGGTCATTGCACATAAAAATAAGCAAATATGGCATCAGGGGTCGAAAAAAAAATTATAGTGCAGTGTAATTTGACCCCATAGGTCATAATGATAAAGAATTGTTCTTTGTGTTCCTGTAAAAAAAGCTGTAATTTCTAGATTCATCAAAATCGGTACAATTCGTGTGCTGGTGATCTATAACATACCTACCGAATTTCAGTTCATTTGAACATTGCATGTTATCATATTCACTCACATACATTTATAAATAATAATAATAATAAAAAAAAATCTATAAAAATGAATTCAGGAGACCTCAAAACGTATAGATACATCAAAGTTACACACGTACTTATAAGCATCACTATGGAAATAGAAAAAAAAATATTCAACAAACCTCAAAACGTATAGATACATAAAAAATACACACATTCTTATATACATTTCCGTAATATATATATATATATATTAGGAGACCTTAAAACGTATAGATATATCAAAATCTCATAGTCGAATTTTTTCATGATTACAAAAATTT
This sequence comes from Salticus scenicus, assembly GCA_963930645.1. Classification (NCBI taxonomy): domain Eukaryota; kingdom Metazoa; phylum Arthropoda; class Arachnida; order Araneae; family Salticidae; genus Salticus; species Salticus scenicus. Next base: position 46,808,399 of record OZ005656.1, on the reverse strand, counting down.
CCTAGCATAATATACTCTCAAAAAGTAAAAAAAGAAATTAAAATTTGATTTTTTTTTAACATTTACGCTTTCTGAAAGTATCTGGGAAATGTAAACGATGACTAAAATTATGTATAAATTACAGCTATAAATTTGTCTGTAATTCTAGTACGTGCAGAGTCTAATTTTATCTTCAGGATTATCGAAGATTGACATTCTATATTCTTTTATATTCCTCTCTTATTTATTTAATTATTCATTTATTTTTCAGAATGCACCTTACGAAATGAACTGAAATGACACACATTTTTTCCCTGTATAAATAAAAATATCTATTTTGAGAAAAACAAAACAAGAAACGAAAAAGATTAAAAAGATTCCGAATTTAAAGTGGAAACGCTAAAATTAATTTAGAAAATGAAAACTAAACATTACAAACAAATCTTTCTCCTTGAGGGCGTAAATAACTGGCATTCCATTTAGTATTTGTTTTGTTTCCAACTATTTAATTCTTTTAATTATGCCATCCACATATTTTATATTGGAGTGAATTAAAATCGTATCTCTATTCTCAATAATCTAAATTTCGAAATTTGTAAGATTCATGCGAATAGTTTGAGGAAATTCCATTTTAAGGTTAAATTAAAATTTATAATTCGCATTCGAAAAAATAAAAATCTGGTGTGTAACAGCCACACGACTTCCATTACCCAGTACTACACACATTATAAACATTTTATATACATTTTTGATTTAAATAAGTAACAAAATAGATTTATGTATACTTACTGACTAAAAATCACAGTCATTATTAAATAGTATTATAAGCCTTTTGAAGAAAAATTTTCTAAATTCATTCGTGATGTTCCGTAATACATTAATCAAATTATAATTTATGGTCAATCTTCTTTAATTAATTACTTAGACGGAATTAATTAAAGAAGTAATTAATAAATTTAATTAGTAAATTTCTTAGCTTGACTGATTTGTAAAATATTTGAAATTCTTTATTCGAGAATACGAAATATGTTATCAGATGTGGTGAACGATATTTTAGTTATATAATTTATTTTGCAATTTCTGTACAGTTTTCTTTGAATAATATCGTTTTCTTAACATGCATTCACACTGAATTAAACTTTTCCAAGTAATCGATTGCCTGAAATTGAGCTATTTATACAGGACGTCTATCAATTTTCCTGAACTAACCAACTACATCATTCGAAAGGACATCTAATAGAGTGTTTATATAGCAAATTTGAAGAAAATCGTTAGAGCCGTTTTTGAGATACGGACTTACGGTCCCACTTCGGTTTCCGATGTCCCACTTCCGGTTAAACTTAATTATTGACAGGAAAACAATAATTACATACAAAAGCATATTTAAAAGTGAGTTAAAATGGCGAGTTTGAAAAAAATCCGTTCAACCGTTTTTAAAGGAACGCCTTTGCGAGGCCTGAAATTGAGCTATTTATACAGGACGCCTATCAATTTTCCTGAACTAACCAACTATATCATTCGAAAGGACATCTAATAGAGTGTTTATATAGCAAGTTTCAAGAAAATCGTTAGAGCGGTTTTTGAGATACGGACTTACGGTCCCACTTCCGGTTTCCGATGTCCCACTTCCGGTTTTTCAATTTTCACCAAAATTTGGAAATTTCATCTGTACACCAGACGTATTTCAATTCTAAAGTTTTGTAGCTCTATCTTTATTAGTTTCTGAGCTATAATAGCCAGAAGATTCTCCACATACATACATACACACACACACACATACATACACACTGGCCAATTGCCAAAAACCACTTTTTTCGACTCAGGGTACCTTAAAACGTGTAAATCAGGTGAAAACCCGATATCGAATTTTCAGACCGAATACAATACTTCCATTACCTACGGTAGTAGGGTAATGGAAGTAAAAAAGTGTGTTCGTTCATATGGGAGAAGAATTTCGACTCGTTATGAGATGATCTTGCAAGAGAGAACCAATGAAACTGCTTGATTGTTTTACCTAACTCCAGTTGGTGTACAGATTGTAAATGTGCAGCCCGGAGTTATACCGACTGGGCTACCGTGGCCCCTTAAATATATTGGAAACGAACGGTCGAAATATTATGAAGCCTTGTTGTATATGTTTTGAAGGTTAGCGATATCTAACCCACATAGAAATATTTCATTTGCCGGTACTTTTTGACTCTAGTGTTATAATGACATACTTGCCAACCATCTCATTAATAACCGTACATTTGTTAACGCCTCTTTTTCCACACCACTTTATTTTTAGAGTAATTCTCTTCAAATATTGTTACGATTAAATAAGAATAAAATTACTCTCAAAAAATTACTGGTGTGAAAAAAAAGGCGAGTACTAAAAATTGTAAGGTTCATAATGAGATGGTTGGCAAGTATGTAATGAAAAACAAAAACCAAAAAACTGTAATTGTATAGAAGAATTTTTTTAACGCATTTTATATTTAATAAGCATTTTTGAATGCTTTAAGGTTAAGTTATAATTTTCTAATTATTTTTCTAATGATATTATTATTTATTTTTTAAAAATGGGATACATTCATCATTTTTCTATTGTAAGTTATCAGCACAAAATATATGTATACATTTTTTCAAACGTAGATTTTAAAAATATTTTCTTATATATAATATACTTTCCTACATAGTATCATTAATCAGACAGAATTTCCTGATGTATTATATGTTTAATATGCCTTATGTCACAGCTTGTTTTTCCAAACTTAATTGATGGAGGCCGTGGAATATTTTTGGAAGATTTTGTGATCCATCAAACTGCATCTATCAACATAAAAAAAAAATAAAAAGATTTCTCACATAGTTTGATAAAGGATGATGCTACATTTCTGTTGAATTTTGTCTAAACTTCTGTTACATATTGAAAATTTAAGCTCTATTTTTAAAACGTAGAACATTTTCAGTTTTTTTTTCTTTTTTTTTTTTTTTTTTTTTTTTTTTTCACTGAAAGTACGTATACTAAACATTTAAAATTTATATAAGGGAAACAAGTTTTAAAAAATGTATATTTTGTAAAGATATTCCTTCCTAGACTTACACTAATGAAAGCAACTGTTTGTAATGCTCATTTGAACTATTAATTTTCCATCATGCTTTAAAAAGTCTTCTTTTCAATTATGAGTAAAAGGTCAAGTATATTAATCCATATTAATATTTAAATGTACTGGTTAAACCATGTTTAATTAATGAAATTCATTAAATATAAGAATATTTTATTGAAATATTTTATATGTAAAACAAAATTTGCTCCTGTTTTGTGTGGTTTTTTTCGGTATACGAAAAAAAAAAAAAAAAAAAAAAAAAAAACGTCCCCGGAGAACTCTTCGCGCAGAAAACGTCCTCAGAAAAAAAACATCCACTGGAAAAAAATTCCATCGGAAAAAATCACTTCCCCGTAAAAAACGATTCTGGAAACAAATTACGAAATTTTCGAAATTTTACATTGAATTCTTGTAGGTCAAATTACTAACGAAGTTTATTATTCAGCATTAAAAAAAGTTATAAATAAAAAGTAGTACACTTTGGCCATCATAAAACTTATATCTGTGTTATTTTATATAATAACGTTAAAAGGCACAATATAGATGCCAACTTTTCAAATTTCATTGGGGCACAAACCGTCTTTCCTTTTTCCTGAGAGGCTTCTTTGCTCGACCATCCCCACCTCCTTTGTTTTACAATAAAGATTTTATTGTTTAAAAAATATTTAATTTAATATTTTGCTAGCCGCATACCACGATCTATTTCTAAATTTATATATTCAACGAGTACACTCGGGCTTCTTAAATTTTCCGTGAATGAATGACAGGTCTTGTACAGACTTAGAGCTAATGATCCTACTCATTTTAGTTGCAGTATACCGTTTATGCAAAATAAATTTACCAGAATTTCCTTATTTTCTTACTGGTGGTTTTATATTTACAATGCAAAATGTTAAATTAAAAATTGATTTTTTTTTTTTTTTAATTTTTACTTTCTTCTATATGTAATATAGAGAAAGTATTGGATTCGTAAAAATTTTCGACCTCGGGTTTTTGATGGATTTACACGTTTTGAGAGCTGTAGAACACGATTTGACCATTTTTAGAAAATGTCTGTCTGTCTGTCTGTCTGTCCGTGTGTGTGTGTGTGTGTGTGACAAAATTTTGTGGCAACTGTATCTCAGGAACTACTATACAGAATTTCATACAAATTGGTGTGTAGTTGCACCTTGACATAAATTAGTGCCTATCAACTTTTGGTAAAAATTGTCTTACAGGTTGCGTTGCCATCCCGCTTTTTCTAAATTTTTAACATGGTGATATAGGACAAAATTTTGTATAAATGTGCATAAAGAGAATTATATTTTAGTAATCATTATGAAATTTACATGAATTATTTATAATAGAGATAGTCAACTGGGAAAATTTTTTTGTATGCGTAGGAGCCTCGCCACCACCCCTGGGGGGGAAGTCACCCCTCGAGGGGAGTAAATTTTCAAGATGGGTATCTTTCGAAAGGTCTCGTCAATACCTTTAAAACGAATGGTTGAACTATAAATCTGTGATAATTTAAAACAAAGTTATCGATTTTTTTTACTTTTAACGAAAAAAAAAAAAAACTTAGAAAAAAAATCGTTTTTTTTTTTTTTTTTTTTTTTTTTTTTAAACGAAATTTAACCAGTCTTGGTATTTAGTTGGCCCCTGACATTAACTGTGGCTGATTAGATTTGGGGATCAAGCGCTCAACAGGTGGCGCTGTGATCGTATTTTTTCTAAATTTTTAACATGGACAAAAGTAGTACAAAATTTCGTATAAATGTACATAATGAGAGTTATTCTTAACCTGTGATTGTGAAATTAATATGAATTATTGATAATAGTAGTAGTTAATTAGAAAAAAAATTTGGGGCATCGCTTCCCCCCCCTAGGGGGAAGTACCCCCGGGGGGGGGGTAAATTTTCAAGATCGGTATCTTTCGAAAGGTCTCGTCAATACCTTCAAAACGAATGGTTGAACTATAAATCTGTGATAATTTAAAACAAAGTTATCGATTTTTTTTACTTTTAACGAAAAAAAACTTTGGAAAAAAATCATATATATATATATTTTAAATATTGTTACTGCGTGAATTTGTATAAGAAAATATAGAAGAAAGTCTTGTGGTGGCCACAACATACTAGTTTATATTGGAACGCTTTTGATTTGCAATTAATATTGTTTTGTGGTGCAAAACAATAAGTATCTTTTAGTGTAATTTCAGGTTTTGTTTATTGATGTGTAGTTTAAATATGTAAATGAAAATGTTCCAGTGGTTATAATTGTATTGCACATGTAGATTCACACTAGCAATGTATTTGGGTCTTTTATTTGGGGGGGGGGCTAGGGGGGTTGTATTTCCTGTGTTGAATATTACACTTATATCTGATATTTTTTACCTTTATTTAAAACCATACGAATTTTTTCTTTCTAAATTCCATTAATTTTTTTGTATTTTTGCGGTAGTATCTAGTAGCTCCGCAGGTTGTAATACTTTTTTTTTTCCTTTTGAATTTTCCTTATATATTTTAATGTTATTTAATACGCTTGTAGCACTTAGTTGTTCAATGTTATACCAAAATAAAGCATTTTTTACAGTGTAATCGGTCTTGCTATTGAAGCGGCAGCAGCCATCGATCAGAATTTTATAAGGGTTATTCATCTATTAGACTTTCAATAAACAGATACACCAACAAAAATAAATAAATAAAAAATAATACCTCACTAAAATTGTAAAACGAATTTTGGTTTATTATACCATTGCATAAAAAAAAAATCACCTAGCAGAAAATTATTCTTGAATGTAAATTTTACTTTAGTGACCTAATTTAAATAACGAAAGTTAATTAAAAATAATAATAATAATAATATTTTGGGAAGATTTTTTTAAATAATATTTTCCATACATTGACTATTGAGACTGCAAACATATAACTATAAATGTCATGTTAAATATTATTATTATTACTGTTATTTTATTCTTGTCGTTGTTACATGCCAAAAAAAAAAAAAAAAAAAAAAAAAAAAAAAAAACCCTTACTTTTAAAAGAAAAAAAAAAAAAAATGTATATATCTATAGGAGATATATGTTCGGAAAATAATAAGGAGAATTCAAAGTAAAATTGATTTTTAGGACTTTTTTTTTTTTTTTTTTTTATTTGTTTAATTCCCATTGTATAGTAAATAAAGTCGGCAACAAAAGTATCCGAGCACTAGCAAAAATTCCTATATTAAAAAAAAAGTATACTTAATACAATTTTGTTAAACAGATCCTTGTCGCATCCTGTTCATAGTCAGTCTAAGAACAGGATTTGAGAAGGATTTTTTTTAAGAAAACAGCATTAAGTGTACTTTTCTTTTATATAGGAATTTTTCTAATGCTCGGGTACTTTTGCTGTCGACTGTGGATGGTCAAAGAGGTTGCAAAGAGATTAAGCACTAGATTTGCTGACAACTAAGTTACGCAACGTATCCTCACAGTGCTAATTTTTATAAACATATAATTATAAATAAATGTTTACAAATTAGTGTATATAATTTAAATGTTTATAATTTAGTGTAACTAAAAATTCGGTATTCAACGTTTTTATTAAAACGTGCACTGTTTTTTTTTTTTTTTTTTTTTTTCGTACGTGTGTTTTCTATCAATATTCTTCTATAAATATATATATATTTATTCATTTATTCAATATCTTCCTATAATTTTTTGGATTAAATATTTTTCATCTCTGTTTCATTTTTCTCGAGTATTTAGGTATATTGGCATTGGAATCTGTAACATTTTGGCTATATGCTTACAGATTTATAGAAATACACGTAACTATGCATAATTTATTAAATCAATGTCCCTGATGACGTAATGGATAGTGTATTTATTCATTATTTTTATCCTTTTTTTTTTTTTACTTCTTAACTAAACAATTTTTGATTTGATTCTTTTCATTTCTTCCTGTGAAAATTTTGACAGGTCTTCATATTATTTTCCATTCTTATTTACATGGATTTTTTGCAATATTTTCTTTTTATTCCCCTTTTTGAATGGACATTTTTTGCATAGAATATTTTATTTCAGGCAGCATTATTTGACAATGCAATTTTATTTTTGTTTGTAAAACTAAGTTTATGAATATATAACATTGCTGTTGCTAATTAATGCACGACAGTATCACAATTTTCCTTGTAAAATTTAAATTTCTCCTTAACGGGAATTTCCTTTTTTTCATTGTTTATCCAACATCAAAATTACAGGATTTAAGTGTTTTTCATTATTATCTGACTTATGGTAACCTTATTGTTAATATTCTCTTTTGCTGGCTTGTGAATCAGTTTTCTCAAAACTTATTTTAAATGCTTGTATTAAATAACTTAAAATCCTCTTTAATGGGTCTCATTCTATTAAGAGGGATTGGACATTTATTTTATTTATTTATTTATTTTTTGGTTATATGCTTACACATTTACAGAAATACACCTAATTTTGCATAGAATAGTTTAAGGGTCCTCTTCACTCATCGCCGCCGGTAGTGGAAGTTAATGTTATTGTATGGGAAATTTTTCTTTACAAATAACTTACTAGCTAATGCATATTTTTAAATTCTGTTTCATATTCTGAAAATTCCCAGCTGTTAAACTGACGGACCTTTTTTAACAAAATATTTTTTTAAATTTTTTATAGTTTATTTTGAAGCTGCAAAATACGAATTTTTAATATGTGATTTTTTTTCATTTTGCAATTGTAAAATAAAATATTAAAAATTAAAAATATGCATTTTCAAAAAAGGTCCGTCAATTTAACAGTTGGGAATGTTCTGAATGTGAAAACAAAATTTAAAAATATGTATTAGTTAATAAGTTATATGTAAAGAAAATTTCCCCATAGAGTAACATTGACTCGGGCTTTCGGCGACGGTAAGTGAAGAGGGCCGTTAACACAGTTAAATATAGTTTCGATACAATATTTAACGAATTCCTGTTGTTCAATTGGAAGTTCTATGATTTCCATTATTCACAGTGTATTACTTTTTTTTTTTTTTAAGATTTAATCTTTATTTTTTTTTATTTATTCCAGTCATATATTTTATTTCTTCGCAGGAAATGTTTGGAAAGCTTTTTATATAAAATATATATGCTATATATAAATTACGAAATACTTCGATTTATCGTATAAGTATCCTCCGGATTTTTTCGTATAAGAGATCTCCAGTTTCTGCAGAATTTTTAAGCAAATAAATTATCGCGAGTCATTTCTTTTTATCATTTTTTTTTATTAAGCATCCCCCCTTTTTTCCACTTTAGGGCTTCTAAAACAAATCTAAGTACGAATATGCTTCTAATCGCTTGCTTTTTTCTCGTGTGCATTTTACCGGTTATCATTACATTTTATAATGATATATAAATTGGTAATTATTACAATAAAACAAACTCTATCAAGCCAATGTAATCCATTTAATATCAATTTGCTACAAAAAATTTTCTATAACGCATAAAATTCTTAATGTGTTGTTCTGGGTTCCAAGATATTTTAAGTAACAAACGTAAGGGCAAAATTAATATATTTAACTTTTTGAATATTAACTTATAAATTTTTCAATTTGAATATATAAATTTAAAAATTAGTAACAATCTTATTACATATGTACTCACGTTTAATCACCCGTTATAAGAGTGACTTATTACAATACATAGCCAATAATTCAGATTCGCTATATTTAACTCTAAGACATACAATTTGTCACATCTTTTTTAAATGGATCTATTTTCTTATAAAATAGTTATAAAAGAATATAAGATTTTGAAAAACTTCGTTTGATATGCATGTAAAATGTAATACCCTGCTCAAAAATACATCTTTCGATATAAATTTTGACATTTTCTGTGATAAATGGTAACAGACATATACTTCCATATTTTAAAAAGTATATTTCTGAAAGTACTTCTTTATACATTTTTATTCTAGAGAAGAAGGTTTTGTATTATGCTAATATATATGTGTATATAATACCTTATTAAATGCGGAAAAAAGAAAAGAAAAGAAAGAAAATAACATTTTTTAATGTCACATGATGTAAGAATGACGTTATGCAGCTCTAAAATTTTATGGTGTTTTTTTCCTCCTCTTTGCCTTTATGCAATGAATAATTTGATCCTTTTAAATCGAATGTTAAAAAGTTCAAAATTTGTACATATTTCAATATTACACTGTTTTCATGCAAATAAAGATAACATGAATAAAAATGTATCTTTAAGCAAGATAAGTTGTAACATGTGAATATCACGTCTTCTGTACGCAACTAAAATTTTTTTTTCTAGTGTATGTGTGTCAGAAATGCTGCTGTATCAAGATAAAGGAACATATATTTTGTTTATGAAGATATAATTGTTAAATAATATTTTAAATAATATTTTGATTAAAAAAAAAATAGAAATCCTTCTTTTTTTTTTTTTTTTTTTTTTTTTTTTTTTTGTAATAAAATTTTAACATAAATTTCTGGAAAAAACAAAGTGATATATATGTGAGATAAAATATTCTTTTTAAATTTAAAACGAAAATCATTTAATTGTACATATTGTACACTTGTACATATGCTACCTTATGATATAATTTTAAATGTTTTAAACATATATTATATGTATATTATATGTATATATACATATATTATATGTATTTTTTCTATATTACTTACTTTGAATGAAAAGTGTTATTTTGTTTACAAAATTTTTATATTTCATGCCTATTATCTTTCCAAAGTATTTAAATAACTTTAAATAAATAAAAACAAATTTTTCTTATGAATTAGAAATGTATACTTTATTACAATAATGTATTTTTTGTGATGCATTTTTTTAAACATAATATTACACAAAATACAAGGGCAAATTTATCTGTAATTCCATTTATATTATTATAGAGACTGAGTCTTAAAAATTACATTAAATATATATATATATATATATATATAATTGCCAGAACAATATCGTATTCAATATTAATATTATGCCCTCCTTATTTTAATAAAACCCTACAAATCTAAATTATGCTTTTGCTTTAACTGAAATATGCTTCATTTTTTTTTTAGTTATTAATGTTTTTTTTTTTTTTTTTTTTTTTTTTACATGTTTCCTATCAAACTGCAAAATATAACTCTTCGTTCAATCAGTTACGCCTTATCCGTGTACATTATAAATCATTTTCTGTAATTCGGTAATAGACGCCTTATTTGACGTCTACAGCACCAGGATGTCATATTATTTTGCCATTTATTATGAGATGATCTTGGATAAATTACTGTGCGTTGTCGTAAAACTCATTCTTTAACTTCTGTATATTTTAATTGTAAACTAAATAAAAAATTGCAGCAACACTTCCCCTTTAAATTTTATTTATTTATGAATATTCAAATCTTAATATATATTTAAAAATAAAATTAGCTAACTCTTTCTCTTATTATTATTACTAGCAGGTTTCGCCCGCTTCACTGGGCACTATATTTAAAGGATTTCTTTTTAATTCAATAAGTGAAACGTTTAAATAAATATATTTCGAATGGCGACTATTTTATTCACAGTTTTATTATGGCATCTCCTTGACAATATCAAACATTATTTTAACTTCTCGAATCTGTGCAACAAAACTATTATTAAAACGAATATTCTCGAAAACAGACAAATAGAAATGTTAATTCTTCAAATATTCTAGAAACAGTTGAAGCTGTTACTCGTACAGTAAAATTCACTATTCGATGAATGGTCGAATCATATATCGCACGTAAGTCGTTTTCGCAGCAATCACTATACCGCACGTATGTATGTTTCACGCACGTGAAAAAAAAAATTATATATATATATATATATATATATATATATATATATATATATATATATATATCACTGGACAATCCTGCACGCTGTGATTGAATCTCAGAAATCATGAAATTCGGTTCCGCGGCAATCACTATCACGGATGTTAAAACCAAGAAAACATCCCTGGACACCTCTGCTACGCTGTGCATGAATCTGAAATCGCATAAAACTTGGTACCGCGGCAATCACTATCACGCATGTTAAAACCAAAAAACATCACTGGTCACCCCTACCACGCTGTGCATGAATCTGAAAACGCATTAAACTCGGCTCCACGCATGTTAAAACCAAAAAAGAAAAAAAAAAATTACGCGACACCCCTACCTCAAATCAATGAAAATCAAATAAACCAATCAAAGCTCTCGTACTTCTTCATAACGTAGCTCTAGTTCAACGTAAAATACTCTCAGATCAATAAAAAAATCAAATTAAAAAAAATCGAATCTCTTGTAATTCCTCATAATGTAGTTGTAGTTCAACGTAAAATACACTCAAATCAATTAAAATCATATAAACCAATCAAATCTTTCCTAATTCCTCAAAACGTAGCTCTAGTTCAATGCAAAATATACTCAAATCAATGAAAATCAAATAAACCAATTAATTCTCTACTAAGATTCTCCATTCTGCGTCATTATAGAAATGGGAAGCTTTATTTTCATATTTTTATTAATTAAAAGAAAGCTAATTAAAAAATCAAAAATCTGATTTCGATGTGCACAATGACCCTTCGGAGGGCACCTTTGTGTTAAATCACGTGACTATCCGAGCTACCGTTTTCGAAAACCGTGAAATATACCATATATATATATATATATATATATATATACAAATATTGCTCACTTAATAGTATAAGATAGGAATGTCAAGTTGCTGTTAGAATAAGCAATATTGTTAGCAGTAAAATGTCAGTCTTTGTTATTTGTTATTTGTTATTTTTATTTATTTTGCGCGTTTTTCCGCATTAAATTGCTAGAAGAGATTGTGCAGTTTATTGAGTAAAGCATTTTATAAGTTTCGAACGAACTTTTGGAGTTTGTGAAGATTTGGTGTTTAAATTCGATTACACCATTTGTTCATGTCGTTCTTTGTTTGTTTCGGTTTAACGTCGCATTAGCACTACGCAACGGATAGTTGGCGACGGTCTTGGACACACCCCTAAGGATAGTCCGGAGACATGCCATCACAATATTGATCCTACACGGAGGCGATAAATTCCAGTGAGCTATAATTTTTACAATTTCTAGAAAACTGTTGAATGGAAATCTGGTCTATTGAAGGAAATGTGTTGTTTTCAAGATGAAGTTGGTTTGAGGATTTCATTGTCTGCTAGGTTTTTCAAATTTGTTGAATGGGAAAGGAATTTATAAATATTAAAATATGAAGTTATGCATCTTGACTGTCTAGTGATAGTATTTAAGAAAACGCAAATTTAATGTCGAGGTCAGTGAGGGATTGACAAAGATTTGAGAGGTGTATTTTTTCACTACAGGTAAGTGCCAAGGTATTTTAATTTTACAATTTACATGTAAAATTTATGCATGAATTAAGTTTGAAAAAAAAATGAAATATAAATACATAATTTTCGAAACTACACTGCGTTAAGAAATTATAAGACTACAAGCATATTGGTGCATTTCTGAAGAAGAGAGTATAATATGCAAACTTTTAGTTGCGTATTTAAAATTGATCGGGAAACACATCCTATACTAGTTCCAACTTTTAAAATTAAATTAAATTTCATTAAAACTTATTCATTTTTCTAAAAATTAAAGGCTGTGACTGTTAAGAAATTATAAGACCACCTGAGAAAATTAGCATATTATACATAACGTCAAACTCAATGAAAAGCGTATGCGTCAGTATTTCGTAAAAGCATTACCTAAGAAGCAAAGGCTTGGGTTTTGAATGTGTTATCTACTATTAATTTGACGATGCTTCGAGGTAAAGAATTATCGGAGTGCGAAGTGAGAAAAATTTTATTTTATGAAGGTTCTGGTAAATCTGAAAGAGATATTGCGAGGTTAATGAACCGTTCTAAAACTGCCATTCACAATGCCATAATTAGAAAAGATTATTCAAACAAAATAAAACGATCTGGTAGAAAAAATATTTTGACAGCACGTGATAATAGACAAATGTTTCGACTGTCAACTAAAAAAAGTCTTTCAACTCGTGAAATTTCGAAAAGTTTCAGCAAGAAAACTTCACATGTAACAGTCTGGAAGATTCTTAAATTAAATATTAATACGAAATTTATGAAATTGAAGAAAAAACCAAAGTTATTGAAATGCCATTGAGGAGAAAGATTAAAATGGTCTAAAAGTGTCATGTCATGGAATGATGAGTGGAAACAAATTATATTTTCTGATGAAAAGAAATTTAACCTTGATGGTCTCGATGGTTACAAACACTATTGGCATGATTTGAGGAAGGAACCAGAAGAATGCTTCAGTCGCCAAATGGGTGGAGGATCAGTAATGATTTGGGGAGCTTTCAGTTATGAGGGGTTGTATGATTTACAGCGGATTTCGGTTCATATGAACTCTACACAATATCAGTCTATGCTATATGATCATATGATACCTGATAGCGAAATAAAAGTTCTTAGAGATCATGTGAGACAGAACAATGAGGATTAGTGCACTGAATGTCTTGAACTGTAACAAGAAACAACTTCCAGAAGTGACTAGATTAAAAGTGCTATCTGTTGTAGGTGGTTCCATGAAAATTGCACTATTTGCAGCAATAAGTGCATCGATTGTAAACGAATACAACATCGAAAATATTGAAAGTATAAAAATGAAAATGGCTAAGTTTTAGTTAAACACAGTATGTAATAAATTAATGTTATTTTGTAATTCAATCCAAACTTGATTTTCCTGATTTATTATTTTTTTCTCTTTAAATAAAATTCAGATTTTCATCTCAAAATTATTTCATTTTTTTTCTGATTCTTTAATCATTTGTTTAATTATTCACTCCTAATACAAAAATATTTGTTTACAAAAACACTACAACAATGTCATTTAGGTACAATAAGTATTTTTCATAATTCAATTGCAGTTATAATTAAGTGCAATCTCTCCTACCCATTTCCGAAATCACTTCTAGCCTATAAGGAGAGATCTCTCTCTCTCTCAAAATATCTCTCTTGGTCTTATTACAGCTGTTGCTTTAAATCATAGCATAACAACAAAATAGCAGTGGTAATGCATAGACGATGGATCACCTCGAGGCTCTGCACTAATAGTTTAACAAAAAATTTATATTTCGATTTTTTATTGCGTTTTGTTGAATTGTGCGGAAACTCTCCTAAATTAACCACATTAACCTATTCAACCTTCATTAAAAACAGATCCCAACTGATTTAGAAGTATTTTGTTGGCGGGACTGTAGAAAAGGGCCATTATTCTCTCAAACTACGTTTAAATATTGAACTTTAATTGCAATTGTTAAAACATTGCAGCTACATTAAATAATCTAAAACTACTTTAAATATAAAAAATTATCTCGAATTATTTAGAAAATTTCGTCGTGTAAGACTCAGTTTATTCGACTATTTCCAGGCAGTCTTGCATAATAACAACAAATTATAAGCACATCAATACTTTACCTAAATTTTACACACCAAAGGAATCAAATGAATCTGATTCATTTTTAAAAGAACGTCGAGCCATTTCTAAGAACAGACCTAATATACTCAGGAGCCATTTAATTATGATCACCTGATAGTTTTATGAAAATGAGTTACTGCGTCAGAATTTTGCCGCTAGAGGACTGGAATGGTATGAAAAAAGAAAACTGAGTTCCTGAGACACGTGCATTATATGCGAATGTATGAAATGAAAACGTGTGTTAGTGAACATTGAACGTGGGGGGATAGTAAAAGTTCGGATGTAAGGAACAATCATTGGTGAAACTCCTTTATATGTGAAATGCACAGAAGCAGTTGCTGTGAAAGTGTATCAAAATTCAAATTTCTTTCAAAAGACTGAGTCTTAACAATAAAGTTGTGGTCACTACTGAATGGTGAATGATTGCGCGGAACGGAGAATCTCCCGATTTTAAAAAGAAAACCCTAACGGCAACAGCGCAGCAAAGTTTAGCAGATTTTGACCAAAAAATTGTCACAAATTTTCTCTGAGTGAATAGTTCGCCGGATCATGCCTCTGAGGGGCTATGAAAATGGAACACCAGTTTGAACAGTGCAGTTTGCCATATAAAGTTGGATGTTCATTGTATATGGATATTTATTTATATGAACTCGTAAACGGTGGACAAACTTCTCACACCTCGATCTAACATTTGTGCACATAAACAATATATATGCTAATTTCAATATGTTTAATGTCTCTTAAATTTGTGTGGAGGAAACATTTTGCCTTAAAGCCTATAGGCGTAATGCATGCGGATTTACGTGTGTGTTAGTGTACACGAATCGTTTTCCAATCTCATCAAACATTTTCAAAGAACATCCAACTCTGTAAAAGTGTGGAATACCGCTGTTGGATTTCTTACAGATAATTGTTTCGAGTTCTGCTGATAACAGACAATCTCTATAATACCCACTTACACAGATACAGAACTTTATTTTGCATTCGTAACACCTTACAAAGGTGCAGCAAAAATTGAAATGGATGATTAAGGTTGATGTTGAATGAATTCATGTCTGACTAGATCTACTCAATGTTCTATAGGTAAAATTTTGGGATTTAAGCTTGTGAAAGGCCCATACATAAACTATTACATTTTTGGTTCTCCAAATCAAACGGGATTCAGTTGAAAAGGTGACCGAAAAACAATACATTATTTACTTTATAAGGGTCAGAGAACCTAGAAGAGCCAAAATGTAATAAAAATATTTCATCAACAAATTCTTCCTCCACCACCTTTTTTTTTTTTTTTTTTTTTTTTTTTAAGTTACCCAACTAAAAATCCGAAGGTAATCTTGAGAAAAGAGTGTTTTCTTAAGACATTCTTCAAATATTTAAAAATATTTTGGAGATTTATATTTTCCTATAAAATATATGCAGAAATTTTAAAGACATTATAAAGAAATTTTGTAAACTTTCTTAAGAATGGGCCAAATAACTTAAGACATTCTGCAGATATTTATAGAGAAAATCTTGAGATTATTTTCAATGGGATATATATATCTACATATATATGTGTGTGTGTATGTGTATGTACAGCTAGGGAAAAAAAAAAACGCAACACTCAACGTAACTTCGTTGCTAATCGATGTAGAAAAATGTAATAGGTATCATTCGACAGGGAATTGTGAGTAGTTTCAGAAAATGAACTGAAATTTTGAATTGGGGGTCGTCTACATATTAAAACGCACACCAACTTTGATTTTTTCAATGGTAATGCCCCATTTTTATTTTGTATTTGAATTCCTGGGATCGAGACAACGCGAAAAGTATATTGGTTGTATATTTTACTTATTTTGTCACAGAGTTATAAGCGTTCAAAGTTTTGAGGTGCTAATGTTAAATTCATATTTCAAACTTTTATTAATATCTTCACAAAAAATAACTTGATCAATATAATTTTTTTTTTACAAGATACAGTGAAAAAACCCAAACATAATCCATCATTACTTTTGATTCTGAAAAATATTAATAAATTCATATTTATAAAAATTATGAATTATGACCTATATTAATTTTTACATAAAATGAATCCTAATGGTGAAAAATATGGGTGTGCAAATTTGCAGCTCATTCCAGTTATTAGTTTTCGAGATATAAATAAATCTTTCTTTTCGAGTGGTTTAGGGGGCCGTCTCTTATATAGTTTTGCATGAGATAACGAATCAAATCTTAAAAAAATAACAAAGAAAATGAAACAAAATATTTTTATTTTTTACTTACGGGTGAAATTATATAACAACAAAATCAAACGCAAAAAAATGAAAAAAAAATGATGATTTTTAGTTATTAGTCATCAAGAATTCCTGTTTTCTAAAGAAGACAAACCCCGCCTTCATCGTTCTTTAAAACAAAACAATACAGAAAAAAAAAAAAAAAGTAAATTTGCCATCGAGTACAAAAATATGCACAAGTGGTATTTATTTCATCGATTACTGGTGATAAATTTTGAATCTTTTAAACGAACACTAGAAGAAAAAAAATAACTAAATAGGCGGGGTTTAGTGTTTCAAATAGAAAAATATGCTTAATATTTCAGAACAAATTTTCTGTATTCACAATTATATTACAAATGGATATACATTATAATTATATTCTTTCTAATCAATATATTTCTATCCATAGTATATTTTATGGCAAAAGTATGAACAATGGATACACACTTAAGAATTAAGTAACACACAAATTACGAATGAAACGCCCACTGACAGAGTTACAGATTTTCAAATGGCGTGAATCTAAGTCAGCAGTCGCGAAAGGATTAATTAAGGAATTATATTTTCATTGAAATTATAAAACGAATCGTGCAGTTCCAAAGAGTTCAACTGACCCAAAACTGGTAAGTGCGATTAAAATTGTCTAATATTTACTTCATGAACCCTTACAATAATTTATCCGAAAAGATTTAGTTTATGCATTGTTATATATATATATATATATATTATTTCATTTCGTATATTATGTTACACCTACAAAAGAAAATTTAAGCTTTATTGGTGATCAGTACAGCGATACTAGACAGTTTTACTTGAAAAATATTGCACTTTTTTCAAAGAGTACTGTCTGGACCAATCGCAAGTGTAATGCATTTAAATAGACCTAAAGTTATAAAAAAAAGTACTCAAGTATATACAAATCTAAAAAACTGAATTCTAGTTAATTAAGAAACTGGAAGATGTAAATATTTTTATTAATTTATATAATTCTTTTTTTCCCGAAAAATTTCCGGTGTAAAACATTAAAATTTTGTCTATTTCATATAGGATCTTAATTTTATTTTTCTACATTTAGAGATAACCCCCTAACACATTTTTGATTATAACTCTATAAATACTAAAGATAAAGTATACAAACAGCATACTTTTCCGCACTGCCAAGCTCTCAGAAATTCGAATATGGAGTCAGAATTGGGTGTTGCTATTGAAAAAATTAAAGTTAGCGTTCATTTCAATATGTAGATGATCCCTAATTCAAACTTCGATGACATTTTCAGAAAGTGCATTTAATTTCCTGTTGAATTATGTCTATTAGATGTTCCTGCGTCAATAAATAACGAAATTACAGCGGGTGTTGCGTTTTTTTTTTTTCCCCGACTGTACAGAGTGTAACAAAGATAATGTTTAACTTGTAAGACTGATGACTGATAGAATTTTCCAGTGTAAACACGTCTTACATATGGGGTCGGAAATAAAAGGGGAGCAGCGAAATGGCGTTATTTGTTGTGTGGATGAAACGCCATCTTCCGTATGATTCGTCATTCAGCTTCAGTTCGTTAGCAGAGATACATAAATATAAGAATGCGAAAAAAGGTTGATATACATCATTAATACGAGGCTGCAAAAATGAGTGCCTCAGATTGGGTAAGAATCTACCAGGAGCGATTTCCGAAAAGGGCGCTGTCCGATATGAAAGCATTTCAACATATGCATATGTAACTGTTGAATATGGACTCTTTTTTCTGACCAAAACAAGATACAGTTTGGACACAAAGCGTTATAACATGAAGCGCATAGAAACAAACAAATCTTGAGGCTGCAAATGTTATGTCAGCTACAGACGATAGAGAAATACCAGGGATCTTCCAAAGTTTGTTATTCCGTTATTCTTCTTAATGACATCACAGAACATCAATAATTTCTTGGTGAAACTTTAACTGACAGCTATGAGTCTGCCAAGAACTACGAAAGAAAAAAAAAATCACGAATTTGAAATCGAAGAAAAACTTCGAAAAATTCTTTATAAGTAGATCAATTTGGTGTTCGTTCATTTGAGCATTTAAGGTAAAGTTTTAAATAATAAAGTATCATTGTTTTTTTATTATCCGTCTTTATTGTATTCACCTTCTACGATAATCATAAGCAGCCTCTCGCCACTCGACGTGGTACTTTCCGACCCTACATTACATGGTGAAAGATTGTTTTCTTTGTCAAATCTTACCACATTTTACAGTTGTGACCATTAGTTTTTTTTTTTTTTTTTTTTTTTTTTTTTTTTTTTTTTAACACCTTTTATATGCGCAATATTTTTACAAATTTCAGAACATCTCTGAAAATACTCTTTTTTTATTTTTTATTTATTTTTTATTTTATTTTTTATTTTTTATTCAAACTATCTTAACTAATTATTTTTCTAACAAATCTATCAAAAATTTGCATTAATTTTATTTATTTATTTTTTTCTGAACATGAACCTTAAAGATTTATTTAATGAATCAATGCATAACAAACTGATTCTACGATAACAAATGTTATTTTAGAATTATCTTAATGTGATGCAGTTTGTCATTAATACATTCATAAATTCCTATATTTTCATAAATCCATGCATAAATGATACACAATATCATATATACGCCTGCAATTATATATACGCACACATATACACATACGCAAAAACACACATGCATATGCTTTAGTATGTGCTTGTACGGGTGTTTCAAAATATATGTTTTTTATTTAATAAGAGAAAAATTCTAATTTGAATTTAAAGATTTTTTTTTTTTTTTTTTTTTTTTTTTTTTATCAATTACAACCCACACATGCACAAAACAATATACCTTTATACAATAAAAATTTATCTTGAAATCACATGAAATTACATGAAATCAAATATAATTTTTCCAGGCACCTTTATACACCAGTCATCTTTTAATAATAAAAAATATTCTTAAAATGCTCATAATTAAAATTTTAATAATAATAATAATAATAATAATAATAATAATAATAAATAGAATAAGCAAATGCTAATGCGACAATGGACAATAAATAAAAAACTTAATTATGAAGTTGATTATGAATCAATTGTTATCAAATTTTGTGCATTGATACAGTGTTGTTTATAGGCGAAAAATATTAAATTAAAAATTATTTCTAGAATATAATTAAAAAGATGTTAAATACAATCTGTTAATTAATCACTATATTTTCAAATGCTCCAGGAGTATTAATTTTTGCTTCAGATACCTAATTTTATTTCTTAAACTAGCTTTATGTAGTTATAATAAAAGTTGCTAGCCATTTCTTTTTTATGACCATAGTCATTAAAAGAGAAAAATATTTTCGATAAACGTAGGTGATTTTCTGCGAATTTTCATCAAAAAAATGTTTTTATTTAATATTTTATTAGTTTTTTGAATAAAAATAATGAAATTGTGAGCAGGTTATATGCTAACATGTTTAACTAACAATTGAGCACAATTTTATGTTAATTCGAAAAAAAATATGACGCCTGGAACATTCTGTACTAACCAAAATATGAAAAAAAAAATAACCCGTTCTTAAAAATGGTATTTAACTTTTTAATTTCACAGGAACTCCAAAATTTACCAGCAAAATTGCATCTTTCTTTCATTCTTTCTTTGCTTTTTTTTTTTT
Source organism: Salticus scenicus (assembly GCA_963930645.1). Classification (NCBI taxonomy): domain Eukaryota; kingdom Metazoa; phylum Arthropoda; class Arachnida; order Araneae; family Salticidae; genus Salticus; species Salticus scenicus. The sequence goes on along the minus strand of OZ005656.1, from coordinate 46,787,963 downwards.
TTATTTATTTAAATCTGATGAAATTAGAATCGTTTTTTAAAAGAAAAAAATAATAATAATCGTTTTGGGGTCGTACTTTTCTTAATCTGAAGGTCCATTGTCGCCTTAAAAGACGGCCAATGGTTTCAGGTATAGAAATTTTTGTACCTTAAATTATGTTACTCTTAATGTATTTCAACGTTATTCTTCTTAATGGCATCACAGAACATCAATCATGTCTTAGTGAAACTTTAACTGACAGCTATGCGTCTGCCAAGAACTACGAAAGAAAAAAAAAAAATCACGAATTTGAAATCGATGAAAAACTTCGAACAATTCTTTATAAGTAGATCAATTTGGTGTTCGTTCATTTGAGTATTTAAGGTAAAGTTTTAAATAATAAAGGATCATTGTTTTTTTATTATCCGTTTTTATTGTATTCACCATTTACACTAATCATAGGCAGCCTCTCGCGACTCGACGTGGTACTTTCCGACCCTACATTACATAGTGAAAGAATGTTTTCTTTGTCAAATCTTAACACATTTTACAGTTGTGACAATTAGTTTATTTTCTATCTTTTTTTTTTTTTTTTTTTTTTTACACTCTTTATATGCACAAGATTTTTACAAATTTCAGCGCATCTCTAAAAGTACACTTTTTTTATTTTTTTTTAAACTACCTTAAATAATTATTTTTCTAACAAATCTATAAAAATTCGCATTATATTAATTTACATATTTATTTTTTTTCTGAACATTATCCTTAAAGATGTATTTAATGATTCAAGGCATAACAAACAGATTCTATGATAACAAGTGTTATGTTAGAAATATCTTAATGTGATGCAGTTTGTCATTAGTACATTCATAAATTCCTATATTTTCATAAATCCATACATAAATGATAACCAAATTCATATATACGCATGCAATTATACATACGCACACATATACACGCAAGCAAAAACACACATACATATCCTTCAGTGTGTGCTTGTGTGGGTGTTTCAATATATATGTTACTTTCCGAGGAGTAACTATAGTGAGGAAAGTATTGTAATCATGTCAAAAATCCGAATACGAGATTTTGATGTTTCTATACGTTTCGAGGTCCTCTGAGTCCGTTTTCACTATTTTTACGATGATGTCTGTATGTGTGTGTGTATGTGTGTGTGTGTATTCGTGTGTATGTCTGTGAGTAAAGACGCTAGCGTCTAAACGCTTTGTTCAAATAAGCTGAAAGTTGGTGCGTATATTTTAAGTCACCATAGTACGAACCCTATATATTTTAGTGAATCTAGCACTTATAGTTTTTTTACAGTGACACAAAGAAAATTCTTTATCATTATGGTCTATGGGACCAAAATCTTAAAAGTGCGATAGCATCTAAACACCTTATTCAATTGAGAAAAAATTTATACACATATTATAGGTCACAGTTACTCAATCTGTATAGAGTTTGGAGAATCTGGCACTTAGAGGTTTTTTACAGGGGCACAAAGAAAAATTCTTTATCATTATGGCCTATGGGGCCAAATTTTTAAAAGTGCGATAGCGTCTAAATGCTTATTTAACCTGAACAAAAAAGTTGTATACATATTATAGGTCACAGTTGCACGAACTGTATAGATTTTGCTGAATTTATCACTTACAGTTTTTTTACAGGGACACAAAGAAAAATTATTTATCATTATGGCCTGTGGGACCAAATTTTTACTTACTTCTATATTCAATAGAAGAAAATATTGGATTCATAAAAATTTTCGTCCTCGGGTTTTTGATGGATTTACACGTTTTGAGAGATGTAGAACACGATTTGACCATTTTTAGAAAATGTTTGTGTGTTTGTCTGTCAGTCTCTGTGTGTGTGTGTGATAAACTTTTGTGGCAACTGTATCTCAGGAACTACTTCACAGAATTTCCTACAAATTGGTATGTAGTTGCACCTTGACATAAATCAGTGCCTATCAACTTTTGGAAAAAAATGTCTTACAGGTTGCGTTGCCATCCCGCTTTTCTAAATTTTTAATATGTTGGTATAGTACAAAATTTTGTATAAATGTGCATAAAGAAAATTATTTTTTTAATAATCATTATGTAATTTACCAGAATTATTTATAATAGAGATAGTAACTTGGAAATTTTTTTGTATGTGTAGGAGCCTCGCCCCCCCCCATGGAGGGCAACTCCCCCCTCGAGGGGAGTAAATTTTCATGATGGGTATCTTTCAAAAGAGCTCGCCAGTTCCTTTAAAACGAATGGTTGAACCATAGATCTGCGATAATTTAAAATGAAGTTATCGATTTTGTTTAATTTTTAACATATATATATATATATATATATATATATATATATATATATATTTTATGTAATATTGACAATAAAATTGACTTTTTTTTGGATATTTAGTGTTATACTACTTCTCTAATATGGAAATCATCTGCACTATCATGGAAGATAATTTTTTTAAATAATAATTTTAATAAATTATTTTTACTGAGTGAATTTGTATAGGAAAATATAGAAGAAAGTCATGTGGTGGTCACAACATACTAGTTAAAAGTGCGATAGCATCTAAACGCCTTATTCAATTGAGCTGAAAATTTATATGAATATTATAAATCACTGTTGCTCTAACTAAGCGTTTTGGTGAATCTAGCATTTATATGTTTTTTACAGGGACTCAACGAAAATTCTTTATCATTATGATCTATGGGCTCAAAGTTCGGTAGCGTTAAATAAAGCATCGTGTAATATATGGAGAAAAATACTCAAACAATTTATTATGGTTTTATCTCTTTTGTTTGTTTAACAACTCCACTTTCTTTACTTTATCTACAAAACTGTTAATTACTCAATGTTCGGAAAGTCGAGTGGAGTCACTCCAGATTTTTTTTTTTTATTTAATAAGAGAAAAATTCTAATTTGAATTTAAAGATTTTTTTTTTTTTAAACCCACACATGCACAAAACAATATCTCTTTATACAATAAAAATTTATTTTTATATCTCTTATAGAATATTTTCTAATATAATTATGAAAATGATAAAGCGTGAATTCATTTAGTTGGTATTAGGGTTAAGGTGAATTTAGTGGACTAGGATCCTATGCATGAGGAGGAGTGTCCTCCGTGGGACGTCTTTTAACGATCCGAGCCGTATTTACTCAAGTTTGAGACAAAACCACAAATAAGTATGCACAGATAAGATGAGAAAGCAACCATGGATTGAACGTGGCATCTCAGCAAAGAAATTTACACATGAAATCAACTGTAATTTTTCCAGACACCTTTATACATCAGTCGTCTTTTAATAAGAAAATATAGTCTTAAAATGCTCATAATTAAAATTTTAATAAAAAAAAAAAAAAAAAAAATGAAAAGAAAATAGAATAAGCAAATGCTAAGGCGGCAATGGCCAATATATACTTGTTTTTTTTTTTTTAATTATGAATCAATTGTTATTAAATCTTGTGCATTTATACAGTGTTGTTTATAAGCGAAAAATATTAAATTAAAAATAATTTCCAGAATATAATTAATGAAGATATTAATTAAAATCTGTTAATTAATCACTCTATTTATAAATGCTCCGGGAGAATTAAATTTTGCTTCAGATACCTAATTTTATTTCTTAAACTAGCTTTATACAGTTATAATAAAAGTTGCTAGCCATTTCTTTTTTATGACCATAGTCATTAAAAGAAAAAAAAAATATTTTTGATAAACGTAGGTGTTTTTCTGCGAATTTTCATCAAAAAATATTTTTTAACTTAATATTTTATTAGTTTTTGAGAATGAGAAAAATGAAACTGTGAGCAGGTTATATGCTAACATGTTTATCTAACAATTGAGAAAAATTTTAGGTTAATTCGAAACAAAAATATGACTCCTGGATCATTCTGTACTAAAACCACAATGCAATTATAAAAAAAAAAAAAAAAATCTGAAAAACGGCACTCCAAAATTTATCAGCAAAATTAAATCTTTCGTTCTTTCTTTTTTATTACTATTATTATTATTATTATTATTATTTTTTAATTTAAATTTTCTGCAATTTTGGAATTTTTTTTTTGAAAGAAAAAAAATCGTTTTGGGGACGTATTTTTCTCAATCTGAAGGTCCATTGTCGCCTTAAAAGATGGCCAGTGGTTTCAGGTATAGAAATTTTTGTACCTTAAATTATATTACTCTTAATGTATTTCAACGTTATTCTTATTAATGGCATCACAAAACATCAATCATTTCTTGGTGAAACTTTAACGGACAGCTATGTGTCTGCCAAGAACTACGAAAGAAATATATATATATATATATATATGTTTTTCATGAATCTGAAATCGATAAGAAACTTCGAAAAATTCTTTATAAGTAGATCTAAATAACATTATTCTAAAAAAAAAAAAAAAAGTTATACGTTACTTCTGAAGTTTTAAAGTGCCAAAAAACTGCTTCATCTTATATTTTATAAAAACAATATTATTTACATACACGACTACCACAAGACTTTTATATTCATTATTATTATTATTATTTCGTACAATTTTTTACATAACGTAAAATTTTTAATATATTTTTTGCACACAAAGTGCAAATTCACTTGTGAAAATATATTATTATTTTTTACTTTTTTGAAACAGTGATACGAAAGGAATATAAAAAAAAATATCATTTTGGCAACCCTGTTCATGGAATCTTATATTTTCATGCTTGGTGCAAAATATAATTTGCCTGTTGTTTAAAAAAATAAAATAAAATAAAATAAATAATAAATAAAATTTCTGATTTAACAAAATATTCTTTATATATATATATATAGAGAGAGAGAGAGAGAATAAACGAATAAAACTTTTATCTCTAGGGGAAAAAAGAAAAAAAGAGAGAAAAGAAAAGGAAGGATAAAAATAATTAAAAATCATGCAATTTGCTTAGATAATTAACATTTTCCAAATTGATGCACTATTGTTTTTTTTTTCAACGTACAATAAACGCAGAAATAAAGGCACACAGATTAACTGAATTCATTTTAACTTTTAAATATTTTTTAAAACTTATTAAAACGAATAACGCAAGCGGATTCTAAATTTTCCAATTATAACTCTTGACCTATCTGATTATTTTAGGGATCTATGTAAATCTAAATGATTAACATTATATTTTAGAGAAAGCATTTTTTGCACCTATGAAAAATAAGTGTCACCTTCATTTTCGTCTATGCAAAATAAAGTTATTAAAATACGATTTATAGAAATACACGTAATGTATAAAACCGTAACTTGTTAAAACGTATTTAAAAGAATAAAACTAATGAAAAAATTGACTCCAGCTTTTCTTACAGTGTCGGTTTATCCCCTGTATTACCGATAAGTCGTAAACTAATCACATATTTTGCTTAAATTATGTAAGCAAATAAATTTATAACGAAACTTGAAATACACCCCTAGAATTAATGTATGGTAATTTATCTGTGTAGCTCTGTAAACGAAGAAGGAATGTTTTTCTTTCATCATGATATGGGAAACATGCTTTTGTGCATATATATGCTATTTCCATTGTGTTTAATGCAGATTAAAGATCGTAAAATGCATGGATGATAAATTTCGCTGATACATGTAAAGTATTTGAATAATTTTGGATGTTTCTGTACGCAAAACATTTGAAAGTGTTCAACAAAAAAATTCCTGTGATGATTTTTCATATTGTATTTTTTTATTTGTTAATATTTGTTACTAGTATATAACCCCGTCAAAAATGACGGAATGTGAACGATAAATCTTGAAAACAATGTTTAGATCATGATGGTTACCACGTGATCATTTAAATGTATTTTCAGTTTTTGTTTATAAATCAAATGTGTTTCGATATTTTATAATTTTCGTTCTGAAATTAAAAAAAATTCTACCGGATCAATAAATATGAATGACAATAAAAAAACTGCTGGTTGACAAAAAATATAGGCCCGAAAACACAACAGCAACAACACATCCCAGTGTTCCGTTAAGTGCTCTATTTAAAGTCCTCATAATAAGAATAATCTAGTGTGTCACTCGGGCACGACGCAATTCCGCCGAAGCATAGGACAACTCCGCCGAAAATTTATCAGCTGTTTCCCCCAGTAGGACAAATCCGCCGCATTTCTCTCTGCCGTTTTCCCTCGATAGGACAATTCCGCCGAATGAGGGGGGAAGGCATTACCTTTGGCGAAGTAAAGTTGGCGACACTTTCCATGCTAAAACTCCAGGCATTCAACTTTTGTTAAAAATAAATACACAAAAGAATGGTAATAATCTATATATTAATTCGCAAACATGAAATTTGTTGTACATTTTTAACATATTAATTATGGGGGTAGAGGATTGAAAGTAGCATTGTTAGAAAGTTATGATTAATTAGTATTTCTAGTATTCCAATTAGTATTTCTAGTATTAAATTGTGCGGTAAGCCGTGTGAGTAACATAGTAAATTATTATTAAACTGTTGATATATTATTTCGATATAGACAGTATTCTTTGCTATTGAAATGATCAGAAGAAGAAAGTAAATGGATACAAGCGTTCATAGGTATATGCATCGTTACGCAAATAAAAATGCTGTGAGGGATTATTTATTCACATTTATTCATTTAAGAATAAAGTAATTACTAAGAACGCTGTTTAGATGGAAATTTTGAATTTCTATATTTATATTTTATATGTTTACTTAAAGAAATTGATCGAGTTTCGACCACTGGGTGATACAAATAATTTATTTGTATACTTATAATTTATATATATATATATATATATATATATATATATATATATATATATATATATATATATATATATATATATATATATATATATATTTATTTATTTATTTATTTATTTTTTTTTTTTTTACAAAGTCAACTTATTGCTATTAACAATAAATTGACTTTGTAAAAATAACTTCTTTTGATGTTTGTTCATGTAAAATAGAATTAAAGGTTATTTCTGTTTTCAGATATGAAATTTATGTTAAAATAATACATGAAAAGAAAAAGAAAGAGAACACAAAAAATATTTTTTTAATTAAAAATAAAATGTACGTTATAAATATAATCATCTCTCAAATTATATTTCCTTTAACAACTGAATTTATTAAATTTGAGAAACAATATTGTTGTCTGCTTATTTCTTATCCATAAAAAAGAAATAATAATAATAACCATTAATATTAATTATTAATTTTCTTGAAATTCGTATTTTTTTATTTTTATTTTTTTGCATAAAATATCAAAATTATTGTCTTAGGATTAATATTAAGCCATTCACTTATTGTCATAAGTATTAAAAATAAAAGGGATTTTCGATTATTAAACTATTGTTCATGTAAACTATTGACTTAAATTAATCTTAATAAATAAATAGTTTAAATTAAAAGACATTAAATCCTTCATGAATTAATAACTGTAATAATATTTTTAATTTTTGCTGCATTGTTCTAGAAAAATTATAAGTAACTGTGATCATGTTTTAAAATTGCAACCCGTTGTTCTAAAAAAAAATAAATCTCAAGTTCGTTTTTGGCCTGATTCTTAAATAAATACAAATTATTTTAAATACGAATCTTATTATTAATATTTTTTTTTTTAATCCACCCAAATTTATTAAAATATTAAATACTTAATTAACGATGCATAATGGGATAGAAACTAAGAGACAATAGATTTCAAATAAAGATAACAATTTTGGCAATAAATTTAGTTTATTATTTTTACTGAAATTTAGAATTTACATAAATCTAGTATTTACATTGTACAGAAATTCACATTAGATCTTACATAAATCCAGTATTTACATTTTATTGAATTTTACATTAGAATTTATATAAATGTAGTGTTTATGTTGCATAGAACTTTATACTAGAATTTACATAGGAATTTAAGGAAACTTGTTATGTTGATAAACGCTTATGAAAATCTTGTTTTGATGATTTAAACTTATGACATGCAAATTTCACCAAGTCAATCCTACTGAGACTGCCCTCTAAATACTTTCTAATCATTTGATCCAAATATTCTCGTCTATGCAAAACTGATTTCGATACGAATAACCGTTCGCTTGTGCTCGACATACGTATATAACATTCAGTCTGGCATTGCAGCAATATTTCTACAAAATAAATAATATTAGGATGAGGTTGATAAAAACAAGAGTTGAAATGCGAGTGAAATGATTCGCAAGCATTCGTTGTATTTTCAGCCGAGGCATCAGCTATCGCCCACATGGAAGGAGGGAACTTCGCATCTTCTTCTATGTAATTTTCTACCAAGTAGTCTACGAATTTGGAAAGTCGAGTATCGTCAGGCTGAACTGGAACTAGGTCTAATGCTAGGCACTCTCCAACATCCTCTGGTTTTAAATAAGAGAGTCCAAATATTTTTCTTAACCATTTTAACCATTGGCCAGTTTCATTAGATTCGCTTTCCCGAAATTCTTTTTCAAGCCCAAGATTGAGGATCTTGCGATGCCAGGCCTGGCCTAAATGAAATTTGCAGCCTTTCACTATAGAATTAGGCCATGTCACATGAATAGCGTTGTGAATGGCCACCTCAAAATCGACCACCAAATGGCTTAGTTCGAAATAAAGGTTCTGCTCTTCGCACTTCTCACGGATCGTCCTGAATAACTTAGTATAAGTGTCTTTCCGCTTATCCGGCAGTAAACAAAATACTAGAGGTACATATCTGCCATTTTCTATCCCATGGATAGTAAACAATTGCAGCCAAAATTTCGTACAATATTTGAATGTGCCATCCATGTATATTTTCTGACATTTGCTAAGAAATTTAAGATTTGAATTGCAGGAAAATATTACTGAGCCAGAATCAGCATCAGCATGTAAAAGAAAATCTTCTCCTTTTACAGTCTTAAATTCTTTACTTAATAACTTTGCTACGGCTTCCTCTCTATTCTTTGGAAGACTTGGCATTTATTTCATTTTCAATCCCAGAATGCTAGTTTTTCTGATAGTTAAATTCATAAAATAAGACTAAAAGATTAATTTCATATGACTGACTGCTAAACCTAATTAAAATTAATAATTTTTTTAATGACAGCACTAGATCTCCCTGCAACAAAGTACACGTTGTCTTGCCATACAATTTTTTTTCTTCCTAAAATTTGAAGTATTTTTTCATAAATTGACAATCACCCTGGATAATAATCACATGAAACTACGTTATTTTAATATAGCCATACAAAATATTTAGGTAAAGATTTTTTTTTCTCCCTCATTAAACATTAAGAAAAACATAATTAAACGTTAGCAATTTAAAACCAATAAGATTACTTGGTAATTTTTATTCAGTTTAAATAAACTAGCAGGCTTTGCCCGCTTCGCTGGCCACTAAATTTAAGGGAAACACTTTTCTATATAGCTTTATAAAAATAAAATAAAATAAATTACTGAAATTGTTCAAAAGCTCGCTCCAGGTCCCTGCTGCATTCGGCAGCGATTTGGTCATCCACTGCAACTCGGGCGCTTGTCCCTATTACCTGCGACAATAATTTACCAATGAGCTTCCATTTAGGTGCTTATTATGTAACAAATTCGAAATAGATAGTATCGAAAAAATTGGAGTTTCCCTTTTATATTTGAATACAGTTACATGTGAACATGTTACATGTGAACATGTTACATGTGAAGTACTGTGAACTGGCTGGTATATGACATTACCAGTTACATGTGAACAACATTATACGTGTTGTTTACATGTAACTCGGACTGGACTCAAATGTAACTGGGTTTAGATAACATAATATTTGCTTTTACGTTATTTCATATGTTTATTTTGTTTATCCAATCAACCATTAAATGACAGCAATTTCACGCCAAATATTACAATATGCTGCGACCGGCTACGTCTGTCGCATGAGACAATTATTTTTTTGTGTTTATATATAATTCATGGGTTGTAAACTTGATAGTACAGCCTGATAGCCGCCTCTTTGGCGGCTTTTGAATTTTTGTCACCATTTTAGACTTAATCCATTGTAACAATAAAACTTAATGCCTTGTAACAATATGCTATGAGCACTATTCCTGCCGTATTTTAGACAACAAATCTTTTTATTGTTATATATATTTCCCATTAAACATGTTTTTATTTATTTATTTAAATATTAATTTGAATTTTTCAAATATTTCTGTTCGACAGCGTGCAAGTGCAGTAACACACAGAGGCTCATTTGTTTGTATGATAAATTAGCATAGTGATTATTATATAAATAAATAAATAGGTAAACATTATCGTGTTACACAACTTTTTTTTTTTTTTTTGTATGAAAAGGGGAAGACTATTTTGCTAATAATTTTATCAGACTCTTTTTTGTTTATACATAAGAATCCTTTATATTCTGCTTATATTTTTAATCCTTTCAGGACCATAAGATTTCCAAGACTAAATATGCCAATACAGCACAATATTTTAGCTATTGTGGGTGTAAAGTAAGAAAATGTCACCAGAAAAACATAGCAGGGTGAATAGGTTTCCTATAATTTCATGGGAAATATTTTCCCTATGGACCATAGAAGTAAATAAACGAAGAGTTAGGTTTATTATATCGGTATTTTATTTATTGCTTTGAAATACAAATTTATTGCTTTGTAATATAAAAATTATCAGAAAAGTAAAATAAATAGCTAGTTATGGTATTCTACGAAACAATTTCGTTTACTTGTGAAGCACAAGTGGGCATTGCACATAACACATTTATTATGTGTCCTATTTTCTATACTTTTTTTTTTATTCGTTCAGAAACACATTTGCTGACTTGGACATACGTTTTATTTTGACATTCAGTAAAAAAAATATCGATTCAATAATAATTGAACAATCGATAACGATTTTTGTAGAAGGGAAAAATATTTCCCTTGGGCGTGAAAGGGTTAATGGTTTTTAGGTTTAAAATTGTGCTTGTTGAAATAAATTTCCTATCTTTAAAACTGCATTTGTTCTGTAAATTTTGTGTAAAAATAAATCATTTATGTTTTTATATATTTGATGCGCTACATAGATTAAAATGGCTGTTGCTATATTAAACTTCTTGTCGAAAAACGTTCGGTGTATTTCATCACCAAAATTTAAAAAATCGCCCAGCAGGATCTATTAATGAAACTGATAAAATAAAAATATGGTTCATAGACTTTAAATAATCTATTTTAAAAAACTTTTAAAACCCAAATTATTAATGTATCGTATCACATATATAGATATAGTAATAATATATAGATTGATCATTGGGGAGAAAAAAGTGATTCCTTTTCACTCGGGAAAGGACGACGATTTTACCAAAATATGATAGTCTTTCCCCGAGTTAATACACACGGGAATATAGACGAATGTTTTAGCAAATAAAATTCATGAATAATTTATTTACTAAAGGTGAATGAAAAGCTCCAGATATAGTTTCAAATTCATTTTTCTTTTTTTCCTTTTTTTCTTCAATACCACTTAATGGCTGATTCCAAAGCTTTTTTTTTTTTCGGCATCAAAAATCTTTGCACGATAATATGGGGATGATAGATCTATATATATTATTATATCTATGATCACATAAATCGTTTCGAAGATAGAATAAAACTTAATTTGAAAAAAAAAATAATAATAACTTTTGTTTATTAACCAAAATATTTGATGAAATTTGAAATGCAAGTTGGTCTTGTGGGGTACAGGCTGTATATTATATTTTTGTGTTCGTGAGAGAAAATTTAAAAGAATTTGAAAACTGTAATTTTTAATCCCACTTAAAAATCATGTGACTTAATGTGAAGCAGATTTTTCATTTTTTTTCTCCTAACGTTTTCCATACAATCTTCTGCTGTTGCCACCTAAAATTCATATTTTAGTTAATTTTAAAAATCTAATTGTCCGATTGATAAGCTGTTTAATGCATCGGATTTACAAAAATTTTCCCTTCCATTTGCTATCTTATTTGTAACGATGCGACTGATATTTCTAATTTTTTTTCTAATCTTTCTGATTTATTTTCCTCATTTTAAATAAATGTACGTGTTTTTTTTTTTTTGTTTTTTTTTTAATTATTATTATTTTGTCGAAAAAAAATTGGCAACAATTAAATCATGGATAAAATGCTAAAATTTAAATGTCTTATTTATGAGAAATTAGAAGGTTACTATTTTCACATTTTAATTAATTAAGAAAAAACTAATCATCCGATTGATAAGCTGTTTAATGCATCGGATTTACAAAAATTTTCCCTTTCATTTGGTATCTTATTTGTAACGATGCGACTGATATTTCTAATTTATTTTCTAATATTTCTGATTTATTTTCCTCATTTTAAATGAATGTACGGTTTTTTTTTAATTATTATTATTTTGTGGAAAAAAAATGGCAACAATTAAATCATGGATAAAATGTTAAAATTTAAATGTCTTATTTATCAGAAATTAGAAGGTTATTATTTTCACATTTTAATTAATTAAGAAAAAACTAATCAAAAATTCGAAAATCTGACTTCGATGTGCACAATGATCCTTCGGGGGGCACCTTTGTGTTAAATCTCGTGACTGTCCGAGCTACCGTTTTCGAGATCAGTGAAATATACACATATTGCTCACTTAATAGTATAAGATAAATAAATAAAAGTAACATAATAAATGAAAAAAGAAAAAGAAAAAAAAAAGTTTTTTTAAAAGATGTTGTTTGCGCGGCATAAATGACTTTCTTTAAAAATATAGGATTACATGTTTTTGACATGAAAATCGTCTGAACTTACCATGTAATATTTCTGATAAAAGGAATTTTAATAAACAATTTGCACTACGTGAATTTGTACAGAAAAGCATATATGAGGAAGTTTTGTGATGATGAAACCATATCATGATAGTTTTTAATATTCTTGTTTTTTAACTGTATTTTAAAAATACCTTTTACTTCTTTTGAAAATACTTTTAAAGTAAAAATAACAGTACTAATTCTAATTTGTGGAATATGCAATTTTGATTTTGTATAGCTAATGAATCTTAATTTATTGCTTTATCGTGCTTTTATTATACGCTTTTGCAACGTTTATATCAATTTGTATATAAAATATAGTTATAAGTGCGTTTTTATTAGAGTGATATTTTGATCCGGTATTTCATTAAAAAAAAAAAAAAAAAAAAAAAAAGGTTTATCCGTTAAAGCAACGAAATTGTCATGAATTGTCATCATGTGTAAGTGTAAAAGTTAAATTCTTTTAAAATTTCGGAAAGTATTTTTCAGATTTCCACACTGTTCTTTGCATTTAAATATGTAAATGTCATGCAATAAAAGATAAATTCTTTCTAAAGGGGATTTGTCAATAATGTAAAGGATAATTGTTTTTCAAATTTCAAAAAGTATTTTTCACACTTCCACACAGTTGTTTGCATTTCAGTGTATAAATGCCATACAGTAAAAGATAATACTTTTCCTACATGATCTGTCAATCAATTTCGACATTTCTGAAAGCTTCACGATGCCCATTTATTGCAAGTCAAGCGGGGAAAGGCGAGGGGGGGGGATTATATGATTATTTTTTATGACTATTGTACACGAAGATAGGGAAAAGGTAATATAATTATTCTTATTCCGTGAAAATGTCACAAACATTTTATATTATTTTATCAAAGATTGCCTTTCTAGAGTAAACTGCAAAGTCTGTAGTGAAACTATAATAATCAATTTATAATAAATAATCTCTAAAAAAAGAGTTAAATTGAACACGTGTCATTTGTTAAATATATCAAAACACTTTAAACCCACTTAAATTGAAATTTTATTTAAAAGATGTTAAAAAAAAAAAAAAAAAAAAAAAAAAAAATATCCAAATCTTTTCGCTTTAATAGTGAAGCATCATCAAGGATTTTTATCCCTGATGATGCTTTACTATTAAAGCGAAAAGCTAAGCTTTGGATAATTTTTTTTTAAACTTCTTTTAAATAAAATTTAAATTTACGTATGTTTAAAGTGTTTTAATATATTTAATCAATTTATAATTCTTATTACTAAAAGTCGTTTATTTAAACAAGTTATTTGCACACATTTCTGTTCCATAATAATCTGTCTTCCATCATCGACCTAAAATACCATAATAAAAATCTTTATACGTTAATGCATGGGCTCGTTTTCTGGATGAGGGGGGGGGGTATTTTTCGTGGTAAAATTTTCTGTTTTTTTTTTTTTTTTTTTTCCTCAGTCTCACAACAAAATCAACTATGTTACTAAAAATTTTCTTCTGAATGTTCCTTCAATATCAGCTAGTATGTTGTAACCACCATAAAACTTTCTTCTACATTTTTGTCCATGCAAATTATTTAATAAAATTAATATTTATTCAAACTATTTTCCACGAAATATACAGTTGGAAATGATTTTTATCGCACAGAATTATTACTGTTGTTATTACTGTTATTTATCACTGTTGAATAAAAAATTTAAGAAAGTAAATTAAAGAAAATAAGTAAAGAAAATTTAATATCAGTTAATATAAGTTAAGTAATATATATTTGAATATTATGTTAAGTAAAGAAAATTTAATTTCTTTTCTTTTAATCGGAATAATTTAAACTAAGATGTAAATTTTTTCTTAAGTTAATTGTTACTTGAATTTTATGATATTCAAGTGCTACATGAAAATTAGAAATATATTTATTAATAGCAGAATTTATTAATACGATTAAATAATTGTCAAATAAAAGAACATATAATAATAATGAAAAATAAAATTAAATGCATGTTTATGTGTAAAATTTTTTACTCATAATTTGGTTAAAATCTATTTTACTTTTACTCATCATTCCAAAGCGAGGGGGAAGGGCTGTTATATAATGTTCGATGTGTCGCCAAAGTGCAATGCGTCGCCAAAAATGGAAATTCTGCTGCAGACCCCCTCTTCTCGTCTCAGGAAAATGGCGCGGCGGAGTTGTCCTCTGTGGTAAAAGGGGGGTTAAAATTCTCGGCGGAATTGTCCTATGAGGGGAATAGGGGATTAAAATCTCGGCGGAATTGTCCTGTTCCGTGTCACTCACACGACTTTCTCTTACCCTGAAATTTAATGCTATAAGTACAGGTTGGAGATTAAGAGGTAAGATAAAGAGTACTGTTATGTAAACCTATGTTGAACAATTCAAATTAGGCTTCGGAAGAGTTTTATATGATAATTAGTTCTGGCCCCCCCTCAACCCCCCGTTTCATTAATGCACCTACATTTATATAGAATTTAATTCGGTTATTAAAAAATAATTCAGTTAAAAAAAAAATAATTTATTAAAATTATTATTTAAAAAAGTTATCTTGTATGACAATACAGACGATTTCCATATTAGAGAAATAGTATAACACTAAATATCCAAAAAAAAGTTGAATTTATTCTCAATATTAAAGTAAAAAAAAAAAAAAAAAAAAAATGTTAAAAATGAAAAAAATCAATAACTTTATTTTAAATTATCGTAGATCGATGGTTCAACCATTCGTTTTAAAGGTATTGGCGAGCTCTTTTGATAGATACCCAACATGAAAATTTACTCCACTCGAGGGAGGACATCTACCCCAGGGGGGAAGGCAAGGCTCCTACATACACAAAAAAAAATTTCCCAGTTGACTATCTCTATTACAAAAAATATGTATTCGTTTCATTTGGTTTAGTGCAGTCTATAGATATTAAATTCTACTTACCTGCAATTTCCCCCATAGACGTAATGTATTTGAATGTCCCTGTACACGAACCATTTGCTTCATCTTAACGAAAAGCTTACTGTAGCATCCCTATATGATACACATTTAGAATACCGAGTTTGGGATTTCTGCTACTATTTGTTCTTGAGATATGCTGATAACAGAGACCATTCGCTAAAAACGTGATTTTCGTATTCAGGGGACCTCAGAACATGTAAGTATAACAAAAACTCACGTTCGAAAATTTGACCCTAAAACAATACTTTCTCGACCCTATGGGTAAGAGGAAGTAAATAACGATTCACTTCATTTTACCAAAATACTTTTTTTTAAGACTATCGAAGATCCTGTTTCCAAGTACGTAAGCGAAGTGTGACGTCACTGACCGTCCGTGGATGCAAGAAAAAGATTCCCTATATTAATCGTCCATTGTATTTTTTGTAAAAAATAATTAAAAATCGAAGAAAATTATTTCCCGATTTTAATACCCGTATTTGGGTATAGATATGCTATCGTATCCCTGTTTTAGATTGAGTTATTTTGCTGTCAAATAGACAAAATTTTAAATTTCAAAACTGTGTCATCTTTGGCGTTTTTTGTATTTGGCGATTAAAAACATGCTGCGAAAATATACATGCCAGATGTTTATTTTCGTAATATGTATTGTACGAAATATTGTTTCATATAATTCATCGCTCTCTTAATATAAGTTGTTAAAATAACCATGATTTTTGAAAGGAATAAAATATGTTCGCCAAATAATTTGGAGATATATTTTTTCCGCCAAGGATGACAGATATATTAAATCTATTCCGCTGCAACATATGAGTATCTTATATCAGACACTTTATTTAGACATTTGAAAACAAATTTGACTTCAAATTATGATAGAATATTTATCATTTTCCTTTTAATTAGTATATTAGTTGGATACTTATTGTGTAAATATCATCCTTTGAAATGAAATGCTTATGTTTTCAATCGAATATGGAAGTTTGCTATTTTATTTTTCTAAAGTTTTGAAATTTTAAATTTTATCAATTTTACAGCAAAAACAACTTAATCTAACGCATGCACACGATAACTAATACATATCTATACCGAAATATGGGAATTAAAATCGGGAAATAATTTTCCTCAATTTTTAATAATTTTTTACAAAAAATCCAATGGGCGATTAACATAGGAAATCTTTTTCTTGCATCCACTGACGCCCAGTGACGTCATCACTTTGCTTGCGTATTTTCTAACTATCTAATAATTACAGACACTCCATGCTAACCCAAATTCACCTCTACTCTATACTCCCAACCAGCTATCTCACCCACAACATCGCCAAAATATCCAGGATCCAGCTAGGGTTTTTCTCATTCTCAGCCGAACATTTTATCTTGACTCGACATTATCACCTTAGACTACCCTACTTTCAATACACATTTCAACTGGTGACCTTTACTTGCCCAACCAAACATTCTATCCCAACTATAACTTTACACTAATTTCAAAACTAAAATCAACTGGCGACATTTACGTACTGAACTCGACGCCAATCATACCTTACAATGTAAACAAATAATGAAGCTTGATAAAAATATTTAAAGACTTTAATATGTTTTTACAAATATTTTAAGATTTTTAAGGCTTTAATGGATCATATTCCCACTTTGGGTTCGAGGCTACAATAATATCAGCTGGTTAGGCAAACAATCCTCAACTCTACCATAGAAAAGCATTGTGGCTTGAAAATTTTTATCTTGCAATATTATTTATAAGAGTTACAGATTATATGAAATTGAAGTAAGAGTGATATAGTGATACCTTTGTTTTGTTTTTAATCCAGTTTTAGTAATATACTTTAATATTAATCAACATATGTAATATTAAAAGTTGCCATGTGAACTGTGGCGATGTTAACAAATTTAAATGGATGTTCCATTTAATAAATTACTTTATTAAAGTGATTGAAATTCTAATTATTTAAGCTTTGATGTCTATATATATATATGCGTGTCTGTATAAAATGTTCTTATTAATCTTTTATCCATTATATATATATATATATATGTGTGTGTGTGTGTCAGTGTGTGTGTGTACATAAAATGTTCTGCAATTTTACGATATGGAATAGTCTTAACTTTATCATTCTATTCAGTTGTTTACATTTCTCTTTTGTTCTTGATCTGATGATAACATCTGATTATTAAGTTTCACTGGAGAAATATTTAGGAAAATGTTATGCGTAACAATAAAATAGCATCTTGAATCTAGTTTGCTTACAAAATATCGGCCACGTGTTCGGCGATTTTACCTACTGTGACGTCACAGGAATATTGTCCATATGTTTTAGAAATATTTTAAGCGTTTTTTTTTAATGAAACAGTCAAAGAGTCGTTCAATCGCAATTAAAGAGTTGTCCATTTGGAATTTGTATTTTCTGAATGGCAACAGTTTATGTTTGTTTTTATTTGGCATTGCGTTGTTTATAATCATGAAGTTACATAATTCTATTTATAGGTTCATGTTTATAATAGCCAGCGATTCGTTATATTTAATTAAACATTTAAACATTACAATTGAATAGTTTTTCAAGGTTTTAGAGGGAAAAAATAACAATATGTGCGATACAAAACATGTATGAAAATGATATGTATGTTTTCGTAAGTTAAATTGAACAAACGGGGAAAAAAAAAATGGCTGCCAAAAGTCTCTGTTTTGAAGCGGTGTAAACCGGAATCGTGAATGACAGATGAGGGTCATTATATATATTATATTTGGAGGATAAGGTTTAGAAATCTTGCTGATATATGTTAGGTATTATTCTGACAGTCATTCACAACTTAATTTTCTTTGATCTTTATTTAATTTTGTGCTGAATAACATGTGGTGAATATTACAGAAAATATTGCGCTGACGTACCGTTATTTACAAAGCCTTAATATGGCAAAATAATTTCACATAAATGCACATAATGAGGATTTTCTTAAATCAAACGTTGTGAAATTAATATATATATATATATGTGTGTGTGTGTGTGTATTATAATAATACGGAAAATCTTCGAACTTGTGATTAGAGAAAATTTTAAAAATTCGACCCAAAAACAATAGGACTTTCTCTAGAACTCATAGGACTTTCTCTAATGCATTCGTGTTAATTTTCCAGTTTTTGGCAGATTTATGAATTTTGTGATGTCCTGAACATGAATTGACCGTTTTTTAGAAAGAGACTGCCAGTCTGTGTCTCTATGTGTATATCCAAAATTTTGTTGAAGCTGTACACTATGAACAAGTGGATAAAATTCATTATAAGTTTACATTTCGTTGAATTGTCGTTTTTGCTGATTAGTTTGTTTTGTATATTATAGAAAGCGTGGCGCTGATCTACTGTTATTTCCAAAGCTTTAATATGGCAACATAAGTATAATTGCACATAATGAGGATTTTCATAAACCAAACAAAGGAAATTAAAAGAGTCTATACGTATTGTAATAACAAAGAAAAAGGATAAAATTTACGTATATGTAGCAATATCGCTCCTCCTTGAATCCCCCCCTCCACCTCCACAAGCGTAAAAAAAAAAAAAAAAAAAATAATATAATGTTTTATTTTTATTATTATTTTTTTTTTAAGAACCTAAAGTGAATTATTGTAACATATTATGTTGGTAATCGGGAAAAATAAGTTATCGATTTTCTACATTAAAAAAAATGTATTTTTAGTTGTAAGCCACAAAATAAACTCTTCTTAGACGTTTACTGTTATACTATTCTGAGATGAATATTGTCTATACTTTACATGAAATATAATTTTGACAAATAATTATTTTAGTAAGTAATTTGATTTGCGGTGATTTTATTAGGAAAATATAAAAAAAATGTTTTTGATGATAACAACATAGTAGCTTGATAATAATTATAATAATAATAATAATAATGTATGTATATATTTGTGTGTGCTTGTGTGCGTGTTTTAAATTGTGAAGTTTGAAAGAGCAGTATGGCGAAAAATTGCAGAAAACAGGGCAGTTTGGAATCACCTAGGAGAGACCTTCATCCTGCAGTGGGTTGGTAAAGGCTGAAAATTATGATGATGATGAGATAATATAAAATATATAAAAATTAACCTATTATAAAAAATTAACCAAAATATATAAAAATTAACCTAACACAAAAATATAAAAATTAACCTATTTTATCGTTTTTCCTTTTACCCTACAGCTTAAAATTTCACATAATTTCGAAAAATAAGCAAATGCTTCTGAAATGGGCTGACATGTTAAAAATAGCTTACATTATTAAAATAAAATAAAATATAATAACATTAAATCAATAATATTAATTATAATAATATTAAGTATAATAACATTAAATATAATAATCTTAAAATATATTATTATTATTTTACGCATTTTAATGATAGAGTTCTTTAAGGGGTTAGGGGTAGTCAGAGACACGAAAAAATGATAATTTTCAGTAATTTTTTTTCGCTATTAAATCATTTTATTTTACAAAAGTAATAATATGGCATTATTATACAATGTTTTGACTTGAAGTCACGGAAATTTGAAAAAAAAAAAAAATTATAATTTCCAAAGTTATAGCTGTTTCTGTTGACCCAGTCCAAAAAAAAGGTCCTTGCGGTGACAATGATAAGTCCTTGGAGATCCATCTAAAATCAATCGGATAAGAAAAATTAGTTTTATAAATAGATAATCCTGGGCCTGATCGAAGCTTTTTTTTTTTTTTTTTTTTTCAAAAATTAAAAAAATGGCGGACTCAGGAAATTTTTTCTAAATTTTTGGGAAAAAGTCAACAGTTAATTGGTCTTAAAAAATCGAAATTTTTGAAAAAAAAAAAAAAATCCTTCGATCAGGCCCGAGTTTATTATGTATTCTAAAAGCTGTATAAATTTCATTAAAATCTACTGAGCGGTTTTCAAGTTACAGTTGTCACCAGTTCAAAAAACATAGTTTTGAGAAAAACGCATTTAAAGTTTCGCACTAGATTTACGTACAGAAATACGAATTATTTAATCACTTACACTGAGTCATCTATTCCTGGGCCATATAATAGTTCTTCAGCCATTGTGGAAGTTTCCAAAACATCAATTTGCCGTTGCCTACGAAGCATTCTGCCTTCCCGAGTGTTGTCGTTGGCGCGCTGATCTGCCACTTTCACACGTGCAGCATCCTTTTTTTTTGCATACTGATGGGAATTAGACCCACTCGAAAAGTAATTATCGGATCAACTTCAAATTTTCAGAGAATATTTATAAGATATTACACTTTAAGAAAATGCAAAAAAAAAAAAAAATTATTTTCTGAAAATCCTGACTACCGCTAACCCCTTAAACTAAAGGATTAGAAGGCAAAATATGTAAAAAGCGAATTTAAATTACACCCCGATCTGAATGCGGCGTGTAAAAGGTTAAAAGTCTTAGAGGATCTTTTTTTTTTTTTTTTTTTTTTTTTTTGTAAAAGTGCAAATGAAGCTATGAAAAGCAATGATATGTAAGTGCGGAAAGTTTAAAATATGTGTGTGTATGTAAAATTAAACTACAAAATAAATAAATAAATAAATAATATAAATAAATAAATAAAATAAAATAACGATTCTGGTACCTTAAAAAAGCATATATATGTTTTAATCATAGCAATATTTTGGTTCAATATTACAGCTTATTATTTATTTATTTATTTATTTTACAAATTTATATGTGCACATCATTTTTTTTTTTCAAACGTGTAAAATATTTTAAATATAAACATGAAAAAAATGAAATTAACTTAGTAAAACGAATTACGAATATCAACTATGTAATTAAACATATCTAAAGATACTGTGATTGAAAAAAAATTGTGCATTCATAATTAAAAATATAATAAAAAAATAGACCTGATAACAGCTTACAAACAGTGCTTTCTTTCAAGTATATAAAATTCTGTAGCTTAAATGACGCTACACTTAATATGCGTTATTCTGCATAACGATATCACAGAACATTAATCATTACTTAGTAAAACTTCAACTGACAGCAATGTGTCTGCTAAGAATTACCAAAAGAA
The DNA here is from genome assembly GCA_963930645.1 of Salticus scenicus. Classification (NCBI taxonomy): domain Eukaryota; kingdom Metazoa; phylum Arthropoda; class Arachnida; order Araneae; family Salticidae; genus Salticus; species Salticus scenicus. The sequence goes on along the minus strand of OZ005656.1, from coordinate 46,766,233 downwards.
AAATGCTTTGTCAAGAATTCACTATCGATCAAAAATGTGGAATAAATCTCTATAAGTAAATTTAGATGACATCATTGTATGAAACGAAGTTATATTTTCTACTCTATACTTAATATAAATAATATAAATAATATTGCATCTTTTTAAAGCAAAACATCTTGCTTCGATTTTCATTTATTAAAAAACAAATAAAATTTATATGGCATCTACATTTTCGTGTTTGATACAAGGTATGATAGTTTGTAAAATTGTAAAATAAAACTAGTATGATGTGGCCACCACATGACTTTCTTCTATGTATTTTTACACAAAATTTATTCAATACAAATTATTTATAAAATTATAAAATTATTTTCCATTATAATTGCATACGGGTTTTATCTGACAAATTTATATTATCACTAAAGCCGAAAGATGTCAGTTTTTTGCAAATCAGAAGAAATAAGATTATTTCGAAGTTCTTTTCATTAAAAGATAATATATATATATATCGATAGATTTGTTTTAAATTATCAACCATTCGTTTCAAAGGTCATGACGAGATCTTTCGAAAGATACCCATATTGAAGTTTTACTCCGCCCGGGGGTAAAACCCGGGCGTTCCCTCAGGGGGAAATGATGCTTTCATATGCGCAATATTTCCCCCTAGTTAACTACTACTATTATAAATAATTCATATGAATTTTACAATGACACGTTTAAAATAACTCTCATTATTTACATTTTTACGGAATTTTGTCCTATACTGCCATGTTAAAAATTTAGAAATAAAAATGCAGTAACAGCGTCACCTGTTGAGCAATTGTTCCACAAACCCAACCAGCACCAGTTTATGTCACGGTCCAACTAAATACCAAGTTTGGTTAAATTTCGTCCATTAGATCGTGATATACAGCGTCCACAAAATTTGTGTTACACACACACAGACATTTTCTAAAAACAGTCAAATCGAGTTCAGAAAATCCCAAAACGTGTAAATCCATCGAAAACTGGAGTTCGAAAATTTTCACGAATCCAATACTTTCTCTATATATACATATAGAAAAAGTAATATATATTTATATTTATATATATATATAAAGATAAATATGAATAGCGTTGCTAATTAGCGCAATATTTTATTTTGAAGAAGAAAATTTCAAATTTTTATTTTTATACCATTATTAAAAACATCTTTTATTTATGTAAGAAAACCTAACTATAAGCTAGATATAAACAAATTGTTCATAAGTTATATACAAAATTTATAATTTTTTGAAGGTTATTTTCCCTACGAGAAAGCACGGTTTTTAAGTATAATTTTTAAAAGTGAATTTTTATTAGATGTACACGTTTTGTGATCCCTTGAATACAAAGATCAGATTTTGGCAATTGACTTCTTTGCATATCTTTGTGAAAGACTTTTAATTTTATAACTGGAAAACAAATGCTAGTAGGAGTAAAAAGTTTCATATTCCCAATCAGTATCAACTTGGGATGTCGCATGAAAATTTTATTAAGACTGGAGAAATAGTTCGTGTACAGGAATATTAAAAAATATTCTAATACATTAGGCATATGAACGAAAGTTCTAAATAAAATAAAATAAATCCATATTTGTAATAGCTCTAGCATGTTTGATCCATAAGGAATGTGGTATAAATATTTTATTATTTTTAAATGACCGCACTAAAAGACTTCCATATTCTAGGACAATATTTGGAATAGGCTGCAATTACATTTTACGTTATTTCATAATATTTAATTTATTCTGCTATTTTTTTTCTCTATTTGGTGTAAATGTAATTTTCAGCTCATCTGCCTATTGTTGTGGTAGGTTAGCACTCCAGGTTCTTTCACTGTAGGGCCTCTCTCGTACAACGCAGTGTTCTCTCGTACAACGCAGGAATGCGTTAATTTAGCAATATCCATCTGTTTGGTTCTCCTTAAAAACTGTTCATCAATTCAATGAACTCTCCGACCAATGCTTAGCCGCAATGCACGCACCATTAGAATAAAAAATAATTTTCAGTTAACATACATGTCTATATAAAAATATCTGAATAAATTTCAACGAAAAGTCTTAGTAAAATATCATTATTTCATATATATTTATATATATATATATATATATATATATATATATATATAGTAACAACATTAGAAATTTTATCAACAATACAATATAAAATTTTTAGGGTTCTTTCTGAAAAGTCCTTGAATTTCTCCAAATGGTTATATGGCTTCCTGTGATAAATTTTACTCCACTACATCATACATTTCAATACACTGAGATAAATTTAAGCACACTATGTGATGTGCATATATAAACTATGCTTATATATAAACTACACGTACACTATCTCGTGGATGATTATATAAGGCTGTCCAAAAAAGCAAACATCAAAAGTCTTTTATATTGCACGTAATTGGTTGAAGACATTTAAAAAATATAGCATGTGAAAGAGAATTTGTATAGTAATTATAGTTTATTTTACGTTATCATATGGGAAATAAAATATTGTTTTAGTGTATATCTTTTCACATTGAGATTTTGCTCGTTTTAAGATCATCTGAAAAATATATTTTGCTTATATATTACATTAAGTGGTTATTGTTTTTGGTCCTTTGGTAGTCCTTCACTTAGATGGGTGGTATCCTGCTCCTGACACAGGAATGTATTAAAAAAAAAAAAAAAAAAAAAAAAAAAAAAAAAAAAAAACAGCTGTCTTTATTGAGAAATGGTGAAAGAAATAAATGTAAAGACCGAATATTATTATTATTTATTTTAATTTTTTTTCTGAAAAAAAAAATAAATAAAACAGCAAAAATACTTATATATGAATAAAATTGTGTCAAATTTGAGTGTGCCACATGCTTAAAATAACTCCTAAACAAATATTCTCAAATTTAAAAATACCATGTATTCATTTTTCAGTATATTGACATGCTCAAAAGTTGGCAGCAACCATCGTAAATCCAATATCCCAAACATAGTTTCTCATTCGTGTATTCTTCCGCAAACAAATATCAAACATAGTTCTAGGGGTTTGAGGGAATACATTTAGTGCTTGAATTTTTTTCTGGTTAAATTTGTAGAAATTCTATTAATAAACATCTTTTAATTCAGCATATTTATAATGTAGAGTAATAACAAAGTTTCCTTTTAGTAACATTAAATTTATATAAAGCATAAAAATATTTACATATTTACAAATTACAATTAAAGAATATACGTATACTGAAGCGATATCGCTACGTCGAACATAAACATAAAATCTTTTTCTGCTTAAGAATAAAGTCAGTTGACAATCCTATTTTTTTCAAAGAAAAGTTTTTTATCGAAGTATTCGTAACCATGGATATATGAAGTCACCACAATAATAAATCATGAAATGCACAGATATTAATTTGGAAACATGCAATATGAGAGAAGCATTTATTTATTTGTTATTTGTTTTAATGACTCATTTCGATATGTGTATGTCCACTTACTCACTTTGAGCATTTCATTTGTAACAGTGTTCTTGTACCCGTATTGTAATATTTTTATACTGCTAACACAGAGAGCGAAACATTTTCTTTTCTTTTTTCTTATTTTACAATATATTTATATTTTTGTTTAACTTATGTTTTATAAATAATACCATTACCTTTAAGGCATTTTATCAACGAGCCTGAAGTCAGTCAAAATCCATGTAAGCTACTTGTTCTATTTCACACACAAAACGCATAACCGTTAAATTTGTCTTTGTTTTCCGATAAATATATAATTGAATTGAATTTAATTTATCATTTTCTCTGAATTCAATAAACTACGAAATTTCACTAAGTATACTTCTGAACACGGAACTTCATATATGTATCGATTTTTATGTTCAAAATAATGTTTGTATTCAGTATATATACTACATTGAATACAAAAGTGAGATTCAAATTTATGTTTTATATAAAAACTAATAAAGAAAATATTTTTCTACACGTTAATTGAAATTTCGCTGATAATGATGGTGTTTCATAAGGACCCTAATAATTTAATTTTGATTCTGCCTACTGTATAAGAAACATACAGATATAAAATACTCTTGTTTTTCATATATATTTACTTTCTTAGTATGCCCGTCTTGATATAATTGAATTATTTATTAACTGTTTTTCGATCATGTGGATAACTATCAACATTCTATTTAATATTTTGTAGTATAAGGCTTCCAAATGTCCCCACATTTTGTAATTCGTTTTGTTTCCCCCGCATAAACTTCTTTTCCAAATATAGCTTTTGTCGCATTTTAGAATTTAAAATCGTTGATAGTGCACATTTTTAAGCATTGCTTTTGTCACCATTTCTTAATTTTAAATTAGAGACATCTGGCTGATTTGTCCCCACTTTTTCCTCTCGAAAATTCGGTCGCCTTAATGTTATACTTTAAAATACTTTCCTTCACACCAGTTTTTTTAGAATATTTTTCTTCTTATTTAATTGTAGTTACGATTGGAGAAGATTAGTCGAAAAATAAAGTGGAGTGGTAAAAGGGGCGGCTACTAACAGCGCTACGGAATAGTAATTAAAATGTTGGCAGTTATGCATGCATTTGTCATTCAATTTTTGAATTTGCTATTTTTTCATAAAAAATTGTGAAACTATTTTTTTTTATTAATCTCTTGAATGATACACATAACAAATGTAGTGGCATTCTGCTCTAGTAATGTAGCTGAAAAAAGCTTTTTATAGCAAAAGTTTAATTATAATCATTATGTACGCATTTACACACATCCATGTATTGTGCTTGATTTTACCAACGTGCACAGGCTCATGGATCAGATGTAGCCGGTTCTTGATCACGAAGGATTGGTGACAACAAAAGTGACATGTACATATTTTCAGAATAAATCCAATATACAATCCTGTAAATGTTTGAAATACGTTGTTACAACATATGAAATAAGGCGGGTTAGACAAAGGTGGTCATAGTTGAGGTTTGATAATTTTTTATAGTTGTGTGGTTAAATGTATGTGGCTAATGTTTTATTTATTTCCTTATTATTATTTTTTTTTTTTTACACTTATCTTTTACACATATCAATTATAACTATCTTTCGAAAATGTAATTTAGTTATTTTTATAACGTAGTTTTAAAATTTCAGCTTGCGGGCCGGCCACATTTGGCGCACAGTGTTTCAAATTTGGCACATATATTGAAAGCAATTTTAAAATAAGGTAAAAGAAGAAACGGTAAACTAATATTACTCCCAGAATTATTTAATTATGAAGAAATTACAAGGGTAAAAATCACAATAAACATTTTTTAAACAATAACTTTTTTTCGGATTACGTGCAGAAAAGGCAGAAAAGGTTTTTATTGTTTTATTTTTTTACTTTAATATTTTTTCCGTAAATCCCAGATTCTCTTCATGCACATATCGTAAGCATTGGTTACATACTCGCATATACATTGTTTTTACCTTCTTCCAAAAAGGAAAAAAAAAAAAAAAAAAAAAAAAAAAAAAAAAAAAAACACCCTTTTGAACGGCAACTTCTTGTGCCAGGCATAGTAGTGTGCGTTTGAGAATTTCGTGCACTGGCTTGTTTTGATATTTTTTATTATGTTGCTTACTGTTATGTTTTGATGATTCTTTCTTTTTTATTATCGTTCGCGTTTTTCTTCTTATTTATTTTATCTTTTGACACAAAAATACTTATAACCAGTTTCTGTTAAAAGTACTTCAGTGTTTTTCTTCTGGGAGTTACTAACTTTTTTCGAGAGGTCTCTCGTGTTTTTAATAGTGTGGAAATTGTTGGAGAATAAATGGTAATAAGTTTTGTCAGAAATTTTAGCAGACAATATGAAAGTTACACTTCGACATATATTTGCATATTTGCTCCATAATCTGACACACGTGTTGTCAAGGTGGCCTCACATCCAGGCCCCTTTAGAACATGCATATAGCCGCCATTTGCAAATGTCGTGAACGAGAAAGAAATGAGCTTCCAGAGAAGATGGCATAACTCAATGTTCTATGACTTTAAACCCATGTAAATTAAAATATATTCTTACCTGGAAATTAGAACGGCTACTCCTCCAAAGGAATATTACTACATACATTTTTTTTTTTCGATTATGATAATCTCTTGAAATTCAGTCACCTACCTTGTAAGATACACGATTTACAATGCAGTAGAGTCATTTTGTAATTAAATAATAAAAAAAAATAATTAGGGGAGTAAGCAACTTTAGGAATACAGGTTATCTTTAACTTACCTACATTATATTGTTGTGTTTTAAATTAGCTTTATCGTTATATAAAATCAAGCATTATATTTAAATATTGTTTTTAAATATAATACATTGCCTTTAAACAAAATACATTGTTATTACTTAAATAATTATAAAATTAAATATATTTCTAAAAAAATCAGATTTACTTCCAGTTATCTTTTTAAATAGTTTATAAAAAGAAATTGATTTCCGATACCTTTAGTATTTAACTAATTCTATTTTTTTAAACATAATTGCCATTTATCCAAACTTTTAGTTTATCTAATTTTAAATGTTAAAACAACTATTTGTAAATCCACCCAATCCATGTCTTTAAGCTTTATTTGTTCTTTTTTTTTCTCGAGGATTAAAAATAGAAATTCATTGACGAGTTAAGTATGACAATATAGAAACTCATTGTTTTAAATTTGTTTGAAGTATATTTTTTTATATAATAAAATTTAAGTTTGCAGTTATTTGCGCATCTTATTAGTATTTTTTGCCGATATATATATATATATATATATATATATATATATATATATATATATATATATGAAATTGTATAAAAAAAATGCAATATTTAGTTGGGAAAAAAACTTATGTGTAAGATAGGTTTTCTTTTATAATTATAATTATGGGTTATCTTTTATAATATTTCTCACAAGCACGTCTGTTTGAAGAAATGCAGAATGTTGACATTCTGTTTTTCTAAATTAACGCGTTAAAGTTGTAAAATTTTTTAAATATATGCCTTAAAATGCATTAATATTGAGTTTTCCGTTTTCTAAATTTATTTTAATTGAAAAATTAAAATTCGAAATTTAAAATTTCCGCTTACTTTTTTTAACTGTTTCACGTTATCTACACCGAAAAAAATAGTTTCTTAAAAATAAGTATATATTGTCTCAAAATAACTCCGAAACAATATATACTTAAATTTGAAAACCCATATACTCATTTTTGAGTACACTGACATGCTCAAAAAGGAAGTTGATCAATAAGAATCTCAATATCCCTATGTTTAACATGCCAGCATACTCAAAAAGGCGTACATGGGTTTTCAAATTTAAGTACATGTTAGGTTTAGAAATTTAGAATAATAGTATGTTCTTGACACTCAATATTTTATTCAGTTTCACTCCCTCTTTAGTTTAACTATCTTTCCTTTTTTATTAAAACCGATGGTCATTAAAATCTAAGTAATATATTTTCTGTTTACTTTTATAAATTTAAGTTAGTACATATTTAAAAACTCATTGTTTATTTAAAATTTATTTTAGCATAAAATATTAATACGTTAGCCGAAGCTATCCGTATGCAAATGACATAAGTGTACGTCATCTGCTTGAATTGAATAAGTAGCGTAGCAGAAAAGCAATCGTGTGGCTTTTTCGGTGTTAGTGCCGAGGTGAATCCCGGTAATAAAGAAGCTGGCGTTAAACGCAGTTTGTATTTTTCAGTTTAAATTTTTCCTTGGTAACCTCGACAATATTAAAGCTTGTGTAGAAAGCTGTTGTTTTTCAGATGAGGTTTTAGTAAATATTTTTAGATTAATTCGACGATGATAGTCATTTTAAAACTGCAAACTTTTAAGCTTTTTTCAGTAATATTATAGGCTTTAGTAACTACTCTGTAATAATATATCTGCCCTGAAGAATATTAAACGAATCGTTTAAATGTATTATAATTTTCATTTTCGTTTGCCATATTTTTATTTCACTAGATAAATCAATCTAGTTTTTAAATAAATGATTTTATTTAAAAGAAAAACTTGTCATATTTCTTTTTACCTGCTTAATACAGTTTTCACTGGACTCAGATATTTCAACTCTGCTTAACTTTGAAGCTTTAAGATAATCATGTCAGGTTTATAAACCTGTTATATTTGGTTATGGGCTATTGCCCAGTATTGAGCAGTTTAAGTGAAAGTTTTAAAATGACAAAGTTTAATGAAGTAAAGTTCTCTTTCGGCGTATTGGTCCCAAAGTTTTATAAGAATCTTTAAGAAGGGGGGGCCAATATAGTTTACAAAAATGGCAATGATACAGCATAGTATAGGAAAACTCAATGCTACGAATTATTGTAACTGGGCAGCTGATGTGAAGTTTTTATTATTTGAAAAGAATGCCTGGGATATCGTAATCGGAGCTGAGGAAAAGCCGAAAGCATCAGCTGATCCGAAGGAAATAAAAGATTATAATACGAGGTCAAAACTTGCTTTATCTATTTTATACCTCAATACTGAGAAGGACTTTCGTCGGATTATAGAAAAATTAACGGATCCAGCTGAGATATGGAAAAAATTAAAACAACATTTTTATCCAGATAACCGAGCACGCCATATGCAGTTGTGCAGCGAACTGTTTTCATGTAAAATAAAAGGTGGAGAGAAAATTGATATGTATGCTGCTATACTCATGAGAATAGCTGAACTTTTAGAAGCAATTGATCAGCCAATGAAGGAAGTTTATCTATCATTCCAGTTGCTTCGTTATCTCCCAGAGAAATTTGATAGTATAGTTCAGAGCATACTTAGGTGGCCTGATGATAAATTTTTGTTCAAAGATATTTTAGCTGAATTAGTTAGTGAAGAATCAAGGATAGATTTGCATGATCATGATAAGTGTGATGAAATTTTCATTGAGAGTCACAGCACTCAGTACTCAAGATCAAGTGTGACTTGTTTCCGCTGTGGAGTTCCGGGACATATCAGTCGTTTTTGTCAAAATTCAAGGAAAACTTCGAGCCAAGATCAACATCGAAAGTGTATCAACGCCGAGTGCTCAATCCCCTCACAGACCATAGCGAGCTAAACCTCCAGAGGCAACTGTATCCGCTACCAGTGATTCCAGTCCTGAGAGATCTAACCAGAAAGAACCTGACCATTCCCAGAGAAGAGGCCGTTCCAGACTCCCGAGACGAACCAGAAAGGACTCTAACCAGGTTTTTTTTTTACTTTTGCTAATTTAAGTAAAAATGTGTGTGACAAAAGCAATTGGCTTTTTGATTCGGCTGTGAGTAATCACTTTTGTGATGATAAAAATTTGTTTTCTAATTTTAAACCATTGTATAATGAAAGATTAGCTGTTGCAATAGATAATATTGATTTTCCTATTGAAGGAACTGGTGATGTTAAATTACGATTTGGTCAACAAAATATAACATTTACTAATGAAATGTATTGCTCTAAATTGAGAAAAAAATTAATATCTGCTCCAAAGATGGATATTGCAGGAGCTAAATTTAAGGGGGGGGAATGGTAAAATTAAAGTAACTAACAAATATGATCATTTTTTTTTTTACTGCTAAATTGCATGATGGTATTTATTATTTATTTCCAAAAGTTCCATCCAAAGAAACGAAAAATGTTAAATTTGAAGTTTCTAAAACTTCAAGTAAAAGAAACTCTCAGGATACAAAAACTGAAGTTTTACATACTCAAAAGGACAGTTTTAATATGTGGCACAGACGTTTTGCTCATGCTAGTCCTAAACTAATTGACAGAACTTGTAAATATGATAGTGTGAGGGGGCTTCCTAAATTAAAAGTCAATTAAACTTCTTGTGAAACTTGTAAACTTAATAAACAAAGACGAATTTCTTTTAAACCCCATGGTCAAATAAGGTCTAGACATCCTCTTGAATTATTACATATGAATGTATGGGGACCATGCAAAATAACTGGCCGAAACTGTCAAAGGTATTTCTTATCAATTATAGATGATTTTTCTCGTAAAGTAACAATATTTCCTATGAAAGCAAAAACTGAGGTATTTAAAAACTTTAGAAATTATGTAACAAGAGCGGAGAGATTTTTAAACTGTCAGGTAAAAGCTATTAGATCAGATAACGGGAAAGAGTTTCAAAATAATAATTTTAAATCTTTTTGGGAGCTGAAAGGCATAAAACATGAATTTACTAACATTTATTCACCGGAAAAAATTCTGTTGCAGAAAGATTTAACCAAACTATTGTTGATGGTATGAGGATAGTTTTAGACGAAAGTGGGTTAAATAAAAGTTTTTGGCCAGACGCGGCTTTATACTTTGCGTATACCTGGAACAGAATTTGTCATACTGATTTAGAGAAAACACCGTTTGAGTTGTATGGTGGTTATAAACCTTCAGTAAAGCACTTAAAAGCTTTTGGCTCAGCAGCATACGTAGGGGTACTCAAACAGCTTAGAAACAAACTTGACCGAAAAGCGAAAAAAGGAATTATGATAGGTTACGCCCTTAGTACAAAAGGTTACAGGATATGGCTCCCAGATGAAAATAAAACAATAAAAACAATTAATGTTAAAATTGAAGAACTGATAAATATTGGGGAGCGCAGTGGAGCAGTGATGGGCCGCGAAAATGAAAGTTGGTTATGTTCAGCTGAGGGGTCAGATTCAGAAAGTGTGAATAATGCTGATTCAGATGCTTTTAATATATATCAGACTTACTCTGATCATTCTGAATCTTCGTCTAACGAGGAAATTAAATCCAGTCGAGATATAATTAAACGAGTCCCGCTCAGAGAGGCTGTATGGTTTAGAACTCTTGTACCCCGTAAAACTAGTGACAGAATCGACGTTTATTATTGTGAATTTGGAAAAACTGAACGTTTAAAATGTCATAAAGATGTTAAAAAATATTGTAAGAAAAATTGTATAATTTATGAACCAAACCTTTTTAATTTCAGTCCTAGAGAAAAATATGTAGGTAAAGTTAATGAAAAATCTTGTTCTAGTGCAGAACAAACTTTAAATTCTGATGAAATTAATTCAGATAGTGAACACGATCCAGACAATGAACTTAATTTGATTGAACCTGATTTAACTAAGAAAAACGATTGACTAGACGTGGATCAAATCCCAACGAGTTTTAAACAGGTTTTAAAATCTCCTTATAAAAAACAGTGGTTGCAGGCTATGAAAGAAGAAATGGATGTAATTCGGGAACGTAATGTATGGCACCTTACAAAACCACCTCCAAATTCTAATATTTTAGGATGTAGATGGGTCTTCACTCTTAAACGTAATGAAAGGGGGAAATAGCTCGTTTTAAAGCCAGACTGGTGGCGCAGGGATATAAACAGATAAAAGGAGAAAGTTATGACGATACTTTTAGCCCTGTCGTTAACTTTGGGGTAATACGCTTCTTCTTTTCATTGCTAGTTTCATGTAAAGGATGGACTCATTTACAACTGGATATTAAAGGTGCATATCTTTACGCACCACTCGATGAACATATTTATATGTCGCAACCACCAGGTTTCATAGAGATCGGGAAAGAAAAATTCTTTTGTAAATTAAATCGCGCTATATACGGCCTACACCAAAGTGGTAGAGCCTGGTTTTTCGAAATGAATAGAATTTTGATCAATATAGGTTTTAACAAATTTTCATGGTGTAACTGTGTTTATATTTTTAACAAGAAAGTAATTTTATGATTGTATGTCGATTACATTGTATTGTTTGCAAAATTTAAAAATCATATAGATGAAGTAGTGGACTTATTGAATAAAAATTTTGATTTAAAAATCTTAGAAAAAAACCCGTAAACTATTGGGTGTAGAATTCGAGGAAAATAATGGAAATTTAACTATTCATCAACATTCATATATTAGTGAAATATGTAACAGATTTAAAAATTTCAATTTTCCTATATCATCTCTCCCCATTACTAAAGGGATAATTTACTCAAAATCTCAGTGTCCTCAAACTAACGCTGAAACAATAGAAATGTCAAAATATCCTTATAGAAGCATTTTAGGTTGCTTATCGTTTCTCTCTAATAGAACTAGACCTGACATATCGTACGCGGTTAATATTTTTGCCCAATTCCAAAGTAATCCTAGCATAATGCATTGGAATGGCCTGTTAAAACTCTTAGGTTATGTTTGTTATACCAGAAATTTAAAGTTAAAACTTGAGTGCAGGAAACCACATATTACTGTTTATTCAGACGCTGACTTTGCGGCCAACAGAGACGATAGGACTTCAATGGGGGGACAGCTGATTTTACTCGATAATTCACCTGTAGCTTGGAGAACGTTTAAGGAAAAATGTATCAGTTTAAGTACTATGGAATCTGAATTCGTAGCCATGACCGAAGCTACAAAAGAACTATTATGGTTCGATAGAATTTTAGAAGAATGCTTTAATAAAAACTAATACAGGGTACTAAAGAAAAATCTTTACTTTTAGTCGATAACATGGCTGCTATAGATTTCGTGAAGTCTCCCATTGAAAACTATCGTACCAAACACATTGACGTAAAATTATTTTTTATAAGGGATTTGATTTATAAAAATATATTTAATATTAAACATGTTAAAAGTGCAAATAATTGGTGAGATATTTTTACGAAACCGTTAACAAAATACGGGTTATCTCTTTTCATAAGTAGCCTATTTTCATCTACTGAGTAACATGTACATTAAAGGAGTAAATTTTGAAAAGAAAAGAATTAAGGAAATAAACGAATTTCTATTTTTTTTAAATTAAGTTATTTATTTCTAAAGAGAACAGAATGTTTTTCTCTTGAATATGAAAATGCAAATGTATTTCTGAAAGTGCTAATTATATTGCGAAATGTATATACTTGTTTTATATCATATATTGGTTATCTTATGTACATGCCAATGCTTAATTATTTATATTATATCTTCATAGCAAGAAGAATTTTCTGTATAAGTTTGAAATGAAGCATTTCAAAAAATGACTATACTGCTAAAATCTTGAAATATCCTGTTAGAAGACGATTAGCAGCAAGTCGTTGTTGAATCTGTCAACTTATGTTTTTTTACATACAAGTTTTTTTTTTTTTTTTTTGTTGTTGTTGTTATTCAAATAATATGATGTGAATTTGTAAATTCAGGGCATATATATATATATATTCGTGGTGTTGGTTGAGTGTCAAGAGGGGGGGGGGGGGGCTTATTGTAAGGTTTAGAAATTTAAAATAATAGTATGTTCTTGACACTCAATATTTTATTCAGTTTCACTCCCTCTTTAGTTTAACTATCTTTCCTTTTTTATTAAAACTGATGGTCATTAAAATCTAAGTAATTTATTTTCTATTTACTTTTATAATTTTAAGTTAATACATATTTAAAAACTCATAGTTTATTTAAAATTTATTTTAGCATAAAATATTAATACGTTAGCCGAAGCTATCCGTATGCAAATGACATAAGTGTACGTCATCTGCTTGAATTGAATAAGTAGCGTAGCAGAAAAACAATCGTGTGGCTTTTTCGGTATTAGTGCCGAGGTGAATCCCGGTAATAAAGAAGCTGGCGTTAAACGCAATTTGTATTTTTCAGTTTAAATTTTTCCTTGATAACCTCGACAATATTAAAGCTTGTGTAGAAAGCTGTTGTTATAATTTTTATTTTCGTTTGCCATATTTTTATTTCACTAGATAAATCAATCTAGTTTTTAAATAAATGGTTTTATTTAAAAGAAAAACTTGTCATATTTCTTTTTACCTTCTTAATACAGTTTCCACTGGACTCAGTTATTTCAACTCTGCTTAACTTTGAAGCTTTAAGATAATCATGTCAGGTTTATAAACCTGACAGTATATATTGTTTCGGAGCTCTTTTGAGACAATATGTACTTATTTTTAAGAAACTATTTTTAACAGTGCAATCGACTAAAGATTTGATTTCCTACGATTTTACATTATTGGAATTTATTTATATATTATAATTTTTTGAGAAAAGTTTTGTTTTATAGATTGATTTATAAAACCATTTTATTTATTTATTTATTTTTAAATATTTATGAATTTGAATATTAAAAATTTCCGTGAAACTTTAGCAATAAATAATAAAAATATTTTTATAAGATTAACTTTTCAAGCAATCTATAAAGTAATAAACAAATATGTTTAAAATATATTGATAAGCTTTTATACTGTAAAATCGATATGAAAATTAAAAAAGATCTATGAAGCAATGGAATTTTGAATTATTTCAATAATTTAAAATTTTTATTTCTTTTCTCTTTTTATTTATGTAGTTTCCGAGAAAATGTATATACTTAATATTGGTACATTTCATTTAATATTCTGTCAAACTTTCATAATTCTAAAAGAGTAATTTCATAGAACTGTTTTCAACCTCCAACATCCTCTTAAATAAACCTTCATGAAAAATAAATAAATAAATAAAATAAAAATCCATGGAAATGTAACTTCAATAACAATTGCTGATGACAGTTCTAAACAATACCACTATATCGAGTAGTTTATTCTGTTTAATGCATAAATATTATAGATAGCTCCAGAAATTTAAATTTATCTTTGTAGCTATAGCAAGTTGCAACGCGTCAGAGTAAAAGACAATTAAAAGCCTAAAGTTACAATGACATTAACTTTATTCAACTTTAACAGGAGGGGCTCGGGATAACAATGGAACTCAGTAATATTTTAAATTAAATATCTTAAAACTATTATAAAGAAATACAGCTCACCAATTGAAGCTTAGTGATATTTACCTATGACTTGGTCGGGTACATTTAGAACGACGAGGAACACTTTACCACCTTCGAGATAGCACTATGAAGGCATTAATCTCCGACACCTTTATCTAATCCAAAACCAAATTGTAATACTTCTTTCCACCGCGGATAATCAATACTTATCTAGCAACACTAAAACATATTATCCGGTACACCATCACATATCATCTGCTTACAAGAACACCCATCATCTGATTACACCAACACCTATCATCTACTTACACCAACACACATCCAACGACACAACTATCCCCCTATTTAAAGTTTGTAAAAATAGACAATACCATTCTTTTCATTTTATCCAGCTGCTTCTTAAAACTATTTACATTCAATCTTTATACCATCTTTCACATTCTGCGTAGATCCTGTTTTCAATTTATCTAACTAGTGATTCAATAGATAGACACTCCATGCTAACCCAAATTCACTTCTGCTAGGCACCTCCAATTAACAATTTCACCCTTAACCCGTTAGTAGTCGCTAGTTGGTCGATTTGCCACACATCCTTCAGTTTTTCCAGATTTGTTTATTCAATAGCCACCAAAAATTTTTAGAAGTGGCATTTGATACACATAAAACGCGAAAAAAAAATTGATTTAACGTCGATCACATCACTTTTAAAAATTATTGGTGACAGTTAAAAAAAAAAAGTTCGCAATCTGTAATAGGTGGCGCTGTCGATAGCGACTACACCAAACTATGCTGGATTCAGATAAAACTTTCCCAACCTGAACGAACATTCAATCCCAACTTGACGCTGTCACCTTCAATGCCGACTTCCTTCTGCGACCTGTACTTCTTTGACTCGACGCTAAATCAAATTGTAATACTTCTTTCCACCGCGGATAATCAATACTTATCTAGCAACATTAAAACATATTATCCGGTACACCATCACATATCATCTGCTTACAAGAACACCCATCATCTGCTTACACCAACACCTATCATCTACTTACACCAACACACATCCAACGACACAACTATCCCCCTATTTAAAGTTTGTAAAAATAGACAATACCATTCTTTTCATTTTATCCAGCTGCTTCTTAAAACTATTTACATTCAATCTTTATACCATCTTTCACAATCTGCGTAGATCCTATTTTCAATTTATCTAACTAGTGATTCAATAGCTAGACACTCCATGCTAACCCAAATTCACCTCTGCTAGGCACCTCCAATTAACAATTTCACCCTTAACCCGTTAGTAGTCGCTAGTTGGTCGATTTGCCACACATCCTTCAGTTTTTCCAGATTTTTTTATTCAATAGCCACCAAAAATTTTTAGAAGTGGCATTTCATACACATAAAACGCGAAAAAAAAAAATTGATTTAACGTCGATCACATCACTTTTAAAAATTATTGGTGACAGTTAAAAAAAAAAAAAAGTTTGCAATCTGTAATAGGTGGCGCTGTCGATAGCGACTACACCAAACTATGCTGGATTCAGATAAAACTTTCCCAACCTGAACCAACATTCAATCCCAACTCGACGCTGTCACCTTCAATGCCGACTTCCTTCTGCGACCTGTACTTCTTTGACTCGACGCTACTCCGACCTCACAAATTCTTAGTATATTCCATATTAACATCAATTATTATGGATACCCCATGTTTAAAAATGTAATTATATATATATATCCGTAAAATTTAATAAACTTATTTAGAATAGAGAAATTCCAAATAAATAAATAAATAAATAAAAATAAATAAATAAATAAATAAATAAAATAAAATGAAAGTTTTATATATACATACATATATATATATATATATATATTTAATACTTTTTGAGAAAATTTAATATATTCAACATAATTTAATTTCAATTAATATGCAGTCAAAATTTCATAATTGTAAGGCAGCAATTTAAAAAAGGGATTTTCACCATATCCCATATACTGATATTTATTTATTTATTTATTTATTTGTAAGGAAAGTTCTGCAAACTTGCTTGCAGTACATTTATTATAATATTCTCATTATGATCTTCATATCATTACTATCGCAAGTGTGCTTTGGGATGTTTAGATACGAATTATTTAAGTGAATCCTTGTTATTATTTTAAATTCTGAGTAAATTCCATATTAACATCAAATATTTCATCTTTCAAATTATTTAATATTTAATAAAGTATCCTAATTTTTTTAATAATTACAACAGATATATCGCTTTCTGAGTCCAAACTTATTTTCTAATTTTATGTCAAAAAAGTACAAATAAAAATAAAACAGTTGAAAAAATTACAAAGGAAGGCAACTCATAAAATATTTATTTAGTGTATATGTAAATGTTCTGTGACATACTAATTTTCTTTACGAAGGCAAGTCAGAAAGTCTTCCCCCCTAGTTTTTTATTACCCGAAATAAGGTAAGTACAGGTAATTACAAGTAAACATACCCATTTTTTTCATATAGTCACACAACAATTAAACCATTTATCTCATCCGCTGAATTTGTGATTTCTTTTTCGTACAATTCGTCTTTTTTTCTTTCTATGATTGTGGAACAATAGTCAGCCTGCAGTCTTGGCTTTATCGTTGCGCGTAAAAATATCGTTGACCTACCTCTATTTTTAGCCAAAGTATGGCTGTAAATGCGAAGTCAACACATACAGTCCCAGTGGTAGACATTTTTCGACTGAGCGAGTTTATCTGCGGGTAGTCACGCTGCACATTGCTGGTGTCAGTTATTAAAGATGCAGCTATGCTTTTTACATCCACCGCGAATGAGCACGCACAACGTGCAAACATCAAAGACGACAGTAATTTTTCCATACTGTCGCGTTTTCGCCTGCCAGCAGGGGAAAATATCGAAGGTTTCACTATGTAAATAACGTGGTTATCCTCCTCCTCCACGATAATGTATGCTCACATGTGACAGTCAGAACTACCGACAAGCTCCGGTAATTTCACTGGGCGTGTTTGAACAACACCCCATACACTCCGGATCTCTCCTCTAGTGATTTCCATGTTTTCATATTTTCTAAAAAAAAGTTTCTGATAGGATAGAGATTCACGTGCAATAAGAAAGACAGTAAGAAAAGACAGTATATTGACAGTTGTTCCAGAAACAGCTGTACAAATTATATGACAGAGGATTCTCAAATTTATTATTGCGATGAGACAAATATTTGAACTGGTGTAGGGACTATGTGAAAAAATAGTGTAAGGTACGTAAATATTACGTACATGTGTATATTCCTTCTAGAATGTTTCACATAATTTGTGTTAACGAAGAACAGTAGGTATAATTATCTGTTTGTATCATATTTAGGTTAATAAAAAATTCGGGTAAAGTTTTTCTGATTCGCCCTCATATAGTACAATGCACTGCTTAATGTAATAATTATAATGACCATTTTATGATTATACACATTTATATTTTTCGAAAATAAAAACAGCAGATTTTAAAATATTCCACCAGTAGATGAGTCTTGTTTTAGAAACAAACCGACGGTCGTGTGAAATAACGTAACATAGAAAAAAAAATTTTATTCTTTTTTCTAAAATTTTACACACATTATTAAAAAAAAAAAAAAAATCTTTAAAAGATCGTGCATTTCTGCATAGAATAATAAAAACAACATAAGAAAATAATGAAATTAATACAAAATATTAATCCATATTTGAAAGATAACTGATTACTTGTTCCCTCAATATAATAAATTTAAGACATCCCGAAAGTTCATTTTTTTTTTATCCTTACGGTTAAACTTCTTGCTTCGTACTCATTTCAAAATAAAAATTAAAACATGTCTTTTAATTATAAAAAAAATAAAATCTCTTCCGAATTAAATAAAATTTTTAACTCATTACCGCTCTTTAAAGAATACGTTCTTTGAAATTGTTATTGATGCAAATGATGAGGCGTCTTTAACGTGTGACTATGCTGCAAGTGTGAAATTTTCAACAAAGAGAGATATCGGGAGAATTAATTTTCATTTTTATTTCAACAGAAAAAAAATATTCTAGAATTTTAATATATATATATATATATATATATATGAAGCATTATGTATTACTAGCATTATGTATTAGACTTTTAAAGTAAAGAAAAATATACATATTTTATTCCCAATTTAAGTCTCATTACATAGTCTTATTATTATGATTGGTTGAAAAAAAAAAAAAAAAAAAGCTGTAGTATAGGACTTCTTTGGCGAAATTTGAAATTTGGCACCGAAGTAACTCGAATGTTTCTCGCAAAGGTCTTTACTAAAGCAATTATGATATCAGCATTTTATATTAATAAAAACAATTTACAACAAGAAAGTTACTATATCAATGGTATCCTTAAATTATCAACTCAAATTCAAACTTAATTATCTCTCTATATTTCCTAATTCAGAATTATCAAAGAAAGAAAAAACTTTTTCTATAGAGTGTGTTTTGATACTGATTATATTATTCATTTTCTTTTTTTTTTTTCTTTCAAAAAAAAAAAAAAAAAAAAAAAAGATTTTGATGAAATTTTGACAAAAGCAGAATTTAGATTAAAACGGAGAACTATTATTATTATTATTTTTTTTCAAATGCTTTATTATTTTTTTTTTCAAATGCTTTTTTTTAAACAATGCTTTCAAATTATTCAATTTTATTTTCTTTAAATTTTAGATTTCGATAAATGTCCAACTATCGTAAAATTGGTATCGTAAAAATCCGCAGATTAAGATTAATATTCCTCAGCCCTGAAAAATAAGTAAATAAATAAATAAAACCTAGGTGGCTAGGCTCACAAACCACCTAGGGATTTTTCGCCTTCTCCCAACTCGCTTCACTTATTAACCCTCATAGGGTTAATATGTTTGCCCACCTATAAGCTGCATTGATTTCACTGAATAGGAATAAAAATAATAGTGCATAACAAAAGACAAAAGCAGAAAAATATTATAAAAATCCTCAAATTCAATTTCAAATTGAAATGCGTAACATATAATATTATTATTATTTAGTGAAATGAAATTATTATTTTCATTATTATTATAATTATTTAATGAAATTATTATTATTATTTAATGAATTATTATTTAAGGATTTTTTTTAAGCAGAAAAAAAATTATAATATCTAAAGTATTTTGCGTTACAGTCTTAATATATGTCCCCTTTGGCGAGTTTTAAATTTTTTATACAATTTGGAGATTTTTCTTTTCTTTTTCTTTTCTTTTTTTTTTTTTTTTTTTTTTTTTTGTATAATTGCTCGTTAAAAATAAATACATAAATAAATAAATAAAAGTTAATATCATTAGACTAACTATTATCGTTATTTTCGCTTATTATGTCATTGAACTGAGTCCGCGAGCTTAAATATTGTGCATTTATATATCTGATTTCATTTTTTATTTCATTTTGCACACGCGCTTTTAATTTCCTAATTCAAAATTATCAAAATACTTTTTCTATACTGTCCTTTTCGAAACTGATTAGTATTAGTTTTTTTTTTTTTTTTTCTTTTTCTTAAAAATAAATAAATAAATAAATAAATAAATAAATTCTGGCAAAAGCAGAATTTAGTTTATTATGAAAGTCTATTAGGTTTTTTTTTTTTTTTTTTTTAAATTGTAACATCCCTTTCAAATTATTTTTTCGATTAATTTTCGATTTCGATAAATGTCCAACTATCTTAAAGCTGGTATCGTAAAAATCCATAGATTGAGACTAATAGTCCTCAGTCCTAAAAATTAATTGACATTTAAAAAGATAAAATTAAATATTAATTAGTTTCCATGGTTATTAAAATATAATAATGATGAGATTAAAAAGGTACAAATAATGAAAAAAAAAAAAAAAAATCTTTTATTTTTAAACTGTTGTACATTTTATAGTGTACGATTATGCATGCCTTCATTTCTTCTTCTCTCTTTTTGTATTTTAATCTTCAAAATTCAATTCTTTTATTGATATTATCTTTTTTTTTAATGCTAGAGTTGGTATATATCTGTATAAATAAAGAGAAGTGTTTGCGTCTGTATCTGTGCATCTGTGAGTTTGTGTGTCTATGCTCTGATGCTCACAATAATAATTGCCGAGCTACAAAATTTGGTATAGGGGTAGCTGGGATACTGCACGTATGAACCACATCAAGATTTTTTCAAATTTTGAATTTTATTTTTTTAGTTAATTTTGTTTTCGATTTTAAATATTGGCTTCTATATTTCACTTTTCTAAAATTTCTACGATCATTTCAATCGTCTGCGCATCTTAGCAACCGCTATCATGTTATTTAATTTTTATTATTTAATTAATTTATTCATTTGAAAACGAAATCTTTCTATTTTTTATTTTTTAATTTATTATATCTATTGAAAATCAAATGGCAATGCAGTAGGAAAAATTATGTATAAACTAAAAAGTTAAAATCTTATTTATAACAGATAGCAACATTTAAGTTTTTAATTTTTTAATTAATTTCTTTGAAAGATTTATATATATATATATATATATAGCATTTACCGGTAAAAAAAAAAAAAAAAAAAAAAAAAAAGTATATACTCCTATAGCAGAAATGTTTAAACTGATTAAAATTTAAGTTTAAATAAGACTTATATGTTGAAATTTTATTTTTCCGACTGAATGAAAATAATGCCTGGACCGGGAATCGAACCCCGGAACTTTGACTTGCAAGGTGAAGGCTCTACCAACTGAGCTATCCAGGCCGACACCCGATCGCCATTACTCACTCAGACAACCTTTAAGGCAGAAACAATCTGGTCTATCATTTATATAGCTCAACAGAAATAAGCCGCAGGTAATGGATAACACCATTAAACAATGGGAGAAAGAAATACATTTTTTTATAAAATCACACAATCAACTGTGGAAGAAAATCATATTTATTGAAATTTTATTTTTCCGACTGAGTGAAAATAATGCCTGGACCGGGAGGTGAACCCCGGACCTTTGATTTACAAGGTCAAGGCTCTACCAATTGAGCTATCAATGTCGATCGGGTGTCCGCCTGGATAGCTCAATTGGTAGAGCCTTGACATTGTAAGTCAAAGTTCCGGAGTTCGATTAACATTTTTTACTTGTTAAAAAATGTTTGTTTTTTACTTGATAAAATTTTTTACTTGTTTATATATTTATTTCTAAAAAAAAAAAAAAAAAAAAAAAAAAAAAAAAAATACAGAGAGAGAAAAATCAAATAATAGTAGATATTCTAGGCAGTTTTTTTTTTTTTTTAGATTTACGATTTTAATAAACTATAAAAAATACGTCCTGAATTCAAGCTGTTATTTAAGCTTAAACAATATTTTTGATGTAATAGAATCAGAAATCCCAAAAGGGAAATATTGATACCAGAATTTTTATATAGTAATTATTTTAATAGTTGCCAAAGTATATCAAAGAATATTCAAGTCTAAAATTACCGACTAAAATTCTGGTATTCAAATTCTCTTTTGTGAGAACTTTAAACAAAATATGTGTATAATAATTTAGTAATGTTTTCTATTCTAGGAAAAATAATTTATAAATAACATGTTTTGCAAGCATAAGGAAAGAAAATAAATAAAAATAAAAATAAATAAATAAATATGAGATGGATGACCATCTTGATTGCTAAGGATTGAGTAATGTTCCTCTTAGAGTATTAGATCTCATATAATCCACCCATAATCCCTTTTCGCTTTTGGGGAGATTAGGAATGTTCTTAAAACTTTTTATTAATGCTTATCTGTAAGAGTATAGAATACATTACTTTAGAAGGAGGTAATGTTTGTTTGTTATAATTTAATAAACATCTATCAATTCCTAAAGTAAGAAATTTTCTACCTACTAAAAAAGAATTGTTTATTCTTTTTATTCTTTTTTTTTTTTAAATAAGTGATGAAAGAAAATAAAAGATATATGCACAAACTACCGTTAAATAGCACGTTCTACTTATTTTTTAAAAGGATATTTTCATTGACGATTTATAGACTGTAAAAGTTAAATCTATGTTTTTAATATTTTTAAATTGCTTCTCCTTGTTAAATATCATTGATTTCGCTTTATTAATGTTTTACCTAATTAAATATATACAGGTAGATATCTAATGTTACAAGAGTGTAGAATGCAAGAAAAATATATTATCAAGTGCTAAAGTTAAATGTGAGAACCAAAATAGATATAAGGAGAAATGTTTAGCGGAAATATCAAAACATCCACAGTACTTACATCATAATTTATCAGAAATATTCATACTCGATAATAAAGAACAGAACGTAATTCAAATTGACACTAAAAAGGATTGCCTATCCTTGTGTGGTTAGTTTATTTAAATGGGAATTGTTCACCACTTGTTTACAATCAAGCCTTACATTAATTACAAAATATCTTTAAAATAGACCCATAAACTATAGAATAGAAAACTAAAATAAAACGAAAAAAAAATAATAATAACTCGTCCGTTCTTTTATTTATTTATTTATTTATTTATTTATTTTTAATGAAAAAAAAATATTTGAACCATTTATAAGTTTGCCTTCTTCTTTTCCTTTATTAATTACATTTCAATAGATTTCAAGAAATTTTAATATAATATTATTCACCCGATTATGCATGAAAATGTGGGAAACGGATTCGGCTGATAGCGCTACATGCGAGTAAACCGTAGAAAGGGTTCAATTAAGGGGTAAATGATTTTAAAAAATGAAAAAAAGAAAAACACTACATTAAAAAATATATTGTATTGTATATAAAACATAGTAAAAACAGTGAAAATATATATAATATAGTAAAAATATCTGCATCTTATATATCGAAGTATATAATAGAAGTAAACTAAAAAGCATATTTACGATCAGGCCAAAGTATAATCTGTAAGCTAATTTATGAACTAAACTAAATCGTACCAGAGGCATGCCAACATTTTTATGTATTCTGGAACATTATGAGAGCTCGCACTTTTTTAACACAACATTATTTACAGAGTAAGTTTTTCAAATATGTGATTACAAAGAAAAATACCACTCAAGAAAATGTTGGCATGTCCGGTACCACAGTTTCTTGTCTAGAAAACTCTTTATCATGATACCACCATTTTTCTGCTCCCGGGAATTAACCATAGCGCGCATAGACCGCTTTCGGATAATCAAGTGCTTCCTGTATTTAATACGAAGCTTATTTTTTTTTGTAAGACATTAAATTATGGGTTAGTAAAAATATCTAAAACTTTTTATTTATTTATTTTTTTCTCATTTTTCATTTTTTTTTTTTTTTTTTTACTATTAGATTTAAAATTTAGAATTTTCTTTCTAACAATCATGAAAATTTCATTAGTTACGATGCTCTTTTTTTAACATTTTCACACAAAGTTGCAATGATTTTTTTGACATAGCTTTGTCGGTCCTTTCGCCAGTCCACGTTCTAACTCAAATAAATATGCAGGGAATTCTTTGATACTAACATACGGACGGTTCATTGTAAAAGTGGTGTAACTCCATATTTTTATTATATATACATATATGTATATATATATATATATATATATATATATATATATATATATATATATATATATATATATATATATATATATATATATATAAATTGTATCACATTTTGTCACATTTTTCATTATAAAAAAGAAAAAACTCCAATAGTTATATTGAAATCCTTTAAATGCCATAACACGTTTTTCTCAGAAAACAGAAACTTCCAAATATTCATTATAAAAATAAAATTTCTAAGTTACTTTATATTATTTTTAATATACATTTTTAAATTCGTATAACTATGATTTGTATTAAACACAAAAATCGATAACATTTACTGAATCTTGACTTATTTTCCTACGAACACGTTTGAAAAAAAAACTCATTATTTCAAAATCATATGCCAAGGAGATAATTCACTTTTACACTAAACGACCCATATGTTACTCAAGTTTACTATGGAATATTTCACATTGAAAATGTAGTATATACAGCCACTGGTTTATATACAGGGACACTCGAAATAATCCCAAAGCATCGCGTTGTATGAGAAGTATTTCTATATACCATATTTACCATATTTATTTTGCATAAATCTTAACGAAATTGACATGTGTTATTCATATGCACAAGAGAATGGTTTTTTTTTTTCTTTCTTTCTTTCTTTCTTTCTTTTTCTTTTTTTTTACAGCATAGTATAATTACCATTAAGATTTCGTAGACATGCACAGAAAAATAATCAGATGAATAAAGGATATAATTTTAAATTGCTATAATTTCATTTTTACTTTTATTAAGACTTTTTAAGAATATTTGAGTGTAATTGTTATTCGATTCGGCCTGTTTTTCTGTCTTTCTGTCCATCTATCTATTTGTTCGTCTGTCTGACTCTAAAGTCCATAAATATTTTCGTAATTCTGTTAAATATATATATATATTTATAGACTTCAATATGAAATTTCCTTCATTTGGAATTAGTTTTCATTATGGAATATCCCTTATTAAAAAAGGTATAAATAGTACAATTAGTTTCTATAAAGGTATACTTAAAAGTATGCAAATACATTGCGATTTATGAGAGATAGTTTTAGAAAATCACACTTAAATAACTTCGTACTGCAAAAATCACAAAAAGATTGACATTTATTAGTTATATGGTAAAAAATGTTTTCTACGGCATATTGTAGTTTCAACGTTAAGATTTATTGAACATTACTAAAGTATTTAGATTACAATTCGTGTTGAATTTTTTATTAGGCATTTTTAGCACTTTCCAACATTTTTTTTTATCTTTGCGTTTTTTATCATTTTGTCTGTTCGATGTGAGATTACTCTGAAAAAATACATTGAGTGTTAAACCATATAACGAGTACGTACTATTGATAAATTTTAATAATCCAATGCAAAAGCAAGATTTTCCATTCTTGTTTTAGTATTTAAGAAGTTACGTTATTTAACTTTTATTGTTAAAATAAAACATACACATATATTGTCCATGTTCTGAAATATTGCTTAACATTTGAAATAACCAATATTTTTTTATTTGTTTATAAAATATTGAATTTTTGCCTGTATACCTGTATAATATTAATTATTATTTTTGCTTTTACATATTTTTTGTAGAATATTACATATCATTAAAAGGAAAAAAAATATTAATGCTTAATTGCCGAAACGTTAGTGGAGGCCTCCCAGTGGAGACTAAAAAATATTTTGAGTTCGGTCTGTGTGTCTGCCCGTTTGTCTCGCGATAGCGGTCGCAAAATCCCGCTATTGTCTTGGAATTTGGTACACATCCTCTCAGCCCCAACTGAATTGGCTGTATAGTTTTTGGTGTGTATTCCATTTGTAATTCGTGTACAGGGACACGTCAAAGTTTTTCGTATCAATACGGACTATGAGAAGAATTTGTATCTACCGCGATAGCGGCAGCAAAATCCACGCTATTGACTTGCAATTCGGTAATCATAATTTTGAGCCACATGAAATTATCTGTATAGTTTAGGGTGTTTATGCCATTCGTAGTTCGTGTACAGAGACGCACCAAAAATTTTCTCTTCGTTACGGCCTATGGGTAAAATTTGTATGTACCGAAATAGCGGCCGCAAAAAGTTTCCTATTAAAGTATCCTACATGTAAATTGCCACATACGTTCACGTACTTTGTAGAAATAGCTGTATAATTTTTATATCTATTTTTTTTTATGGATTGTGTATAGGGACACGCCAAAATTGTAATCACTACGGCATATGGCGGGAATTTCCTTCAAACGCATTTTAACATCATGACACTGCAATCAACAAAACGAAATTAGCGTACATTACCGAGATGCTTAAACTTATGTTTTCTGCAGAAAATGTATGCTCTTAGGCTTCCTAATGTTCTCAAAATATCTCGTAATCATCTAAATTACGTCAAATTTCGAACATTTGTTCATGAAAAACGGATAATAAGCTGAATAGTTTTTACTTGTGTATATACAATGTTTATGGTCCGTTTACAGAGACACACAAAATAATTTCGTGACACTAGAGACTATGGACAAATTTTTATTTAAGCACACTTTATTGCGTTTACGCTGCATCGAACATACTGTAATTAACGTACATTATAAAGATACTTAAAAGCATGTTTACTCTAATAAAAGGGTATGTATAGACTATTCAATTTATTTACGGGACCACAAAAAACAATTCCCATAACGCACTGTAATCATCCAAATGATGTCATATTAGTTTGAAAAATTAATGAGTTATAATTAGTTAGATGTATTCTTATTACTGGCGTATATTATAATTGTGGCTCTTTTTCCGGAAGATAACATAAAAGAATTTCGTACTATTGCGGTCTATAGTCGGTATTTCTTAAAAGTGTAACATAACGTGATTACACCACATTGAATATAATGAAACCTTACTAAATATTTAAAAGCATGTTTTCTGTTGAAATTTGTGGGCTTTGAATTGGAAATTCATTTCCAGGAATACACAAAATAATTCCGACATGCTATGCAATCTTTTTGCATGACGTTTGGTACAAATATTTAGGAATTACAGGGAATTAATACAAGACTGTGAGTTATTAGTATACATATGCCCATATGTACAGATATGTATAGAAAGAGAGATGAAAAGTATATGTTTATGTAGCAAGTCAATCGATTAAATATATATTTTATATAATAGGGAATAAATAAAAATGATGTTTTGAATAATGTGGAAAGCAAATAGGAAGTTGCGGCTCGTCATCTGTAGAACCACTAGTTTATGAAACGCTAGTGAAGGCCTCCATATGGAGAATCAGAAAGATTTTCGGTTCCGTCTGTGTGTCTGTCTATTTGTCTAGCGATAGCTGCTGCAAAAATCACGGTATCTGGCTTGCAATTTGGTACACATGTTTATAAGCCATACGGAATTAGTATGTATAATTTTGGGTGTGTATTCCATTCGTTGTTCGTGTACAGGGACACACCAGATTTTTTCTTATCATTACGGCCTATGGGTAAAATATGTATTTACAGCAATAGCGCCGGCAAAAATCTTCCGATTGACTTTAAAATTGGTACACATTCAGGCTCTGTATAGAAATCATTGTATATATTTTTATGTTTATATATAGTTTATGGATTGTGTATAGGGACACGCAAAATGACTTATCATAAAGGCATATGGGGGAATTTTGTATTTTGTGTACAGGGGCACACCAAAATTTTTCTTATCACTGCTGAATATGGATAAAATATGTAAATACCGTAATAGCGGCCGCAAATATATTCCGATTGACTTGCAAATTGGCACAAACGTTCAGGCTCTGTTTAGAAATAGCCTATATTTTTTACGTATGATTTTTTTTTTATTTATTTATTTAAGCGCCCTTTAAAGCGCTTATGCTGCATTGAACATAATGGAATTAATATACATTATAATATAGATGCTTAAAAGCATTATTTCTCTAAAAAAGTGTATGTATTGACTAAATAATTTATTTAGGGAACCACACAAAATAATTCCCATAACGCTTTGTATTCATCCAAAGTTTATTTACTACATTTTAGTGCTACGATATAGTACATTTTACTAGATTTTATAATCAGGACATAATTTTTTTTTTTTCAATTTCAGATCTGTACTCCGGGGATAAAGGACACCATGCCCGAAAATGAATTTTATTTCGAGATAATGTTATAATGAAATTAACCAATAATATTTGTCATAAATAAAGAAAATGGACTTGGTTTTATCTTTTAGTGTTCTATCTCCTTTGTAGCAACTGGGAATAATGTTTAATTCCTCCATATAAAGAAGAAAAATGCATATCAGGAACATAGTACTAACTCTTTTCACAAAAAGGAAATAGTATCCTTTACCTACAGGGTGCAGAAGTTATAATTTTTCACCAATAAACGGATTAACAGAACTAAATCTAGAAACAATATTTGGTGTTACCATAAAAGCATTATTTATTGTCTTATTTTATGAAAAGAATCGTTTGAAGAATTTATCGCAGTCACACAATACTTCATTCTATAAAATTTATTACGAGTACAAAAACTAATTTATTTTTCTTAATATGGTAAATAATAAATGCAGAAGGACAGAAACAAAAGAAATGTTCTTGCTAGTATTTCAAAAATTGCTGCATATTAAATGTAATATGTTTAGATTATTAATTTACTTAGAGTATTTATTTTAATTCGACATGTTTTGTTATTAAAATTTTTATTAGTAATTAAATTATTATTGTTTTTTATTCATATATATATATACACCCTTGTGCAAATTAATTGAAACAAACTCGAAAAATTGTTAAAACTAAGAAGGAATGCTATTTTATTTAAATTTACACAAATTCAATAGTTTTTAGTATATAATATGATCCCCAAGACTGTTTATTAACATTTGAACACGATTTGGTATGGATTCTACCAGTTTTGTGCAATTGTTTATAATATTTGTGTCCTTGCACCACACATGAATTAGCGCTGTGATTAGCTTTTCTGTAATTGTACAGTCCATATTTAATAGGCGATTCTTGCATATAGCCCGGAAATTCTGCATTGGGTTGATATTAAGAGAGTTCCCAGTCCATTCCAGTGTCTCAATTTAGTTCTCAGACATGAATTTCTTCATCATTTTGGACGCATGGCACGGGCCAAACTACTGCTGAAAAATCCCCGTTCTATTAGGGTATCGTTGCTTCAATTCTGGAACAACTTTTTAATGGAAAAAAGTAATATATTTCTCAGA